>JAPTHN010000206.1:0-403950 GCA_026936325.1 Platynereis dumerilii
ACCTTTCTGCTGGCTTTGATCAGGCTGTGAAATATCTTCGAGTTGGAGTGGATGCCTGCATTATGTCCTGTAGGTATTCTTCCCTTCTAATTGCCTCCGCGATGCGTTGTACAGAGCGTAGCATTCTTTTTGCATTATCTTTGGCCAAAGCCAGGGATGGGGCCTCGCTGGTCTGCGGCTTTCTTCCATTCCCAGAATGCATTCTTCGAGATGGCTGATGTTTCATTAATAGCTGGGCTCCAGGTACTTCTCTTCTTCCTTTTCCTCCTGGGTTTGAGTTGCCCGTCATGGCGTTTGATGCGCTGTCGATAGCAGAGGTGAAGATCTCTAGTGCCTTCTCAGTTGGCAAGGCGTCAAAGTCTCTCTTGGCCAATTCATCTTCAAGTGCATCTTGATACTTCCAAATAGCTGTTTCTCCCATTTGATTTTCTTAGCACCACTGGTGTCGTTTCCTGTGTGCTTCTTGTGTCCTGTAAGCATGTACACCTCTGTCCTGGTTTTGATTGGGATATGTGTGGAACTGTTGAGAATCCCTCCAGGGTGTCCTTCTCGATGGCTTCTGTTGGCATCCATTCTAATTTGCCACTTACCAAGAAGTAGTCTAGATGCGAAGCATGGGAGATGGCATGGATTGAGTAGGTCGGGATGTCCCTGATCATGTAGTTCAGGTTTCTCAATTCATATTCATTCATCAGGGTTAGGAGCATGGATTCCTTTTTGCCTTGCCTATGAAAGATGTCAACATTCAAGTCGCCTGCAATCAGGACATTGTGTGTGAGTGAATATTTAGTAAGGAGCTCATCAATGATGGCCATGTCATCACTGTATCTATGGAGGACTGTTTTCCCGTTTCCTGAAGGCAGGTAGCAGCAGATAAGGAGGATTAGCGTGTTCCCACATTCTATCTTGATAGGTAGAACTCTCTCATTCCCCTCCATCAGTGGTTTCACATATGGGTGCAGGTGTTCTCTCCAGATGATGGCGACACCTCCATGCCCTCGCGGGACGGGTCCTGGTGGTAGATTTAGTTCCTCATCAGCCGATCTTGCATGGACTTTCCATTCAGGAAGTAAGTTGCGGAAGACATCTTCTATTTGAAATTTCCATAGCCAGTGTTCTTGTATGCAGATAAGATTGTTGTCCTTAAGGGTAGAGTTGATACATTCGTGGTTGTATTGCAGACCGTCGAGATTTATGGATGCAACTTTGATCCCGAGAATCGATCCGCCAGCATTTGATTGCTATTCCGAGGATTTAGAGCAGTTCAAGACCTCTTCTTGCTCAGTCAAGTCGACATGGTCCTTAAGGGATTATAATTCTTTCCTATGACATATTCTAGAGGAGTTTGGAGAGGCGGGGCCGTTCGAGCTGCGAGGATGCGTTCCCGTGTTATCTTGGTACTTCTCCGACATTCCATCTTGGTACTTCTCCGACGTTCCATCGCTTGATATGCTTTGCGGTCTGTCCCAGCCATTCTCTCTGCAATTTTGTCCTTGGTCTAGTCTTTCTTCAGGGCCGGCCTTGTTGTCTCTACCTTGCTGGTCACGGGCTGGTTCATCGCTATTTGTTGGCTCTCTTCTCCAGCTGTCTTTGTTTCTGGGCTTTTCTTCAGGCCTTCTGCGTGTTCAGGTTTCATAGTTTTCAGCAGCAAATCCTCTTTGTTCTTCTCTCCAGGGGTCCACGTGGTTGGCTCTCATTGCGGCTTCATCTCTTCTCCATTCATATCCACTATCTGATCTCTGCCTCGGCTGGTCTCTCCTATAGTCTCGACTCTGCTGCTTTGGGGAATTGGCGTTGCTGGGTCCTCCATGGGGTGAGTAGTAGTGGTGTGGTGGTTGCCAAGCTGGCATTTGGAATTGCAGATGTGCCGGGAGCACGCCTGGGTTGTAGAAGAGGGGATACTGCATGGGGTATGGCTGGTTGAAGCTGTGATGGTGATTTGTGGGCTGGGTCTGTCTTGGCAAAGTTTCCTGAGGTCCCTGCTGGGCCAGGCGGTCAAGCTTCGCTTCTAGCTGAGAAATTCTCATGTCTTGCAGCTGCCTCTCCATTGCACTTAGCCTGTCCTCAGTGCCCCGGCTCTCCCTGAAGCTGAAGCCCTCGGCTGCGGCCTGTTCTATGCTAGGGTGTGTTGGCTGTGTGCTGCTAGAACTCCTTTCTTTCAACAGCCTGTTGCTTTCCTGCAGTTGTTTGATCTGGCTTTCCAGGTTAGTCATATGAGTTTTGGAATTCATATACTGGAGAGCCTTGGTGTTAAGGTCCTTCTCACGCTGCTGGAGTGCCTTCTCCTGTTGCTTCGCCTTCCTTTGCAATCCTTACATTTCTGTTTCCATGGCCAGCAACTTCATTCTCAGTCTGTGGCATTCTTTGCATTGACTGGTGTCAGCTGAGTTGTCTGGGTGCACGGATTTGCACGGTCTCTAATTCTATCGGAACCGGTCACATAGCCATCTGACTGCAGAGCAGTTGCTGTTGTCCGAGTCTGATCTCTATCGCAGGTTGAGATTTCGCAAGCGGAGTTATCTGTTTCCGGGAACACCACGGGTCTCATCACGGGTCTCACATCTTGGCGCACCACGGGTCTCACATCTTGGTTTAACCTGGGCCTTACATCTTGTCGGGCAGTCACGGCAGCTGTCAGGGCTGCTGTGTTGATGCCCACGGGTGTTTTTGGCCGGATTTCCTGTGTCTCCACTTGGTCAGTCCTTTGTGGGGCAAGGTTTCATCCTGGGCTGCTACCAGAGTGTTAGTGTCATCAATTTGGAGTCTGTCTTCATAGCCTGCACCAATCTCCATCGTGTTGGGGTTGTCACCTTGTGGTCTGGCTTCACTGATTGATTCCTCATGCGCTATTGTGACTTGCCTCTTACCGGCCTTAGCCTTCGGCTTAGTCACCTTGGGCTTCTGTAGGTGATACAATGCATCTTGGAGGCATAGCTTGATGTTTTCATTGAGTGTTCCTGGGTCTGTATTTCTTTGAATCGAATTGATCTCACAGATTATGTCAGTAATTTGAGGCCATTCCACCTTGAAGAATTTCTGGCAGCCATTACCATTGACATTTAAGGAGGAGGTTGTATGGTAGAGGCTAATTGTGTAGCCAGATCTTGTGTTGTGGAATGATGTGACCTTGACGACAGCTTGTGTGAAGTTCATAGCTTTGTCCTGCCAGAGCTCTATATCCGCGAAGCTGCCTTTATGTTGTATCTCTCCGTAGAAAATCAGTGTTGCTCTCTTGATTAGCTCATACACACCGGCTTGGCATCTGATCTTTACATGATTATTCTTCTCAAGGGTGTCGCACATTATGGGTCTTTCACATGCGCTCTGTTTCTTCTTGAGTGCTGAGTCTTTGTTTAGCGAGTAGGTGTGTTTCCTCAGGCTAATATTTAGGAATTTGTTATTGTGGAGTGTTGTCTTAAGCAGTGTTTCTTCTATCGGTAGATTGAGTGACACTGAGAGTCTCTCAGCAATCCCTGTTGTTATCTCTTTAGACGTGGATCTGCAGATTCTGCCGGTTCTACCACTTGTCTGCTCTCCATAAATTTGCCTCAGTGCACCTCTTCCATGCTGTTCCCAGGTTTCCGTTGATGCAGATCCTGTTCGGGCCCTTACAAGTTGAAGCAAATGGGCTCTCTCAGAGGATGCCATGGCGCTATATCTTGGGAGTCTTGTGGAGGGTTTTCTTTGTTGGTGAGCTCTCGGCTGCTTTTTGTTGATCTCCTGTTATCTTCCATCATCATATTTAGGCGAGTAGACAGTATCACAGTAGAGGATTGCACTGGCCCCCACCGTTGCCTGCGCACCTCAGTTGGAACTGCTGGTCAGTTGGAGAGCTATTTAGATGGTTGGCTTTCGTTGGTGACAGTTACAATACCGCTGGCCCCCACCGTTGCCTGCCGGGATTGGCTGTCAGAAGCCCCCTCTTATATAAATAGACTTATCTCCTCCTTTTCTTCGCCCTCCTGGTTTCCTCTTCAGATTCAGTTGAGTCTCGCTCTTAGTTCCGGCTCCTCTTGTTCACTTCACTTTCCAATACTTGAAGTATCCTTTTGAACCAATCCTTCTTCAGGTCCTTATCCGGGTGTACTCCGTCGGTGAAACTTTCAATTTTCACTTTAATCTTCTGTTTAGCCGCACCCTTTGATGCTTTCTTATCTCTGCTTCTTTTCTTGATCGAGCGCAATGTTGACTTTTCGAACAGGTTGAGGAACACTGATCGGATTCAATTGCAGATTTCCTTATCAGCTCGTTCACTTCCTCCAGATCTTCGTCTAGCAGTTATTGTTGCTGTTGCTGGTTCTGGATTTCTTCTCCCTTGTTATGCTTCTCAATTATAGCTGGGGGGATGGTCGAGAATATGATGTTGGCACCGTATCTAGATTTGGTCAGCCTGATCTTGTCCTTCAGTTCTGCTAATCTGTTGATATTCCTGGTGTAGCTTAGTATCCTCGAGCCTCCTTCTGTGTTCAGGGTTGTTAGGTCACAGATACCATCAATCACAATTGCCAGGTCCCAGGGTCTGCTAGAGTCTGCCTTCTTTTCTTCCAATTTCCTGATTAATTTCCCAAGCTTTGCACCAGGGAGAAATGAAACGTCGATGTCAGCTATTGCTGTTGCACCTTCACTCTGCAGAAACTCTCGCAGGTCCCTTCCCCTGGAGTCTGTTACAATTGAAATTCTGATCCTTCCCATAGTCTGCCTTCTCTTACACTTTAGTATTGTTCATATACGTTGACTATATATATCAAGATATATCATAACATGTGTATATTGTATAAAATGTAGGGTTGCACTTCCCTTATATGGTGTTCCGTCGAGACTGTCTCTGCCTTTATGGTCTCCGCTGGTGTAAGTTTTCCAGGTCCAGGAGTGTAAGTTTTCCTGGTCCAGGAGTTAGGCCACTCTCTTGATTTGCTGCAAGTATAAAAAGATAAGATAAGATAAGATAAAACTTTATTTAACGTCGGTGGTGACAATAAAAACAATAAACACAAGCTATAAGCTTTTTACCGACAAGTTAAAATAACAGAACAGGGTGAAACTACGAAGTTATATACAGATGAAAATGAGTGAAGTTATTTACAATTCTATTATTACTTTAACACATATCTGTGCAATATTATTTATATCATGACATAATTATTACAGAGAATTTCTAAGGCATAATAAACATGTTCCACATTCACATTGATTAAATATAGTGGTTCCTTTCGCAAGTCTGATTTGAATGATCCTATATCATCTGAACATTTCAAGTGAGAGGGTAGAGCATTCCATAATGAGGGACCTTTTACCATATTGAACTGTGTTAAAAGTGGGTAAGACTAGTTTGCCATTGTCCCGCATGTTGTATGGAGTAATTTGTTTTTCAAAAAATGAACTTTCCAAAGGTGGTGCTTGGCCATGAAGTATCTTAAAAACTAATTCAACTAAGCTATTTTTACAGGTTACATGAAGCATCTTTTTACCTGTTTTTATAAGTAGATCATTGTATGTGCCCTCATAATCGTTGCAAACAAGTCTCAGTGCTCGTTCATTGAGTTTTTCAATTTTCCTATCATGTCCAAGAGAGTAGGTTTGATAGGCAATTGAACAATAAAAAAATTTGAAGCTACAAATGCCTCATAAATCCTGAGTCGTCCTTCGTAACCAACATATTTACATAATCTTTGAAGTGCATTTATTTGCCTTGCAGCCTTTTTGCAGATTAGTGATAAATGGTGATTAAAATTTAGCTTATTGTCTATATGTATGCCTAACAGTTTCACTACACTTTCTGATTTAATAGTGTTCACATCAACCTTGAAATCAATTTCAGTATTGTTTCTGCTGAAGCATATTGCCTGAAACTTTGAAGGATTCGCCTTCATGTAATTTTCTTGAAACCACGAGATTGCTGTTTCAGCAGCTTTCTCGAGTGTTTCTTTAACTTTTAATTTATCCTTATGAGAATAAGATAAGGTGTTATCATCAGCATAATTGTACACATCACATGTTTTCTTGAGTTCAAATATGAAATCATTGATAAAGATGTTAAATAGAAGAGGTCCCATGATTGACCCCTGTGGGACACCAGTTTGGAGATTTAACCATTCACTTCTAATATTTCCTAACTTTACAGCTTGCCTTCGGTTTTTTAAGTAATTCATGATAAATGAGCATGCTTCTAATGAAACTCCATAAGCATTTAATTTTGCTATTAAAAGTCCATGAGGTAAACTGTCAAAAGCTTTTGAAAGATCTATTAATACACAACCAACATGACAATTATTATCGAGGGCATTTCTCCAGTTTTCAATACATTTTACAAGAACATTATTGCAGCTATACTGTTTTCTATACGCAGATAGATCATTTGACAAGTAAGTTGACATAAAATCTAATAACTGATCACATATAATTTTCTCAAATATCTTTGAGGTTGAGGGAAGCACACTCAAGGGTCTGTAGTTTTCTTTAGCCAGCTGATCTGACTTTTTATAGAGTGGTGTTACTTCCGCTTTTTTATTGCAGTCTGGGAATTCACAAGTTTCTATGCTCTTATTTATCATTTGAGTGAATGATTTGCTTAAAGAGTTCGATCCTAGTTTTAGAAACTTCGGGGAGATTTGATCAAAACCAGTTGCTTTGTTTGATTGAAGTAGTTTAAGTTTGTTTAGCACAGATGATTGACTAACAGTTGTGAAGGTAAACTGTCGTTCATTGTTTGCATAGCTGTTAATTTGTTTCACACTTGGGTGATCCCTGTAATGGTCAATGACCTGATCAGCTGACATTTCTTTGACTTCATTTGATTCACAGAGATCATTTGTTACATTAATAAAATATTCATTGAACGTATTACTAACATCTATTGGTTTGCTAATCAAAGAATCATTTTCATACAATGTTATACTTTGGTTGTTCTGTTTAACATTGTTGGTCATAAATGGTTTTACAACTTCCCAAAAGTGTTTCCCTTTAGTTTTGTCAGAATTACATTTATCTTCAAAATATTTTAATAAAGATGTCCTCTTTAACTTATTTACAAGATTTCTTTGTTTCTTAAAACTTTGCCATGACTCTTGACTTTTACTTTTTTGAAATTTTCTTCTCAAGGTCGCCTTTACATTTATAGCTTTTCTTAAATTGTCATTCATATAAGGTAGCTGTTTGTACTTTACTATTTTCTGTTTTTTAGGAGCATTCTTATTTACTACATCTAACAGCAAAGTATTGTGAAACCATAATTGATCATCAACATCATCAAATAATTGAGCAATATGAAAAGGTGCTGATTCTAGATCACTTTTATATGATTCTTCATTAAAATGCTTAAATGTCCTGTAGTATACTATTTTAGGCTGGTCGGATGGGCAAACTAATTTAGTAGCAGCACTGATATAATTATGGAAGTCACTAATTCCAACAGAAATATTTAAGGATTGCCTAATTGATTTTGGATTATTTGTTAAAATTACATCTAGTAGTGTTGGGTTATCTGCGCTTTTAAAGCATGTTGGATTTTTCACTAATTGTTTGAGGTCATAATTGTCACACATATTACTTAATTGGTTAGCTTTTTGCAAGAAATTTACATTTAGATCACCAATTATATAAACACATTCACTTTCTAAGAAACACTTGTTCAGCATAGTTTCTAAAGCGGAGTTAAGATTGGAGACATTTACATTCGGTGGCCTATAGACATGGAGGAAAAACATATTTTTCTGAGTTGTTTTGACTTGTATAACTATACTTTCTATTCCTGAATCATTTACAGCGATATCAGATCGATTTTTGTGTGGGATTGTGTCTTTAACGTAGCATATAAGTCCGCCACCATGGGCGTTTCTATCAAGTCTATGGATCAAAAACTTATCAATATGAAATTGAGCATCAGGGAAAGAGCAATCTAATTTGGTTTCTGATAGAAATAGAATATCACTGTGACCTTTTCTTAGTATTTCATATATCTCCATATACTTACATGACAGACTATTAATATTTAGGTGAGAAAATATTAGGTTTTTCGCATTGTTTTTGGAAAATTTGGAAAGGTCCTCATATGGATTTTCTACACCCTCACTAGAATTTTCTACATTTTCATTCACATTTTCCAAATATTCATTTGAATCTTCTACATGATCACAATCTACGACGTTGCCTAATGCACATTGGCTAACAGGGATAGCACCTATTTCGACATCACAGCTTTGCAATACATTACATTGTGAAATACTACAGCATGTATTCAATTCAATGTCATAATCGCTTTCACAATCAGTTTGTAGTCTATCAAAAGTATGTACATCATTTGACATTTCACCCTTGTTTGTAGTAAAACATTCAACAGCATTAAAATCACAAGTATCAGGAGTAAAATCATCAACATTAAGATTACATATAACATCACTGTTATTAAAAGTCACTGATAAATTCACATTTACATTCCTGCAAGGCCCGGCCACCTCTCCCTGGCCTGATCTTTAATAAGACTGTTCACAAAACTTCTTTTTGTGGCCGAGTCAACTGGGATGATCAATCCTCGTCTTATCTTGGTTTGGAGAATTCTCTTGGGAGTAATCCTTAGCCACTTCTGCATTTCTTCGCAGTTGTCTGACAGGAGCAATTGATCATCAGCTCAAGTTGGTGTTCCTACATATATGGTACCAATTTTCATCCCCACATCACTATCTTGAAGGTTGGTCAGGAGACTATTGATATACAGCTTGTACAGCGTGGTTGACAGAACAGCTCCCTGTCAGACTCCTTTCTGTACCTGGTATTGACGTGTAAATTTACCTTTCCATCGCACACATTCATCAACCTCTGTGTGGAGATCATCGATGGTACACCAGGTCTTGCCTTGGACTCCGGAAACATGTAGTTTTGCCTTCAACTTTTGGTGCACAACCACATCAAAGGCCTTTTGCGCATCCAGTGCTGTCACATAGATTTGCCTTTTTTCTGATTTTGCAGTTGCAATACCTTCGGACAGGCATAGGGTGGCCATGATGGGGGAAAGTCCGGGTGTAAAGCCGAATTGAAGCTTGCTTGTACTGGACTTCAGTGTGTCTTCTATCTCCATTTGAAGTAGATGTTCTAGGATTTTGCCAATTACGGCTGTGATGGTGATGCCTCTGTAGTTAGTTTGTAGTTGGCTGTCTTTTCCTTTCTTAGAAGTTAGAGAATGGGATCTTAAAGCCGGATTTGCAGGAACTGGGGATTTTCGACTCCATAAGCACCTTATTGATTATATCAGTAAGTATTGCATAGGCCTCTGGAGTGGCATGTTTTAGATGTTCCGCTGTGATGCCTTCCCGGTCCGCAGCTTTCCCAGAGTTCAGCTTCTTGATGGCGCGTTCCACTTCAGTCACTGTGAAGGTATGGTGGTCATTCTGCATAATATTGTGCTGTCTCATCAGTTGGACGATGTCATTGTCTTGGCGGTCTTGCATCTCGTAGGCCGAGAGGGTCTTGAAGTATTCGGGCCAGAGACTCAATTGGTTGTCACAGTCTGTGATTAATTCACTTGAATCGGGGCCAGCTCTCAAAACTAGATCGGTACTATCTACCTTTCTGCTGGCTTTGATCAGGCTGTGAAATATCTTCGAGTTGGAGCTGGATGCCTGCATTATGTCCTGTAGGTATTCTTCCCTTCTAATTGCCTCCGTGATGCGTTGTACAGAGCGTAGCATTCTTTTTGCATTATCTTTTGCCAAAGCCAGGGGATGGGGCCTCACTGGTCTGCCGGCTTTCTTCCACTCCCAGAATGCATTCTTCGAGATGGCTGATGTTTCATTAATAGCTGGGCTCCAGGTACTTCTCTTCTTCCTTTTCCTCCTGGGTTTTGAGTCGCCCGTCATGGCGTTTGATGCGCTGTCGATAGCAGAGGTGAAGATCTCTAGTGCCTTCTCAGTTGGCAAGGCGTCAAAGTCTCTCTTGGCCAATTCATCTTCAAGTGCATCTTGATACTTCCAAATAGCTGTTCTCTCCCATTTGAATTTCTTAGCACCACTGGTGTCGTTTCCTGTGTGCTTCTTGTGTCCTGTAAGCATGTACACCTCTGTTCTGGTTTTGATTGGGATATGTGTGGAACTGTTGAGAATCCCCTCCAGGGTGTCCTTCTCGATGGCTTCTGTTGGCATCCATTCTAATTTGCCGCTTACCAAGAAGTAGTCTAGATGCGAAGCATGGGAGATGGCATGGATTGAGTAGGTCGGGATGTCCCTGATCATGTAGTTCAGGTTTCTCAATTCATATTCATTCATCAGGGTTAGGAGCATGGATTCCTTTTTGCCTTGCCTATGAAAGATGTCAACATTCAAGTCGCCTGCAATCAGGACATTGTGTGTGAGTGAATATTTAGTAAGGAGCTCACCAATGATGGCCATGTCATCACTGTATCTATGGAGGACTGTTTTCCCGTTTCCTGAAGGCAGGTAGCAGCAGATAAGGAGGATTAGCGTGTTCCCACATTCTATCTTGATAGGTAGAACTCTCTCATTCCCCTCCATCAGTGGTTTCACATATGGGTGCAGGTGTTCTTCCAGATGATGGTGACACCTCCATGCCCTCGCGGGATGGGTCCTGGTGGTAGATTTAGTTCCTCATCAGCCGATCTTGCATGGACTTTCCATTCAGGAAGTAAGTTGCGGAAGACATCTTCTATTTGAAATTTCCATAGCCAGTGTTCTTGTATGCAGATAAGATTGTTGTCCTTAAGGGTAGAGTTGATACATTCGTGGTTGTATTGCAGACCGTCGAGATTTATGGATGCAACTTTGATCCCGAGAATCGATCCGCCAGCCTTTGATTGCTATTCCGAGGATCTAGAGCAGTTCAAGACCTCTTCTTGTTCAGTCAGGTCGACATGGTCCTCAAGGGATTCTAATTCTTTCCTATGACATATTCTAGAGGAGTTTGGAGAGGTGGGGCCGTTCGAGCTGCTAAGATGCGTTCCCGCATTATCTTGGTACTTCTCCGACATTCCATCTAGGTACTTCTCCGACGTTCCATCGCTTGATATGCTTTGCGGTCCGTCCCAGCCATTCTCTCTGCAATTTTGTCCTTGGTCTAGTCTTACTTCAGGGCCAGCCTTGTTGTCTCTACCTTGCTGGTCATGGGCTGGATCATCGCTATTTGTTGGCTCTCTTCTCCAGCTGTCTTTGTTTCTGGGCTTTTCTTCAGGTCTTCTACTTCTCCATGTTTCATAGTTTTCAGCAGCAAATCCTCTCTGTTCTTCTCTCCAGGGGTCCACGTGGTTGGCTCTCATTGCGGCTTCATCTCTTCTCCATCCATATCCACTATCTGATCTCTGCCTAGGCTGGTCTCTCCTATAGTCTCGACTCTGCTGCTGTGGGGGATGGGCGTTGCTGGGTCCTCCATGGGGTGAGTAGAAGTGGTGTGGTGGTTGCCAAGCTGGCATTTGGAATTGCAGATGTGCCGGGAGCACGCCTGGGTTGTAGAAGAGGGGATACTGCATGGGGTATGGCTGGTTGAAGCTGTGATGGTGATTTGTGGGCTGGGTCTGTCTTGGCAAAGTTTCCTGAGGTCCCTGCTGGGCCAGGCGGTCAAGCTTCGCTTCTAGCTGAGAAATTCTCATGTCTTGCAGCTGCCTCTCCATTGCACTTAGCCTGTCCTCAGTGCCCCGGCTCTCCCTGAAGCTGAAGCCCTCGGCTGCGGCCTGTTCTGTGTTAGGGTGTGTTGGCTGTGTGCTGCTAGAGCTCCTTTCTTTCAACAGCCTGTTGCTTTCCTGCAGTTGTTTGATCTGGCTTTCCAGGTTAGTGATATGAGTTTTGGAATTCATATACTGGAGAGCCTTGGTGTTAAGGTCCTTCTCACGCTGCTGGAGTGCCTTCTCCTGTTGCTTCGCCTTCCTTTGCAATCCTTGCATTTCTGTTTCCATGGCCAGCAACTTCATTCTCAGTCTGTGGCATTCTTTGCATTGACTGGTGTCAGCTGAGTTGTCTGGGTGCGCCGGATTTGCACGGTCTCTAATTGTATCGGAACCGGTCACATAGCCATCTGACTGCGCAGCAGTTGCTGTTGTCCAAGTCTGGTCTCTATCGCAGGTTGAGATTTCGCAAGCGGAGTTATCTGTTTCCGGGACACCACGGGTCTCATCACGGGTCTCACATCTTGGCGCACCACGGGTCTCACATCTTGGTTTAACCTGGGCCTTACATCTTGTCGGGCAGTCACGGCAGCTGTCAGGGCTGCTGTGTTGATGCCCACGGGTGTTTTTGGCCGGATTCCTGTGTCTCCACTTGGTCAGTCCTTTGTGGGGCAAGGTTCTCATCCTGGGCTGCTACCAGAGTGTTAGTGTCATCAATTTGGAGTCTGTCTTCATAGCCTGCACCAATCTCCATCGTGTTGGGTTGTCACCTTGTGGTCTGGCTTCACTGATTGATTCCTCATGCGCTATTGTGACTTGCCTCTTACCGGCCTTAGCCTTCGGCTTAGTCACCTTGGGCTTCTGTAGGTGATACAATGCATCTTGGAGGCATAGCTTGATGTTTTCATTGAGTGTTCCTGGGTCTGTATTTCTTTGAATCGAATTGATCTCACAGATTATGTCAGTAATTTGAGGCCATTCCACCTTGAAGAATTTCTGGCAGCCATTACCATTGACATTTAAGGAGGAGGTTGTATGGTAGAGGCTAATTGTGTAGCCAGATCTTGTGTTGTGGAATGATGTGACCTTGACGACAGCTTGTGTGAAGTTCATAGCTTTGTCCTGCCAGAGCTCTATATCCGCGAAGCTGCCTTTATGTTGTATCTCTCCGTAGAAAATCAGTGTTGCTCTCTTGATTAGCTCATACACACCGGCTTGGCATCTGATCTTTACATGATTATTCTTCTCAAGGGTGTCGCACATTATGGGTCTTTCACATGCGCTCTGTTTCTTCTTGAGTGCTGAGTCTTTGTTTAGCGAGTAGGTGTGTTTCCTCAGGCTAATATTTAGGAATTTGTTATTGTGGAGTGTTGTCTTAAGCAGTGTTTCTTCTATCGGTAGATTGAGTGACACTGAGAGTCTCTCAGCAATCCCTGTTGTTATCTCTTTAGACGTGGATCTGCAGATTCTGCCGGTTCTACCACTTGTCTGCTCTCCATAAATTTGCCTCAGTGCACCTCTTCCATGCTGTTCCCAGGTTTCCGTTGATGCAGATCCTGTTCGGGCCCTTACAAGTTGAAGCAAATGGGCTCTCTCAGAGGATGCCATGGCGCTATATCTTGGGAAGTCTTGTGGAGGGTTTTCTTTGTTGGTGAGCTCTCGGCTGCTTCTTGTTGATCTCCTGTTATCTTCCATCATCATATTTAGGCGAGTAGACAGTATCACAGTAGAGGATTGCACTGGCCCCCACCGTTGCCTGCGCACCTCAGTTGGAACTGCTGGTCAGTTGGAGAGCTATTTAGATGGTTGGCTTTCGTTGGTGACAGTTACAATACCCCGCTGGCCCCCACCGTTGCCTGCCGGGATTGGCTGTCAGAAGCCCCCTCTTATATAAATAGACTTATCTCCTCCTTTTCTTCGCCCTCCTGGTTTCCTCTTCGGATTCAGTTGAGTCTCGCTCTTAGTTCCGGCTCCTCTTGTTCACTTCACTTTCCAATACTTGAAGTATCCTTTTGAACCAATCTTCTTCAGGTCTTATCCGGGTGTACTCTGTCTATTTTATTACTTTGTTTATTAATATTGACTTTGATTCTTTGATATCTCTGCTTTCTTTGCTTCTTTATCTTGATGATGTGAGAAGAATGAAAGAGAGGATCATGGATTGATTGCAGATTATTAGATGTTTTCACAGAGATTTGTTCTATTTTTGTTTTATATTATGATTATTATTATAGTGTTTGAGGATTGATGTATATGTTGGAGTGTGCTATGTTTTGGATATTCTGTTTTAGTTGAGAATTATATTGGTTAGTATAATGATGGTCTCAATTTGTCAGTTATTATATGATTATATCTTTTATTAGTTCTGGTTGTTATTTACATATAGATCATTGTAAATTGGAGGTAGATGATTAGTAGATGCCATTCAATCTTCTTCATTAATTCTGCTTCTTTTCATCGCTTTGACGAACAGGTCGAGGAACACTGAGATTCAATCAGAATCAGCTCGTTCATCAGATCTGTCTAGCATATTGCTGTTGCTGTTCTGGATCTCCTTGTTATGCTTCTCTATAGCTTGGTCGAGAATATGAACTCAGTCAGCTGTGTCCTTCAGTTCTGCCTGTTGACTGCTTAGATCGACTTCGTTCTTTCAGATCATCTTCTCCATCCGCTGATGCTTCCTTCATTTCTTTCAGACTTGTAGCTATGTTACCTTCGCTTCTACTGGATTGTACTGATCCTTCCATATACATTTAGTATTGTTCATAGTTTACAATATACCTGATATATCATAACATATGAATATTGTATAAAATGTAGGTTTGCGCTTCCTCATGTGGTGTTCCGTCGAGACTGTCTTTGCCTTTATGGTCACCGCTGGTGTAAGTTTTCCAGGTCCAGGAGTGTAAGTTTTCCTGGTCCAGGAGTTAGGCCACTCTCTTGATTTGCTGCAAGTATCCAACTGGGATGATCAATCCTCGTCTTATCTTGGTTTGGAGAATTCCTCTTGGGAGTAATCCTTAGCCACTTCTTGTATTCGGAGTCCACGCTGCCTCGAGCACAAGATGGCGACCGGCTTCACTCCTGCCACTGACTCCACCACAAATGTTTTGCTAGGATATAAAATCTTTAGGCCACTACGAAGCGCTAAAAACTAGCTACGCAACTAAAACCATCTACATGCAAAGTAAAAGCACTAAAAGCATCTACAGGAAGGGAATATAAATAGCTAAAAAGTCTATAAAATCACGATGCAGATAAAAACGTCCGTTCCCCTCCTTGCCGCAAGTAGCTTCAGGTGGTGCGTTCATGATGGGAACTAGACTCAAAATCTAGGGTGCTGGCTCTTTTAACTAAAGGACAAAAATTGCAAAACAATATGATTCATAACTTGATTTTAAACCATTTCATCTGGGAGAGAAGCCTAAAATGCAGAAAAGTTTTACCCAAAAGTTCACAACTGAAGAATCCAGTTTGGTTGCCAAATTATTTAGACTTCTGTTTTTCATGCCATGATAAAACATAAATCTCTACCCATTGAAAAGATCTATATGTTGACATCTCCCCATTTGTCTTTTTCTGATTTGATTTTTACAGTAATAAAAAAATGCATTTTAGGCTTCTCTCCCAGATGAAATGGTTTAAAATCAAGTTATGAATCATATTGTTTTGCAATTTTTGTCCTTATAAATTATAAAATCTAAATATAAGTCTGCATCATATATTTTGTAAACATCTCAAATGATTTGGATTCATATTCACACTTGTAAAAAGTATATAGCCTTAAATGTATGGTTAACTGTAACCTCAATGACATCATGATATTCATGACCTTAATATGGTGCCAGATCCCATTGAACAAAATATGGTAAGTGCAGGCATATAAGGCCAGTTCTAATGTTCATGAGGGTATATTGATGAGATGGAAGAGAAAACAGGACTCAGCGTGCGTCCTCTACATGTAACACATTTACAACATGTGAGGGATCTTTTTACTAGCCTAATGCAGACTGTAATACAGGGGGCCACCAATTTAATGTTTCATCCGAAGGACATCCCAATGAGAACTGCGGAACTGTATTTTCTACATTGTCTGGTGGCAATCACCATTATATTCACTAAACTTGTAGTTCAATCATGATTAACTTGAGGCAACATCTACAACAGTTACTATTCATTAACCATTTATTTTTATTTGTGAATAATTAATTTCATCTTATGTTGAAAATATGCTGAATGACGTGAAGCTTAACCGATACATACAATCCACACAGTGGCAGTGACGTTTTAGAAATAGCAGCAATTTTTGTGAAACAAATAGAAAAATGTGTGTAGTAGACCAAGACTACAGGTTTTGAAGTATTCTTACATGTAGGATAAGTCTTGGCCCTGGCATTTGAGGGGCTTTAAGGTCAGCCAGGTGTCAGAAAAAAATCTGACTTCTGTGCAGCCATCTTCAACACACACCAGCATGTCGGTAGCTGGACTGATTCTACTCCGATTGGCAAAATACCACGAGCCCCTCATGACAGTAACCATATCTTCTATGGAAAAATTGGTTCTTTTCCTTGTAAGGTGATGGAGAAGCCTAGTAAATTCACTGAGATATCTGACAAATAATACATCTCCTTGGCCAAGTTAGGCAGTGATAAAGCAACAGTCCTGGTCAGGGTATGGGACCCTCGATAATATAATGGGATGGTTAAAGCAGCACTGAGGCCTGATTGAGAGAAGTCCTCTGCATGGGGCTGAGAACATCAAAGTCTTCAGCATATGGTAATCAGTTAACTCCCTGAGTATTTAAAGATAGGTCAAAGCACCGACTTTCTTCTTAATTTAAAGTCAAGAGTTTGTACATTTTCGTCAGCATGAAGGAAGCTTTCATGCCCCGTGGCATCAATTTTGATTGCCTTTGTGTAGGGGAGACCGGGGCTGGTTGTCACAGGGCAGGTTGTCACACTTTCAGGGCAGGTTGTCACACTTTTGGGGCAGGTTGTCTTGCTTTCAGGGGCAGGTTGTCACGCTTTCGGGGCAGGTTGTCACACTTTCGGGGCAGGTTGTCACACTTTCAGGGCAGGTTGTCACACTTTCGGGGCAGGTTGTCACGCTCTCATGTATATTAAATTGTCATATCCTTAGTACATTCTACTGATGATTGATGATGTAAGCAGAAAAGACATAGCGTCTAAATAGATCTATTTCAATTTTTCAAAAGGAATTTGCAGAAAAATTCTGCAGTCTGCAGTCACCCTCTTCCTTATCAAAATGCATTTCTGTCGACTTGATAAGTCAAAATTTGTAGCAACCTTGTACAGAGTCACATGATTGTGAAGGTCTGCACTGGGCAAGTAGGGGATTCCTGACATGTCCAAAATAGCTTGTCTCATTCAGGATTTGACTTACAGAGTCTCACTTCCTGCATTCAAAACTCTTAACCTGTGACATGCTGCTTTACATAAGTACTGGTTTGCCCTTACTTTAGTCGATGGGGGCTATAGTTTCAGGCAATGGGGGAGAAAAGGCTTTGGATGACCGAAATTCATTCACAGAACTTTGTTTGGAGGACTTCAAGGAACATTTACTTCAATGGGTCAGGTGTATGAATCAATGCTTTTGGTGAGCTTGGGAGTATTTTTAAGGCTAATATCATATTTCTTGTGTCAAATATTGTCAATCTCACTAATGCAAGTGATAGAGAGAGGTCTCTCACAGCCAAAATTCATTGGCTTTAGTGGTTTCAGTATTATCTGCCCCAAGAAGCTGAACTTTCAGTTTCCATGGCAACTACAGAATGACTTAAAAATGTCCAAAATTTTGGAAATCCATTCCAAATATGCTGAATTTTATCCTGTGAAAAATGCATAATTCTAGGTTGAAAATAAGTTTCCATATGGAAAAAAGCCTCAAACTTTCTGAACGCCCCTCGTAAACTTGGCATTCGATGTTTGGTATTCGAACCATGATAGCTAAAACTACAACCTCATGGATTTGCAGTGATGACATTGTTAAAACAAGTGAAAAGGGTATCTAGGCATTTGGCTTGACAACACTCTTAGTCTACAAAATCACATTGACGAAAAAAGTCGAAAGTGCTGTCAGTAGTATTCAATCAGGAACTACATTGATCTCGGCACTGCAAAAAAACTTGCAACATCCTTGGTTCTCACACATCTGGACTATGCTAACTGTATGCTGTATGATCTACAGGCATATGCGATCACAACAATACAATTTGTAAGATATTGGGCAGCTAACATTGTTCTTAAAAGATCAAAATTTGACAGTTCGAGGGACATTCTCAGAGACTTGTACTGGTTGCCAGTACTGCGCATGGTGTATTAGTGTATGAATAACATGGCCCCACATACATGGCCAATTGTGCAGCGTACGTAAAACGTACGTTGCTCTTTCTTGTGAATTTCGCACGTAAACTGTAATCATACCCTATGTCACATCTCCCCTCTGTGACTCATTGACTTATTATTGTCTCAATCAATTGAATAAGGCAGCCATTTTTCTTTCATGAACAAGACAGAACAATTGTGATATTTGTTTATTCTACGGATATAATTCATTTATTTCACATCACCTTAAACATTCTGAGACATTTTTGTATAAATTTGATTGGAATAAAGTTTATGATGGCAAGATATTTGGCAATATGATGATTCATAATATTGAAGTCAAGGAGATTTTCTTTGAGACGTTATGAGCAAAAATGGAATTTCTAAGGTTTCAAAGGAGATATCTTATCGTATGTTACATCATTTTAAAGCTTGAGTAAAGGTCTATCTTTTGCAATGAAATTACTTGTAACCATGGCAATAGAAAGGGTGTATCAGGCAAATCAGTCCTTTTTTGTGGCAATAGAAAGGGTGTATCAGGCAAATCAGTCCTTTTTTTGTGGTCAGTTATGTTCCCGAGTTTCTCATCTTTATGTAATAAGCGCAAAAATTAGCATGAAGATTAGTCCAAAACCATGCAATGGTATGCATTATCTATTTAGGATACTTATTAGTTTACAACTTAGTGCCATGGCAACTAGAAATTAATTAACAGGACAAAATGTGAGGTGTATTTTAAAAAAACCATTCTGGATAGACTGTGAGGTTTTTCAGCCAAGCGATCTAACTTTAGTGATTCAATTCAAAATCTCACGATTTTTGTCGACAGCAAGATATTGGACCTAAAAGCAATAAGCCTAACATATACACCATTTGACACTACTGTCAGTCAATCACATGCCAGTATTTCAGGGCGATAATTCTGATATTCTGTGTTTGTCTCATGTTATAAGCCGGTTATTCACCACGAGATCAGGAATATGTGTTTATCACACCTCGGCTAAAGCCCTCAGTTGATAAATCACATATTCCCTCTCCCGTGGTGAATAACCTATACTTATCACTGATTTTCAAGTTAATTCCTCAATGTTTGTTGGTTTGGAATTGTAGGGTAAGTTTCTTTGAGTTGGACACTTAGAGATTTAGGTAACCTTGAGTCGGATACTATTAGTGGGACTGACCTGGCTAATTAAGATCTTCTATACCACCTTATTTGGTCCAACCTGTAGCCAAGGACATCCTTATGCCTTTCCAAAAGTATGAGCATGATATGAACATATTTAGTGGTTTCTTCATGGCTGTAAAGAAGGGGTAAAAACCCTGTTTTTCTCATGATTCTGCCATGAATTTGTGCATTTTAGTGAATTTTTGTCACATTTGAAGGATCCTTTGCTGGCTTATGGTATTGATTTTAACTTCAATTTGTTAAACATAGTTAGGAAACATAGTTAGGAAGAAGTCTTGCTATTTTCTACTCAAATTTGGCTTTTCAAGGGACTGGATGAATGGATGATTTGGGCTTCATGTCCAGTATTTATGCACTTGGTATTCTAATTAGGACAGGGAGAGGACATGGCAATGAGGCAAAGGATGATTGAAACAGCAGTCCAACATACACCCCAGTGACCCGGCAAAAGCTGGATTTGAACCCTGGGCTCAGCAATTGGCAGCCCAGCAAGCTTTACCACTTGACCAACCCTCCCCCCTTTTCAAGGGACTTAAAGGTTATTTTGCAGCTATATATTTAAATGTCATGTTTTTGGGACGCAACTGTCTGACTCAAGGATACCCCCTTCCTTTTTCTGTTTCAGGGAATTCACCCGAAATTCAGTGTTCTTACCATGCCAACTTACATATACTATTAGTGTTAATGAAAGCATTTAATTTGACGCTTTGATTGATGAAATACAACCCATACAACCCATAGGCCTAGCAGTATTTCTGAAATACTGCTTGGCCTATGGGTTGTATTATACTATTTCTCATTTTTTAAATGTCAAGAATCCAGGTGTCCGGCTCAACGAACGTCACCCTAAACATCAGAGATTTGTATAGAATCAGAATTTGTATTTTTCTGGCTAAACTGTCATCTTTAAAAGAAACTTAATTTTTGGTGTATATTGGCGTCTCAATAATAGATATAGTTATGAGAGAGTTGCTAAATGCATAATCATAATTAGGTTATGATATAGTTAGTACAGCCACAAAAATCAAGCAATGCAAGATACTAATCTCAGTGTTTAAGGTGAAACCCATCTTTCATGTTCTTTGTTGTGCCAGATAATTTCATGAAAGTCATCTTGATTCGGGACTTTTCTGACTATTTTCAAATTAGTCTTGCCAAAAAAATCTGCAGTAAAATGCATATAATTATACCATTTCTTTTAAAATTTTATGATATCATGACATTTTTGGTAAAGTGCTGTCCTAGAGGTGTCAAAATACATAGCTTAGTCATAGCATACCCAAAGCTTTGTACTGCTGGTACAGTGTGCATCAAAAAATAAGTTTACACTACTGCTGTACTTTGAAAATTGTCACAAAATCATGGTTCCAGAAAGGAGTGACGCACAGTCAAAATCTAACGGATCCTAGTGATCCAAGCAATTACTACAAGTAACATTTTTATTTATTTGCTGACTTTGTATGCGCCTACAAGCAAAAGAAATGCGTAGGACCATTGCTTTTCATATTCATATTGAAAGTCCTTTTCATCCTCCCATGACAGTATTTGAAGGGAGGGCTAAAAATTGGAATTGCTCGATTATAAAATCATGAAGATCTTTTCTGATCATAAATCACATTGCAAGTGTTCAGGAAAATCAAGCAAACATAACATCCTTCAGCAAATTTTCAAATAAACCTCTGAAAACGGAGGAACTAGTATTTGATTTTCTTCAGTGTCTTTTCTCTGTAATAATAATTAGCATTACGTTTCATAATTTTTTTCAGTTGCCCTAGCAACTAGATGTCATTAACTACTAAGTATCAAATATAATTATATTATGTATGGTTTTGAACTGATCTTCATGATAATTTTTGCATTTATTACATAAAAAAATTTCGAATATCAGGCCCTAAAAATGACTGATTAGCCTGATTTACCATTTCTGTTGCCATGGTTGCCAGAAATTTTCATTGCAAAAGATAGATCTTTACTCAAGCTTTAAAATGATTTATCATACGATAAAATATCTCCTTTCAAACCTTAGAAACTCCATTTTTGCTCATTATGTCTCAAAGAAAATCTCCTTGACGTCCATATTATGAATCATCATATTGCCAAATTTCTTGCCATCGTAAACTTTATTTCAATAGAATTTATACAAAAATATCTCAGAATTTATTATATGATTAGAAATAAATGAATTATATCCTATTTATCATGGATATTAATGATTTAATATGGCAAATACTTATATTATGAAGTTTTTCAAAATTTGTTGAAACTGAACATAACTGATAATTGGTTGCCATGGCAACAATAATTTAAAACTTGAAAAATAGAAGCCATTACCAGCTATCTTTGTACTGTCCAAACAACGAACTCTATCTTTGGAATGGCAACACACTATATTATCGCCCAAACGTTCGTGTGTCAAAACAAAGCTGAACTATGTAGCTTGGATGCTGTTGCTGTGCAGTGGTGATGTTGAAAGTGACCCTGGCCCCCCAATGAGAAGAACACCAAAAAATCCGTGTTTGATATGTACAAGAGGTGTGATCAAGAGCAGTAAAGCAGTGCAGTGTAATTTGTGCCACAAGGCCACCCATGCCAGATGTGCTGGCCCAAGCATAACACAGAAATACGAAATGGCAAATGAACTCTGCTATCTTTGTGACTCATGCCTCCAGAATGAGTTACACCCAGTTGAAGAAGATGATGCCACTTGTATCCATGAGGGTAACCAACAGGTTGCAGCTCCAACCAGTCAAGAAGCTGAGTGCGATGATGTGATCCGTGATGAGTTCCACCAGAAAGGTGTCCACATTATTCATGTCAATGAAAGATCTCTACATGACAAGATGACAGATTTGAAGATCGTTGCTGAAAAATCCAGAGCTGATGTCATCGCGATAACAGAGACATGGTTTGATGACTCCGTGACAGACGTAGAAGTACAGATGCCTGGCTACAGCCTGCAGCGAAAGGACCGCACCTCTCGTGGTGGCGGTGTTTGTATTTACATCAGGGAAGACCGCTCGTACAATACTCGTTCAGAATTAGACAATGAAAATCTCGAAGCAATTTGGATTGACCTGCTGTTAAAGAAGACGAAGCCTATTCTCATAGGCTGTGTGTATCGACCTCCGGACCAGCAAGGTTTTCTTGACTCGTTCCAGGAACTGATGAACAATTTGCCATCTAATGAAACGATCATACTTGGTGACTTTAATATTGATGTTAACAAACAATGCCCCTTTGTGAGGCAGTATAAATCAATTTTAAGATCTAATGGACTCGACCAAATTGTAAAAATGCCTACTCGTGTCACTACTGATACTTCATCTCTTATTGATCATATTTTGGTCTCTGATAATGATAAAATTGCCTATTGTAATGTAATACCTGTTGGTTTTAGTGATCACTCTCTTCTACATTGTGTAAGAAAAGTAATTCGAGAATGTACTAGAACTCAGAATTTTGTGACAACACAATCGATGAGAAATTATACGAAGAATGCTTTTTTGGAAAATTTGAAAGGTCTGAATTGGGATAATGTATTCAGCTGTAAAAATGTAAATACAGCATGGAAAATATTTGAAAAGATGTTGACTTCCGTAATCAACAAGGTTGCTCCTAAGAAACAGTTTAGAGCCAAAGTAAGAAGTGAACCATGGTTAACAACTGAAATTGTCGAATGTATTCATGAACGGGACAAAAATTTGAGAAACTTTCACTGAACAAAAGATGTTTTGTATCAAGCTCAATTCCGTAATCTTCGAAATAAAGTACAATGTATGGTAAAGAAAGCAAGATCTGACTATATTATTAATCAAATAGAAAGAAACCAGAACAACAGTAAAAAGATGTGGGATAGCTTGAAGTCGTTAGGCTACAAACAAAAGGCTAAGTCAAAAGACCAGATTGTATTAACTATCAATGACGAGGTTTGTTATGATCCAGTTACCATTGTAGAACATGTGAATGACTTTTTTGTGAACGTTGCTGATAATTTGATTAAGAAGTTACCAACCTATGATGATGTTTACAGTGCATTCTCAAATAAATGTAAAGATTTCTATGCAAAACCTGGAGTTTCTTCTGATATGTTTGTGCTACAGGAAATAGACAGAAACTTCGTAATGAAAAATTTGAAGGATTTGAAACCCAACAAAAGCTGTGGACTGGATGAAATCAGTCCTAGGTTTCTAAATGATGGTGCGGAAGAACTTGCTGATGTCATCACTTTCCTGATTAATCAATCAATCAAACAAAAAACTGTGCCTGAATGTACAAAGCATGCTAGAGTTACTCCACTCCATAAAAAGAAAAGCAAACTTGATATTGGTAATTATAGGCCTGTCAGCGTTTTGACGTCGGTCTCTAAGATTCTTGAACGTGCTGTATTAGTTCAGGTGGAAAATTATTGCAAAGAACATCGCATTTTATATGAGTTTCAATCAGGATTTCGAGATAAGTATTCAACGGGCACTTGTTTAATATATTTGCATGATTTCATTAGGTCAAGGATTAGTCGTGGTAATTATGTTGGGCTCCTTATGTTAGATGTTCAAAAGGCCTTTGATAGTGTCAACCACAGGATGCTCTGTGAAAAATTAAGACTAGCCGGTATTGACAACACCTGGTTTCAGTCATATCTTGAAGCAAGTCGTATGTGTCAACAATTGTACATCTAGTGAAAAAGAGATTATTTGTGGCGTACCGCAGGGAAGCATACTAGGGCCATGGTGTTATCTGATGTTCTGCAATGACATGTCTACTTGTGTTTCATGAAAACTCGTTTTATATGCAGATGATGAAATTTTACTGACCAGTCACTGTGATATTAAATTTGTAACAACTGAGTTGAGCAAAGAAGTTTCTAACTGTCATCATTGGTTAACAAACAATAATTTATCGATGCATATGGGCAAAACAGAAGCCATCATTCTCTGCTCCAAACGGAAACAAGGTTTGATAAAAAATATCACCATCGATTGTGAAGGCCACTCCATAAAACCAAGCGAGGAAGTAAAATACCTTGGCCTCAAAATGGACAACACTTTGTCTGGAGAAGCAACTGTTTCTCAAATTATAAGTAAATGTTCAGCTAAACTAAAATTTCTATACAGAAATGCTGACGTTCTTGATTTTAAATCAAGAAAATTACTAGTATTTGCCCTACTACAATGTCACTTAGACTATGCTATCTCTGCTTGGTTTTGGGGATTGACCAAAGGTGCTCAAAAAAGATTGCAAGTGTTGCAGAATAGGATTGTACGCTTTTTTCTCGATTTAGGACAAAGGTCACACATTGGACAGAATGAACTTGATAGAGCCGGAATGCTTAGCACTAGAGATTGGGCAAAACAGCTTATGCTCAACCATATGCACAATGTATATCACCAAGTTGCACCTAGCTATATTTGTCAGAATTTTAACAGAATAGTCCATCGATACAATACCAGACACATGGAAAATAACTTTTTCTTGAACAAACCACGTGGGATGGAAGATCGTAATTTTAGCTATCAAGGTGTGTTGGCTTGGAACAACTTACCAAATATTGTTAAGACTACTAATAGTAAAGATATTTTAAGAGCCAAGGTAAAACAATTCTTAAAGGCACAAGCACATTTAAATGAAATTTCTGCTACTGTTACTTATTAATTAATTCATTTACAATGTATATATTTTAACAGCGTGGATAGCCTCTATTGCATCTTGATGCCATCTTGTAGCCCGGACCACACTGGAAATAAGTTTTTAACTTTTGTGTGTAATCCAAACTGCATTACGACAGTGTACTTTTGCATCTATGTATACTTATTTGTATCTGTACCCTCTTTTAATGTGGCTGAATAAAGTCTATCTATCTATCTATCTTTCGATGCATCATACGTGAAAATCGGTCAACTACATTTTGTACAATTACAGAATTTATGAATTTGTTTCAATCATTAGTTGAATTATCATTGACAGTTTATGGTATATTATTGTGGTTTCCATGGCAACCCTTTGTCACTTTGTAAGTTAAGGGTGTTCTGTGACTAAATACTGAGGTTCAAATGCCTTTTCAAAACCACAATTACATTGGAAACATTATTACATGACTGCAAACTGTAGAAACTGCCTATTTTTTGCCCTATCTTAGAAATTGATGATGTTTGGAGGCATTTTTTGCCATAGAAACAAAACAAACAACTTGTTTTAAGTTGTAAAACTAATTTATCTATTTACATTTAGATGCATTTGAGGTTTGTTGCTATGGAACTAGCTACAGCAGTGGTTCCATGGCAACTGTAAACTTTTAAATTGTTAATTGCATTCAGAGATGAATTATTATATCAAAATTAAGTCCATTCATCAAATGAATTTGAAGAATGCATCGGAACATGCCTCTCCTTATCATCAGGTTTATAAAAGTAATTTTAAACAAACATTAAATCAGTTTCTATAGCGACTATATTATATGAGATATTTCCAATATTTTTGTTTAAGATTGTCCACAAAGAGATGCTCTATCAATATCATAACCACATTTTCGCTTGTATATTTATTTTTTCTCTCCACATCAAACATTTTAAGACCGTCTTTTAAAAAATTGATGATTTTTTATATTTCTGTTACCATAGCAACACACACGCACAATGTAAACCACAATTTTTGCATGCATCTGAGAGAGTTGGTTGTGGAGGTACTGTGTGCCAAAATTGAAATTGTTCCTCAAAGCAGAAGGAAAGTTATTCAATAAAATGTTGTTCATTTGTGGGTTCTAATATTTTTGAGAGTGTTGCCATGGAAACTTGATAAAAAAAAAAATCCTCCTCCTGGGAATTCTGGGGAATTTTTTTTGGTGAAACTGGAGATTTCAAGAATTCATTCGGTACCAAATTTGTACTGTTATGAAGAGGTCCAGGGTATGGCTGATATTGGGCCTTTTTCTACTGGCCTATTTTGCTGTCTAATAGTTAGCAGCATGAATGTCAGTTAGGTAAAATGATAGTTGAAGGAATATTGGTTTGCTAGCTTAAATTATGAAGTCTGTGAAAAAAAAAGGCAAAGAGAACTGTTGTGGACATGTGATTCCCAACCTACCTTTAGCAGCTCTGCAAAAGTGGGCCCCTCCCACAAATCATCGAATTTCTCAGCCAGCTCCTGAGCAATAGAATATTCCTTTGTGGGGCAAGAGATTTCTCCTTCAGCCAAGATTTCCAGATTTTCCTCATACTTCTGTGTGATGTTGGATCGTGTGAGAGAGTCAATCTCTTTTTCAATCCTTCTGTAACGACTAAACAAAACTCAAATGGTTATTATCGTTTTCATAGCTGTGTGTTTTTCCACTTTGTACTTTGCTTTATCCCAAGACTGTGATGTCACAGATTTAGTTGCATAACAGTATATATTACAAGCACATATTTCAAGAAACTGACTAAATGCATTGACACTGAGATTATGTATGTTTAGTTTGTTTAGCTTCTAAACCTCCACCGGTTGATGGATGCTTCAATGAACTATAGCTGAATCAAACAGACCACTAATCCTCAAAGGAGAGGAGTTAAGGACGATTCAAAATTTATAAGATAAAATAAGATAAAACTTTATTTACAGCTCTCGCAATTGCTCTGAAGAAATCAATTTTTTTCATATTGTGGACCTGCGATGTCAAAGCTGGAGGCTCCATTGGAACCTATACAACTTTGATGCAAGCTATGGTGTCATAGGTCAAACTGGCCAATAGCATGTCATGAAGACAACTTCATCATAGCCTTGCAATTATGTCATAGCCAGATGAGCCAATGATATCACGGCAAAAGCTCAGGAGTTAATTCGGAGGGGGGATTGTTTATTATTTGGTGATACCAAAGTGACTGAAATTCAACCAAGCATGGTTAATAGGATAACTCAAAATTAATCACAGCTGTTCACCAACATGCTTCTGATCTAAATTAGATTTGATATGGAGCTGTCAAGTCAAACATTTTGTTTACTGTTTGCAGTTTTGTTGGCCGCTCCTTTCAGTGTAAAACTACCAACAATTACTTTAATCCTATATTGTTTTATTGGTTACCACAGTTCACAGGAGTTAATATGCAGACATAAGGATCAATTGACAGCTTTTGAGCAGAGTGCCCCCTCATCAGGAGTAGTCCAAACTTGCACCTGAGTTGTTGGAATATTATTGGCCGCCCTGGCAATGATGTAACTGCAAGGCTATGATGAAACTGTCCACAACGGATGCTATTGGCCAGTTTGACCTATGGCATCATTGATAGCACCAGTTTTGCATATCCTCCAGTGCTTGGCAATGGAGTATCCACCTATGACATCATAGGTCCACTCTGGCACTTTGAAAAAAGCTGGTTTCTTCAGATCAATTGCAAGAGCTGTAACATCGGTGATGAACAGTAAAAACAATAACACAAGCTGCAAACCTTTTAGCCGACAGTTAAAATAACAACAATAAGATGAAAGATGTGAAATTATATACAAATGATAAATGAACTTGATTACTTGGATTCATCTAGAGGGTATTTCTTAAGCATAAAATATATGATCCACATTCGCAATTCATAAATACATTGTTTTTCCCTAGTGCAGTCTTGAAAGAGCAAATATCTTCAGAAAATTTAATATGAGATGGCAGAATATTCCATAATGAGGGACCTTTGTATCTGATTGACCTTTTACCATATTGAATTGTATAAAATTTAGGTTGGATCAGCTTATTGTTATCCGGCATGTTGTATGGACATACTTGCTTTTGGAAAAAAGAACTATCATTCGGAGGTGCTAACTCATTTAGAACCCTGTAAACAAATTCTGCTAAATTGTTTTTGTAAGTTAGATGTAACATTGTTTTGCCAGTTTTTGCAAGTTAGTCTTTATATGTGCTGATGTGATCATTGCAGACTAGCCTTAGAGCTCTTTCATTTAGTTTTTCAATTTTTCTATCTCGCGCAATTGAGAAACTGTGATACGCAACAGAGCAATACACAAAGTTCGAGGCCACAAATGCCTCATATATCCTTAACCTGGCCTCATAGTCAACATACTTGCATAATCTTTGTTAAGTTATCTGTCTGGCAGCTTTTTTGGACACAATTGACGTATGATGATTGAAGTTCAACTTCCGGTCAATGTGAATGCCTAACAATTTCACTACAGATTCAGTTTTAACTGTGACATTTTCAATTTTGAATTCCTTTTCAGTATCCTCCCTACTGAAACATATAGCTTGGAAATTTGAAGGGTTTGCCTTCTAGTCCGGGAGCTGGCCTCTGAAAAATCTGGTTGACCTCATCTCATGAGGTCACCACCTAATTTGGTACCGTTTTAAAGGAAAAACTCAGTAGTTTCTGACTGCATGAGTGAAATCCCTCAAATCAGGTGCAGAATTTTGTTAAATCAGTTTCCATGCCAACAAGTCAATTTGAAGTGGTATAGCTGAGATATATAACAAATGCCTTCCTAAATTAACAATTTCAGTAATATCTCATATCAAACTTCACAGAAAGTTGATGCAGGGAATTGGTGACCTAATAGTAAAGTAACCAATGCAACCCATCAACTTGGTTGCCATGGAGACCAAATATCATAGCTAAATTACACAATTCTGCTAAAACGTTGGCATATCTTACCATACACAACAACCAATGATGAGAATTTGACAATTCTGTTACATCTGTGTCAAAGCCACAAAACTGGGCTTTTCAAAAATGTGCTATATGGGCACATTCATTAAATACTTTTCATGGAAAGTGTCGTTAAGCGACTGCATGTCAAAAATATACATAATTCTATTATAGGTGTTTTTCTCTATTTATGCAAATTGAGGGTTGCAAAACATTTGATTAATGGCTGTTTGGGAGTTTATAACATCATAAATGCATTTGTGCTACTAATAGTTTTTGTAACTTGACTGGTTGCCATGGAAACAACAGAAATAAACAAAATTTCGAATTTTCAGTTAAGATTGAGAAATGTAAGACTAGACCTTTCTTCAGGACATAAATAACAAAAAGTACATAGCTCCAGATAAAGGTCTTCACCTTAGATACGGATTATGATATGGTAACCAAGGGTCATAGTTTTGTTTATCTGCATAGCAACTCTTTTAAGTGCTCTGCATTGTCTAAAAATTCACTCAAAAGTTCAAAATTTAATATCCCTTTTTATTTCGTCGCTGCAGACTATTTACCATCTGATCTATCGAATTGAAGAAAATATTGAAGAAAGAAGGCTAACTTGACGTGCCTGTTAATCAGCCTGTAGTTGTCCTATTGAACTCATTTAAAGACCTAATGAATTTATTAAGCCTGTAGTTTTTAAACCTTTAAATCATTTAGCAGTATAAAGTTTTCAAATATCTTCTCTGATACATCAACAGAGTGTACCTTTACAATCTTGTCTTTACCAACATTTGCGGAAATTATGTAGCACTGCGTAGCTCGTCTCAGGAATGGAGCAGCATCTTCTAGTTGGTATCAAAATTTTTGTAATTTAATTACCTTTAATCTAACAATGGCCTCTACATTCTCAAAAGTAATTTTGCATTATGCAGAAACATATAAGTTAACTGAATAACAGAGGGTGATAGCCCAGACCCATGCATCCTGCCTGTTTCTTTTTGATCGAATAGAACTGGGCTTTGATCTTGCTCACACTTTTGACTACACAAGCTTCCTGCATTGTATATTCCTGCATTGGCACTTACAAATTTACTATTATATTCACCAAACTAGTAGTTTACTATGAGTGGTGGTAGGGGGGGAGGGGTAACCAAGACAACTATTAATCCACCATTCATTTATGGTTTAATCATATTCATCTAATGTCAGAAAAAGCCTAATGTGGTGTAATGAGTGGAAATTTAAGTATGTTTAGCGGGGGGATTTATCTTCACCTTTAAGGGGATTTAAATTTAAATTGTAAATTGCAATATATTTAACTCAATTAGCACTGAATTGAATGAAGAAATTCAATGTTATCCACCATGTGTGAATTTATTCCTTCATGCCTGGAGTACAACATTGTCTAATTTTTCTGTGTTAGAAAAGGCAAGAACAATAAAAGGTTCTCCTTGTGAATTAGACATGGAATTGCCAAATAGGTATAGTCCATTGGGATTCAAATCTTCTCTGTAAATATGGTCATTCTTATTAAAGCCTCCGGGCACCAAAACTTTCTTATTGGTGGAATTGGTAAATTTTTATATCATTTAGGTTATGATATCGTGCATCAGTGAGCCGAGAATCTACCAAAAGTTCCAGACTGATTACAAAATTAAGAGGATTTGGCAGTTAAGGACATGTTTCAACAAATGACGTGCTTCAACTAGCCTCAGTCTTCCCTATGTGTCATAGATTTTTAAAAATCAATTGAACTGGCTACAAAGTGGTAGGGAGACCGGGGCTGGTTGTCACAGGGGCAGGTTGTCACACTGTGTAGAATTTAAACATGCTCTATTTCTATTTAAAGCAAGTAGGGGCACAGCCATTGTATATGAAAGTCAGTACAGGAGTAACTTAAATCTATCTGGTGAATATATATATATATATTCTTTTATTCACAACGAAATATCAACAAGATACTTGTGTGATGACAGTAAAATAACTACAAAGAAAGACAGAAGATATATATATACAAGAGAGAGGGACAGTGACTATAAACTACATCTAGGGAGAATGTCAAGTATCAATTTACATAAAATAATGATAATACTGCAATTAAAAGCACCATAACGATATGTCCATGAACTAAATGGAAAGATATATACTGACACATTTAATAAGATATAAAATATTTAGAAACATAACCAGTTTATATATTAAAGTCTCATAGAATTCTCATAGAATTCGTAAAGTTCAATTGCATTAATACTGATCATTTAGAATACAAAATGTTTAGATTATTGCTATTTTAAGTTCTAAGCTGATTAATTCAAGTTGGCGTGAGAGCTCCAAAGCACGGGGCCAGCGGCAACCGCTATGAGACCGCACCATCAAGCTCTCACAGTCTACTTTCATTATCAAAAATGACCATACACAAGCACATAATAATATATACACAGAATGTCCATTTGAGCACCATGAACAAGTAACACACCTTTATGACTAGCACCAAATTATGCACCAAAAAAGAAATATATACACACACATACGAAAAGAATACAAATATCGCGATACTAACAATAGCTATGGACATACATGCATATATACAAAAGGAACAATTTATATAGGCCTACTGCCATGACATGTAAGTACCGTATGTTCAGTGCCTGTGGCCACTCGCGATTTGTGCAATAGTGATACAAATAATTAACATAAAGATCAGATTTAGACAATGTTATCAGCATTTAAGACAATGGCTAAAAATTTTGCTAGTCCAAAATTTACTTCATAGTTTTTGTTAGTAAGTATATGTAGGAACTGTTCATTTTGATGTAATACAAGAAAATTTTCAATATGCTGGGAGGCAATTTCAAAAAGGTCACATCTCAGTGAGACCTTTTTGAAATTGCCTCCTAGCATATTGAAAAATTATATGTCCATAGCTATTGTTAGTATCGTGATATTTGTATTCATTTCGTATGTGTGTGTATATTTTTTTTTGGTGCGTAATTTGGTGCTAGCCATAAAGGTGTGTTACTCCAGGCATGAAGGAATAAATTCACACATGGTGGATAACATTGAATTTCTTCATTCAATTCAGTGCTAATTGAGTTGAATATATTGCAATTTACAATTTAAATTTAAATCCCCTTAAAGGTGAAGATAAATCCCCCCGCTAAACAGACTTAAATTTCCACTCATTACACCACATTAGGCTTTTTCTGACATTAGATGAATATGATTAAACCATAAATGAATGGTGGATTAATAGTTGTCTTGGTTACCCCTCCCCCCCTACCACCACTCATAGTAAACTACTAGTTTGGTGAATATAATGGTAAATTTGTAAGTGCCAATGCAGGAATATACGATGCAGGAAGCTTGTGTAGTCAAAAGTGTGAGCAAGATCAAAGCCAAGTTCTATTCGATCAAAAAGAAACAGGCAGGATGGGTCTGGGCTATCACCCTCTGTTATTCAGTTAACTTATATGTTTCTGCATAATGCAAAATTACTTTTGAGAATGTAGAGGCCATTGTTAGATTAAAGGTAATTAAATTACAAAAATTTTGATACCAACTAGAAGATGCTGCTCCATTCCTGAGACGAGCTACACAGTGCTACATAATTTCCGCAAATGTTGGTAAAGACAAGATTGTAAAGGTACACTCTGTTGATGTATCAGAGAAGATATTTGAAAACTTTATACTGCTAAATGATTTAAAGGTTTAAAAACTACAGGCTTAATAAATTCATTAGGTCTTTAAATGAGTTCAATAGGACAACTACAGGCTGATTAACAGGCACGTCAAGTTAGCCTTCTTTCTTCAATATTTTCTTCAATTCGATAGATTAGATCCCAGTCTATGATCAGATAATGACGTCGTCGACAGGTTTATTTCATAATGTCATAAAAGGCTTTGGTCAAACACAATAACAATGTGAAGAAATTATATGATAAATAAAAATACACAATTAACGATTATGCAAGTATGTTGACTATGAGGGCAGGTTAAGGATATATGAGGCATCTGTGGCCTCGAACTTTGTGTATTGCTCTGTTGCGTATCACAGTTTCTCAATTGCGCGAGATAGAAAAATTGAAAAACTAAATGAAAGAGCTCTAAGGCTAGTCTGCAATGATCACATCAGCACATATAAAGACTAACTTGCAAAAACTGGCAAAACAATGTGTTACATCTAACTTACAAAAACAATTTAGCAGAATTTGTTTACAGGGTTCTAAATGAGTTAGCACCTACGAATGATAGTTCTTTTTTCCAAAAGCAAGTATGTCCATACAACATGCCGGATAACAATAAGCTGATCCAACCTAAATTTTATACAATTCAATATGGTAAAAGGTCAATCAGATACCAAGGTCCCTCATTATGGAATATTCTGCCATCTCATATTAAATTTTCTGAAGATATTTGCTCTTTCAAGACTGCACTAGGGAAAAACAATGTATTTATGAATTGCGAATGTGGATCATATATTTTATGCTTAAGAAATACCCTCTAGATGAATCCAAGTAATCAAGTTCATTTATCATTTGTATATAATTTCACATCTTTCATCTTATTGTTGTTATTTTAACTGTCGGCTAAAAGGTTTGCAGCTTGTGTTATTGTTTTTACTGTTCATCACCGAAGTTACAGCTCTAGCAATTGATCTGAAGAAATCAGTTTTTCTTTCTCAGTGCCAGAGTGGACCTATGATGTCATAGGTGGATACTCCATTGCCAAGCACTGGAGGATATGCAAAATTGGTGCTATCAATGATGCCATAGGTCAAACTGGCCAATAGCATCGGTTGTGGACAGTTTCATCATAGCCTTGCAGTTACATCATTGCCAGAGCGGCCAATAATATCCCAACAACTCAGGTGCAAGTTTGGACTACTCCTGATGAGGGGGCACTCTGCTCAAAAGCTGTCAATTGATCCTGATGTCTGCATATTAACTCCTGTGAACTGTGGTAAGCAATAAAACAATATAGGATTAAAGTAATTGTTGGTAGTTTTACATTGAAAGGAGCGGCCAACAAAACTGCAAACAGTAAACAAAATGTTTGACTTGATAGCTCCATATCAAATCAAATTTAGATCAGAAGCATGTTGGCGAACAGCTGTGATTAATTTTGAGTTATCCTATTAACCATGCTTGGTTGAATTTCAGTCACTTTTGGTATCACCAAATAATAAACAATCCCCCCTCCGAATTAACTCCTGAGCTTTTGCCGTGATATCATTGGCTCATCTGGCTATGACATAATTGCAAGGCTATGATGAAGTTGTCTTCATGACATGCTATTGGCCACTTTGACCTAAGACATCATAGCCTGCACCGAAGTTGTATTGTGATATGTTCCAATGGAGCCTCCAGCTATGACATCATGGGTCCACAATATGAAAAAATATATATTTCTTCAGAACAATTGCGAGAGCTGTAAATAAAGTTTTATCTTATTTTATCTTATAAATTTTGAATCGTCCTTAACTCCTCTCCTTTGAGGATTAGTGGTCTGTTTGATTCAGCTATAGTTCATTGAAGCATCCATCAACCGGTGGAGGTTTAGAAGCTAAACAAACTAAACATACATAATCTACGTGTCAATACATTTAGTCAGTTTCTTGAAATATGTGCTTGTAATATAGGCCTACTGTTATGCAACTAAATCTGTGACATCACAGTCTTGGGATAAAGCAAAGTACAAAGTTGAAAAACACACAGCTATGAAAACGATAATAACCATTTGAGTTTTGTTTAGTCGTTACAGAAGGATTGAAAAAGAGATTGACTCTCTCACACGATCCAACATCACACAGAAGTATGAGGAAAATCTGGAAATCTTGGCTGAAGGAGAAATCTCTTGCCCCACAAAGGAATATTCTATTGCTCAGGAGCTGGCTGAGAAATTTGATGATTTGTGGGAGGGGCCCACTTTTGCAGAGCTGCTAAAGGTAGGTTGGGAATCACATGTCCACAACAGTTCTCTTTGCCTTTTTTTTTCACAGACTTCATAATTTAAGCTAACAAACCAATATTCCTTCAACTATCATTTTACCTAACTGACATTCATGCTGCTAACTATTAGACAGCAAAATAGGCCAGTAGAAAAAGGCCCAATATCAGCCATACCCTGGACCTCTTCATAACAGTACAAATTTGGTACCGAATGAATTCTTGAAATCTCCAGTTTCACCAAAAAAAATTCCCCAGAATTCCCAGGAGGAGGATTTTTTTTTCATCAAGTTTCCATGGCAACACTCTCAAAAATATTAGAACCCACAAATGAACAACATTTTATTGAATAACTTTCCTTCTGCTTTGAGGAACAATTTCAATTTTGGCACACAGTACCTCCACAACCAACTCTCTCAGATGCATGCAAAAATTGTGGTTTACATTGTGCGTGTGTGTTGCTATGGTAACAGAAGTATAAAAAATCATCAATTTTTTAAAAGACGGTCTTAAAATGTTTGATGTGGAGAGAAAAAATAAATATACAAGCGAAAATGTGGTTATGATATTGATAGAGCATCTCTTTGTGGACAATCTTAAACAAAAATATTGGAAATATCTCATATAATATAGTCGCTATAGAGACTGATTTAATGTTTGTTTAAAATTACTTTTATAAACCTGAAGCTAAGGAGAGGCATGTTCCGATGCATTATTCAAATTCATTTGATGAATGGACTTAATTTTGATATAATAATTCATCTCTGAATGCAATTAACAATTTAAAAGTTTACAGTTGCCATGGAACCACTGCTGTAGCTAGTTCCATAGCAACAAACCTCAAATGCATCTAAATGTAAATAAATAAATTAGTTTTACAACTTAAAACAAGTTGTTTGTTTTGTTTCTATGGCAAAAAATGCCTCCAAACATCATCAATTTCTAAGATAGGGCAAAAAATAGGCAGTTTCTACAGTTTGCAGTCATGTAATAATGTTTCCAATGTCATTGTGGTTTTGAAAAGGCATTTGAACCTCAGTATTTAGTCACAGAACACCCTTAACTTACAAAGTGACAAAGGGTTGCCATGGAAACCACAATAATATACCATAAACTGTCAATGATAATTCAACTAATGATTGAAACAAATTCATAAATTCTGTAATTGTACAAAATGTAGTTGACCGATTTTCACGTATGATGCATCAAAAGATAGATAGATAGATAGACTTTATTCAGCCACATTAAAAGAGGGTACAGATACAAATAAGTATACATAGATGCAAAAGTACACTGTCGTAATGCAGTTTGGATTACACACAAAAGTTAAAAACTTATTTCCAGTGTGGTCCGGGCTACAAGATGGCATCAAGATGCAAGAGAGGCTATCCACGCTGTTAAAATATATACATTGTAAATGAATTAATTAATAAGTAACAGTAGCTGAAATTTCATTTAAATGTGCTCGTGCCTTTAAGAATTGTTTTACCTTGGCTCTGAAAATATCTTTACTATTAGTAGTCTTAACAATATTTGGTAAGTTGTTCCAAGCCAACACACCTTGATAGCTAAAATTACGATCTTCCATCCCACGTGGTTTGTTCAAGAAAAAGTTATTTTCCATGTGTCTGGTATTGTATCGATGGACTATTCTGTTAAAATTCTGACAAATATAGCTAGGTGCAACTTGGTGATATACATTGTGCATATGGTTGAGCATAAGCTGTTTTGCCCAATCTCTAGTGCTAAGCATTCCGGCTCTATCAAGTTCATTCTGTCCAATGTGTGTCCTAAATCGAGAATAAAGCGTACAATCCTATTCTGCAACACTTGCAATCTTTTTTGAGCACCTTTGGTCAATCCCCAAAACCAAGCAGAGATAGCATAGTCAAAGTGACATTGTAGTAGGGCAAATACTAGTAATTTTCTTGATTTAAAATCAAGAACGTCAGCATTTCTGTATAGAAATTTTAGTTTAGCTGAACATTTACTTATAATTTGAGAAACAGTTGCTTCTCCAGACAAAGTGTTGTCCATTTTGAGGCCAAGGTATTTTACTTCCTCGCTTGGTTTTATGGAGTGGCCTTCACAATCGATGGTGATATTTTTTATCAAACCTCGTTTCCGTTTGGAGCAGAGAATGATGGCTTCTGTTTTGCCCATATGCATCGATAAATTATTGTTTGTTAACCAATGATGACAGTTAGAAACTTCTTTGCTCAACTCAGTTGTTACAAATTTAATATCACAGTGACTGGTCAGTAAAATTTCATCATCTGCATATAAAACGAGTTTTCATGAAACACAAGTAGACATGTCATTGCAGAACATCAGATAACACCATGGCCCTAGTATGCTTCCCTGCGGTACGCCACAAATAATCTCTTTTTCACTAGATGTACAATTGTTGACACATACGACTTGCTTACGACCTTCAAGATATGACTGAAACCAGGTGTTGTCAATACCGGCTAGTCTTAATTTTTCACAGAGCATCCTGTGGTTGACACTATCAAAGGCCTTTTGAACATCTAACATAAGGAGCCCAACATAATTACCACGACTAATCCTTGACCTAATGAAATCATGCAAATATATTAAACAAGTGTCCGTTGAATACTTATCTCGAAATCCTGATTGAAACTCATATAAAATGCGATGTTCTTTGCAATAATTTTCCACCTGAACTAATACAGCACGTTCAAGAATCTTAGAGACCGACGTCAAAACGCTGACAGGCCTATAATTACCAATATCAAGTTTGCTTTTCTTTTTATGGAGTGGAGTAACTCTAGCATGCTTTGTACATTCAGGCACAGTTTTTTGTTTGATTGATTGATTAATCAGGAAAGTGATGACATCAGCAAGTTCTTCCGCACCATCATTTAGAAACCTAGGACTGTTATCATCCAGCCCAAAGCTTTTGTTGGGTTTCAAATTCTTCAAATTGTTCATTACAAAGATCCTGACTCTTTCCTGTAGCACAAACATATCAGAAGAAACTCCAGGTTTTGCATAGAAATCTTTACATTTAATAGAGAATGCACTGTAAACATATCGTAGGTTGGTAACTTCTTAATCAAATTATCAGCAAAAAAAAAAAAAAAGTCATTCACATGTTCTACTATGGTAACTGGATCATAACAAACCTCGTCATTGATAGTTAATACAATCTGGTCTTTTGACTTAGCCTTTTGTTTGTAGCCTAACAACTTCAAGCTATCCCACATCTTTTACTGTTGTTCTGGTTTCTTTCTATTTGATTAATAATATAGTCAGATCTTGCTTTCTTTACCATACATTGTACTTTATTTCGAAGATTACGGAATTGAGCTTGATACATAACATCTTTTGTTCTGTGAAAGTTTCTCAAATTCTTGTCCCGTTCATGTATACATTCGACAAATTCAGTTGTTAACCATGGTTCACTTCTTACTTTAGCTCTAAACTGTTTCTTAGGCAACCTTGTTGATTACGGAAATCAACATCTTTTCAAATATTTTCCATGCTGTATTTACATTTTTACAGCTGAATACATTATCCCAATTCAGACCTTTCAAATTTTCCAAAAAAGCATTCTTCGTATAATTTCTCATCGATTGTGTTGTCACAAAATTCTGAGTTCTAGTACATTCTCGAATTACTTTTCTTACACAATGTAGAAGAGAGTGATCACTAAAACCAACAGGTATTACATTACAATAGGCAATTTTATCATTATCAGAGACCAAAATATGATCAATAAGAGATGAAGTATCAGTAGTGACACGAGTAGGCATTTTTACAATTTGGTCGAGTCCATTAGATCTTAAAATTGATTTATACTGCCTCACAAAGGGGCATTGTTTGTTAACATCAATATTAAAGTCACCAAGTATGATCGTTTCATTAGATGGCAAATTGTTCATCAGTTCCTGGAACGAGTCAAGAAAACTCTGCTGGTCCGGAGGTCGATACACACAGCCTATGAGAATAGGCTTCGTCTTCTTTAACAGCAGGTCAATCCAAATTGCTTCGAGATTTTCATTGTCTAATTCTGAACGAGTATTGTACGAGCGGTCTTCCCTGATGTAAATACAAACAACGCCACCACGAGAGGTGCGGTCCTTTCGCTGCAGGCTGTAGCCAGGCATCTGTACTTCTACGTCTCTCACGCCTCTCATCAAACCATGTCTCTGTTATCGCGATGACATCGGCTCTGGACTTCTCAGCAACGATCTTCAAATCTGTCATCTTGCCATGTAGAGATCTTTCATTGACATGAATAATGTGGACACCTTTCTGGTGGAACTCATCACGGATCACATCATCACATTCAGCTTCTTGACTGGTTGGAGCTGCAACCTGTTGGTTACCCTCATGGATACAAGTGGCATCATCTTCTTCAACTGGGTGTAACTCATTCTGGAGGCATGAGTCACAAAGATAGCAGAGTTCATTTGCCATTTCGTATTTCTGTGTTATGCTTGGGCCAGCACATCTGACATGGGTGGCCTTGTTGCACAAATTACACTGCACTGCTTTACTGCTCTTGATCACACCTCTTGTACATATCAAACACGGATTTTTTGGTGTTCTTCTCATTGGGGGGCAAGGGTCACTTTCAACATCACCACTGCACAGCAACAGCATCCAAGCTACATAGTTCAGCTTTGTTTTGACACACGAACGTTTGGGCGATAATATCGTGTGTTGCCATTCCAAAGATAGAGTTCGTTGTTTGGACAGTACAAAGATAGCTGGTAATGGCTTCTATTTTTCAAATTTTAAATTATTGTTGCCATGGCAACCAGTTATCAGTAATGTTCAGTTTCAACCAATTTTGAAAAACTTCATGATATAAGTATTTGCCATATTAAATCATTAATATCCATGATAAATAGGATATAATTCATTTATCTGTAATCATATTATAAATTCGGAGATATTTTTGTATAAATTTGATTGAAATAAAGTTTATGTTGGCAAGAAATTTGGCAATATGATGATTCATAATATGGACGTCAAGGAGATTTTCTCTGACAGATTATGAGCAAATATGGAGTTTCTAAGGTTTGAAGGGAGATATTTTATCGTATGATAAATCATTTTAAAGCTTGAGTAAAGATCTATCTTTTGCAATGAAAATTTCCTGTAACCATGGCAACAGAAATGGTATATCAGGCTAATCAGTAGGGTGGTCCAAAACACTTTCTTCTAAATTTCCCTGATTTGAATCTTGCATTGTGATCTTATATCCATAGAAGGTATTGAGTAAAAATTTCAGCAAAATCAATTAATATTTAGAGGTGGCACAAAGCTGTTGAAGTTTAACATGTGATTGCCCTGCAGTAGACCTCAAAATCATCGGTATTTGCAAATCTTGCAATAATGGCCAATTATTTTGATCAAATAACCTTATTTTTAGTATGTAAAGGATGCCCAATCTAGTCCTGATATTATTTCTGACTTAAAGAGTTTTAGTGAAAGTCAGCATAGATATTATAAAGGTCAATTTTCAAGCATTTTTTCATAAAAACAGGCAAATATTTCACTTACTGTGAATACTAAATCCAAAATAACCCCCAGATATTACTTTGCCACGCCAACTTTATCATATACTAAAAAACCGCAAAAAAATATTTACTTCGGAGAGAGATCTTGGAAATTGACAATTTTTTCAGTTCCGCGAATGGGGAATTACATGATAAACTTCAGGGGCTTTGTGCCACCTCTAAATATTAACCGATTTGGCTGAAATTTTGCATGTGTTTGTTTTACTTATGTGGTCATCAATTTCTACTTTCAAATTGGGGGTTTTTGGAGATTTAATTTTTTCCCATGGGAATGTGGACCACCCTACTAATCAGTCATTTTTAGGGCCTGATATTCGAATTTTTTTTATGTAAGAAATGCAAAAATTATCATGAAGATCAGTTCAAAACCATACATAATATAATTATATTTGATATACTTAGTAGTTAATGACATCTAGTTGCTAGGGCAACTGAAAAAAATTATGAAACGTAATGCTAATTATTATTACAGAGAAAAGACACTGAAGAAAATCAAATACTAGTTCCTCCGTTTTCAGAGGTTTATTTGAAAATTTGCTGAAGGATGTTATGTTTGCTTGATTTTCCTGAACAATTGCATTGTGATTTATGATCGGAAAAGATTTTCATGATTTTATAATCGAGCAATTCCAATTTTTAGCCCTCCCTTCAAATACTGTCATGGGAGGATGAAAAGGACTTTCAATATGAATATGAAAAGCAATGGTCCTACGCATTTCTTTTGCTTGTAGGCGCATACAAAGTCAGCAAATAAATAAAAATGTTACTTGTACTGTAGTAATTGCTTGGATCACTAGGATCCGTTAGATTTTGACTGTGTGTCACTCCTTTCTGGAACCATGATTTTCTGACAATTTTCAAAGTACAGCAGTAGTGTAAACTTATTTTTTGATGCACACTGTACCAGCAGTACAAAGCTTTGGGTATGCTATGACTAAGCTATGTATTTTGACAGCATTTTACCAAAAATGTGATGATATCATAAACTTTTAAAAGAAATGGTATAATTATATGTATTTTACTGCAGATTTTTTAGGCAAGACTTATTTGAAAATAGTCAGAAAAGTCCCGAATCAAGATGACTTTCATGAAATTATCTGGCACAACAAAGAACATGAAAGATGGGTTTCACCTTAAACACTGAGATTAGTATCTTGCATTGCTTGATTTTTGTGGCTGTACTAACTATATCATAACCTAATTATGATTATGCATTTAGCAACTCTCTCATAACTATATCTATTATTGAGACGCCAATATACACCAAAAATTAAGTTTCTTTTAAAGATGACAGTTTAGCCAGAAAAATACAAATTCTGATTCTATACAAATCTCTGATGTTTAGGGTGACGTTCGTTGAGCCGGACACCTGGATTCTTGACATTTAAAAAATGAGAAATAGTATAATACAACCCATAGGCCAAGCATTATTTCAGAAATACTGCTTGGCCTATGGGTTGTATGGGTTGTATTTCATCAATCAGAGAATAAAATTAAATGTTTTCATTAACACTAATAGTATATATAAGTTGGCATGGTAAGAACACTGAATTTCGGGTGAATTCCCTGAAACAGAAAAAGGAAGGGGGTATCCTTGAGTCAGACAGTTGCGTCCAAAAACATGACATTTAAATATATAGCTGCAAACTAACCTTTCAGTCCCTTGAAAAGGGGGGAGGGTTGGTCAAGTGGTAAAGCTTGCTGGGCTGCCAATTGCTGAGCCCAGGGTTCAAATGCAGCTTTTGCCAGGTCACTGGGGTGTATGTTGGACTGCTGTTTCAATCATCCTTTGCCTCATTGCCATGTCCTCTCCCTGTCCTAATTAGAATACCAAGTGCATAAATACTGGACATGAATCCCAAATCATCCATTCATCCAGTCCCTTGAAAAGCCAAATTTGAGTAGAAAATAGCAAGACTTCCTTCCTAACTATGTTTCCTAACTATGTTTAACAAATTGAAGTTAAAATCAATACCATAGGCCAGCAAAGGATCCTTCAAATGTGACAAAAATTCACTAAAATGCACAAATTCATGGCAGAATCATGAGAAAAACAGGGTTTTTACCCCTTCTTTATAGCCATGAAGAAACCACTAAATGTGTTCATATCATGCTGATACTTTTGGAAAGGCATAAGGATGTCGTTGGCTACAGGTTGGTACCAAATAAGGTGGTATACAAGATCTTAATTAGCCAGGTCAGCCCCACTAATAGTATCCAACTCAAGGTTACCTAAATCTCTAAATGTCCAACTCAAGGAAACTTACCCTACAATTCCAAACCAACAAACATTGAGAAATTAACTTGAAAATCAGTGATAAGTATAGGTTATTCACCACGGGTGAGGGAATATGTGATTTATCAACTGAGGGCTTTAGCCGAGGTGTGATAAACAAATATTCCTGATCTCGTGGTGAATAACCGGCTTATAACATGAGACAAACACTCAAGCTGTCAAACATGAACCGATAAGTGGACATCAAAGAACATCAGAATTATCGCCCTGAAATACTGGCATGTGATTGGCTGACAGCAGTGTCAAATGGTTCACCACTGATTATGAGTGTATATTTTAGGCTTATTGCTTTTAGGTCCAATATCTTTCTGTCGAGAAAAATCTTGAGATTTTGAATTGAATCACTAAAGTTAGATCGCTTGGCTGAAAAACCTCACAGTCAATCCAAAAAGTTTTTTTTTAATACACCTCACATTTTGTGCTGTTAATTAATTTCTAGTTGCCATGGCAACTAAGTTGTAAACTAATAAGTATCCTAAATAGATAATGTATGTACCATTGTATGGTTTTGGACTAATCGTCATGCTAATTTTTGCACTTATTACATAAAAATGAGAAACTCAGGAACATAACTGACCACAAAAAAAGGACTGATTTGCCTGATACACCCTTTCTATTGCCATGGTTACAAGTAATTTCATTGCAAAAGATAGATCTTTACTCAAGCTTTAAAATGATGTATCATACGATAAGATATCTCCTTTCAAACCTTAGAAATTCCATTTTTGCTCATAACGTCTCAAAGAAAATATCCTTGACTTCAATATTATGAATCATCATATTGAAAAATATCTTGCCATCATAAACTTTATTCCAATCAAATTTATGCAAAAATGTCTCAGAATGTATAAGGTGATGTGAAATAAATGAATTATATCCTATTTATCATGGATATTAATGATTTAATATGGCAAATACTTATTTTATGAAGTTTTTCAAAATTGGTTGAAACTGAACATAACTGATAACTGGTTGCCATGGCAACAATAATTTAAATTTGAAAAATAGAAGCCATTACCAGCTATCTTTTGATGCATCATACGTGAAAATCGGTCAACTATATTTTGTATAATTACAAAATTAAGAATTTGTTTCAATCAATAGTTGAATTATCATTGACAGTTTATGGTATGTTATTGTGGTTTCCATGGCAACCCTTTGTCACTTTGTAAGTTAAGGGTGTTTTGTGACTAAATACTGAGGTTCAAATGCCTTTTCAAAACCATAATGACATTGGACACATTATTACATGACTGCAAACTGTAGAAACTGCCTATTTTTTGCCCTATCTTAGAAATTGATGATGTTCAGAGGCATTTGTTACCATAGAAACAAAACAAACAACTTGTTTTAAGTTGTAAAACTAATTTACTGATATAGCTAATAGGGTTGGGTAGATGTATGATTAAATTGCAAAAACCATTGGCTATGCATTTGATCAGAAAGATGCATTTGACGTTTGTTGCTATGGAACTGGCTACAGCAGTGTTTGCATGGCAACGGTAAACTTTTAAATTGTTAATTGCATTCAGAGATGAATATCATATCAAAATTAAGTCCATTCATCAAATGAATTTGAAGAAAACATTGGAACATGCCCCTCCTTGGCTTCAGTTTTATAAAAGTAATTTAAACAAACATTAAATCAGTCTCTATAGCGAGTATATTATATGAGATACTAGCAGTTACCCGTCTAAAGACGGGTAGAGATTGCATTGACATTTTATTGTTTATTTACCCAATGAGGGGTTGTGTTAATATGTCAAGATTATCTCTTTAATAGTATTTGTTAAAAGTGAATTTAAATAATATTGCTACTTCTGAAGGCCCTCCCTCGTGTGTGGACCTGGGCTATGTTGGACAGCAATTTCAATTGTGCTTCCACTGCTCTGCCTCATTGGGAATTAGTCTTAGTCTGTGTGTCCCAATTAACCCATGTAGTGTATAAATGCATGATGCAAAGGGCCAATGAACCATGCAGTTTATCTACATTCTTCCGATAGTGTTATTTTTTGCTTTTCTTTGTAAGTTTCTTTGAGGCCTTGAAAGTAATTATATCTTCTCCTTCACCATAGTGTTGTCCTTCTTGACCCATCCTGCAATTGTTTCGTGTATTCGCTTTAATAATCTGAACACTTACTGTGACTGGCTGCTGCTGTTGCTTTTGCTTTGACTGCAGCAGGGCAGCCATAATTCACGTAAAACTTGACATTTTAGTAAATATTCGGAAGTTTTGATAAATTTGAAGTGATACAAACACAGTCCAGACATAGCAGGACACTGTGGTAAAATATTGTGACAATCAGGTCAGCCATAATTGAGAACACCCGTGACAAAGGAGTATGGGGAGGTCAATTTTATATATGTATATAGATTTCCTATATTTTTGTTTACGATTGTCCACAAAGAGATGCACTATTAATATCATAACCATATTTTTGCTTTTATATTTATTTTTTCTCTTCACATCAAACATTTTAAGACCGTCTTTTAAAAAATTGATGATTTTTTATATTTCTGTTACCATAGCAACACACAAGCACAATGTAAACCACAATTTTTGCATGCATCTGAGAGAGTTGGTTGTGGAGGTACTGTGTGCCAAAATTGAAATTGTTCCTCAAAGCAGAAGGAAAGTTATTCAATAAAATGTTGTTCATTTGTGGGTTCTTATTTTTTCAAGAGTGTTGCCATGGAAACTGGAATAAAAAAAATCCTCCTTCTGGGAATTCTGCGGAATTTATTTTGGCGAAATTAGAGATTTCAAGGATTCATTTGGTACCAAATTTGTACTGTTATGAAGAGGTCCAGGGTCAACCCCACTTTTTACTGGCCTGAAACCGTCTCTATGTGAAATTAAATGAATAATTTTAAGATGACTCTTTGGATCAATGTTTAAAAGGAGTACCCCATAAATTGAAATGGAAGACAACCCAGCTGAGAAAGAGTCTGCCATTATTATTGCTGATTTAAGATGGCTATTTGTTTTGTGAATTCCCTAATGTTCCCAGATGAAGAGTTAGATAAGTGAAATGAAAATAGGAATAGAATAGTGTCTTACCATGTTTAACAATATCGGACTAATGTCATTCCACCTTGCAGGTACTCCTACCCATGGAAGCTAACATTGGCACAAGGTAAATGTTCAGAAGATATATTTTTTTGTCTTCAATAAACATGAGCTTTTTATAAGCAAGACAATTCTTTTACAAAATAGAATCAAACCCGGCATTACTTGCTTTACAGATTGTGTTTTAGATATCTAGATAGATAGATAGATAGAAAGATAATAGATAAATAGATAAATAATAGATAGATAGATAGATAACAGATAGATAGATAGATAGATAGATAGATAATAGATAGATAATAGATAATTTATTTTACAAAAACATCACAAGTACGCATAATTTATGAATAGAAATGGGAAATAGATGATGTTGAAGGGGTGCCGGTAAAAACTCGGGAGTATGGGCACCCCAGGTGAGATGAGATGATATGGGTATGGCTTGATGAAAAAATGATACGTAGAATAAACAAATATCACAATTGTTCTGTCTTGTTCATGAAAGAAAAATGGCTGCCTTATTCAATTGATTGAGACAATAATAAGTCAATGAGTCACAGAGGGGAGATGTGACATAGGGTATGATTACAGTTTACGTGCGAATTCACAAGAAAGAGCAACGTACGTTTTACGTACGCTGCACAATTGGCCATGTATGTGGGGCCATGTTATTCATACACTAATACACCATGCGCAGAACTGGCAACCAGTACAAGTCTCTGAGAATGTCCCTCGAACTGTCAAATTTTGATCTTTTAAGAACAATGTTAGCTGCCCAATATCTTACAAATTGTATTGTTGTGATCGCATATGCCTGTAGATCATACAGCATACAGTTAGCATAGTCCAGATGTGTGAGAACCAAGGATGTTGCAAGTTTTTTTGCAGTGTCGAGATCAATGTAGTTCCTGATTGAATACTACTGACAGCACTTTCGACTTTTTTCGTCAATGTGATTTTGTAGACTAAGAGTGTTGTCAAGCCAAATGCCTAGATACCCTTTTCACTTGTTTTAACAATGTCATCACTGCAAATCCATGAGGTTGTAGTTTTAGCTATCATGGTACCAATACCAAACATCGAATGCCAAGTTTAAGAGGGGCGTTCAGAAAGTTCGAGGCTTTTTTCCATATGGAAACTCATTTTCAATCTAGAACTATGAATTTTCCACAGGATAAAATTCAGCATATTTGGAATGGATTTCCAAAATTTTGGACAAATTGGACATTTTTAAGTCATTCTGTGGTTGCCATGGAAACTGAAAGTTCAGCCTCTTGGGGCAGATAATACTGAAACCACTAAAGCCAATGAATTTTGGCTGTGAGAGACCTCTCTCTATCACTTGCATTAGTGAGATTGACAATATTTGACACAAGAAATATAATATTAGCCTTAAAAATACTCCCAAGCTCACCAAAAGCATTGATTCATACACCTGACCCATTGAAGTAAATGTTCCTTGAAGTCCTCCAAACAAAGTTCTGTGAAAGAATTTCGGTCATCCAAAGCCTTTTCTCCCCCATTGCCTGAAACTATAGCCCCCATCGACTAAAGTAAGGGCAAACCAGTACTTATGTAAAGCAGCATGTCACAGGTTAAGAGTTTGAATGCAGGAAGTGAGACTCTGTAAGTCGAATCCTGAATGAGACAAGCTATTTTGGACATGTCAGGAATCCCCTACTTGCCCAGTGCAGACCTTCACAATCATGTGACTCTGTACAAGGGTGCTACAAATTTTGACTTATCAAGTCAACAGAAATGCATTTTGATAAGGAAGAGGGTGACTGCAGACTGCAGAATTTTTCTGCAAATTCCTTTTGAAAAATTGAAATAGATCTATTTAGACGCTATGTCTTTTCTGCTTACATCATCAATCATCAGTAGAATGTACCAAGGATATGACAATTTAATATCAATGAGAGCGTGACAACCTGCCCCGAAAGTGTGACAAAGCAGCATGTCACAGGAATAGGTAGGAAGGATAATGCTGTCCATTTTGGTCTCTTGTTCATACTAGTGAATTCATACTTTCACAAGTCCTTATGTAGTCAGGGAAACACATCTTTGACTCCTGAATTTCCCTCGCCAAATCTGGCATGCAGGAGTACTTTCCTACATGGGTTCAATGTAAGAATACACACATTTGGTGTGCTTTAAAGCATTATTTACATGTTGTCCTCACTTTTTTCTATCAACGACATTTATTTCTGTGCGAAAAACTGCATTTGAAGCACAGACCTATTTTTGCAACATTGTCCTCTTCATGTTGCGATCTGGCATCTCATTGACGATGTATTAGGAAGTCTGATAACATAAACAAATGTGTGGAAATCAGCAGATTTTGCTCTAAATATGACGCCAATTAATATATGTGACTTACATTGTAAGGAGAAAGTTGAAGATGTGGCTTGCCTGGCTTTAACGCTCTGAACAAAATAGTATCTAGATAAAATGTCAAAACTTGGTTTTCCAGCGTCATAAGTTAGTTTGTGAATCTTGAATAGTATCTAATCATAAATCATGAACTATTTAGAATACAAATACTACTTAGTGTCCTTAATGATGGGTTTGCTTTGAAATTTTTCTCTCAAACCGTAGTGGACTTGTAACCTCCGAACACAACAATGTCTCCAAAAATGTTGAAAATTGCTACTGATGCCATAATAAGGGACCGTTCATGACTGGGGGGGAGGGGGGGGGGGAGTTTTGCCGGAACTTCCCATAAAAAATTGATATTCCAGTAAGAGGTCTCTGCTGTTCTTCGGGACTTTAACAACAATCTTGTATGTTTGAGCACCTTTCAACTTAGGGACCCATGGGTTCTTGTTAGAATCTGCTATTGCCCTTGTTGATGAATTTCCTTTGAATTGTTTTTCTCAGAACTTTACAGCACACTTTAAAGCTCTTATCATAAAAAAATTGACATCCTGGCATCAATCACTCAGTTTGTGCATGGTGTAACGTATCTCGTCATTAATTTGCAAATATTGGACACTTATAGGCCGACCAGATAGTTGGGGGGGGGGGCTATGGACTTTACCCCCGGGACGAACCCTTTTAACATCACGGTACCCTAGCTACAGGTAGAAACAAACTTTTTTTTTATTTCCATGTGCTGAACAAACTTTTTTTTTCAGTGTCAAGTGGGAAACAATCTTTTTTTTCACCAAATATCCATAGCTCCCTCCCCCCTCAAGATCATCTGGTTGTCCCCTTAATAGTAGACTTTAAGGCTCCGATCAAAAGAATGTCTAAAAAAATGTCAAAAATAGGCATATTGGGGCATTAACTCAGTTTGTGCATGTCAATAATAATTTTTCCTTTTTAAGAGTCTGCAAATATTGTCATTGATGGTAGATTTGGTTTGAATTTACTTTATCCAACTTTAATCTCTCAACACAAGAATACCTAACAAAAAATAGGCATTCTGACGTCATAACTCAGTTTGTGAATGGTGTAACGTATCTCAGCAACTATTAGACACTCATAAATAATTTTTTACATCTTTACAATGAACAAGTATATTCCTTGATGATAGATTTGGTTTGAAATTATTTTATCTAACTTTATAGCAGATTTTAAGAGCTCTGAACACAAGAATGTCTCACAAAAGTAGAAAATCGGCTTTTGGCATCACAATTTAGTTTGTGCATGTTGAAATGTATCTCGTTACATATTGGCTACCATTGGACTCTCAAAAATAATTTTTACTTACTTTGAATCTGCAAGTATAGTGCTTGATGATAGATTTGGTTTTATATTTTATTCGCAAAGTTCATAGCAGACTTTTACCCCCTTCAAACAACAATGTCGCATAAAACCCCCCAAAATCGTATTTTCGGAGGACTTAACGCTTAATCTAAAAAAAACTGATTGAGTTAGGAGCATGAAATGTTCCTTTCAAGTAGTCCTGTAATATAGGTATCTTTTGGCATCAAAACCATCTTGCTAACTCTAACCATTCGAGAGCAATGATTTTTCCCAAAAGTAAAAAAAAGAAGCTAAATCAAGTTCACTTACTGAATACGTGGAATATTTTATAGAAACAACAAGCTTGGTTTGTCTAGTGGTAGGATAATATTATTTCCTCAATGTTGCTTTTTAAATTTTGCAAGTGGGATGAATATTAAAGTCTGTTTTTGTCTTGAAAATCATGCAGCTGCATGCATTTCTGGACTACCCAGCTGGTAACATTGATAGTGCTGCCACCTGGTGGGATAGCTGTTAGTGTGGTTCCTCATTCATTGAGATATTACAACTAATTGACTCTCTATCACATATTAAATATGGTTATTTATGCAAATATTCACTTGACTTCACGCTAGAACTCTTACATGGCATTGACGTCCAAAAATGTCTTTTTTCCAACGGTACCTTGTGTCTTGTCTTGTTTGTGGAGATTCCTTCTTTAAGATCAGGAGCAACCCAGTGTAATAGGGTAGATAAAATTTTGTAAAATGTGGTTTCTGTGGCTGTGGAGTCTGTGGCATAGGTCGGAGATTACGGCATGGGTGATGATGCTTTCTTTGTCCTCGTTTTGGGGTCCATTCAGCAGCTGAGAGAGGGCACTAACTCCGCGACGGTCGAATTTGAAGTTTCTTTCGCCAAGTTCGTTTAGCTTCCGTTTTCTGATCTCCTCTGTTACTGGGCATCTCAGTAGGAAGTGCAAAGTGTCTTCTGCTTCGGTGTGGCAAAGTGGGCATATGTTGCTGATCTTTTCTCTGTTGATTTTCTGTTTTCTCGTTTGCAGCAGGTATGTTCCGTAAGTAGTCTAGCTCTTGTAACAGCTGCTTGGACCATCCTCGGGCTTCTTTTACAGGCAATCCACATTTGATGGGTCTTCAGCACCATTGCATTCCTCATGTCTATCATTTTCAACGATGTTTTTGCCGCTGCCGACTCTATCAATGATTTCAACCAGAAGTTTTTCACGGCAGTTGTGACATACTCCTTCCACGTCTGCTTCCTCCATGGGGCTTCGATCGTGAGGCAGAGGTTCACACCATATTTATCAGCAATGGAGATGATTTCCTGGAACCAGCTGTATTTATTGTCTAGACACATTTGTCTTGTGGCTAGTTCCCTAAGGGTTGTACTTTCTTCGGCCCTACATATCGCAACGTACAGCCCCAGCGCTCTAATGTCCATTTCTGCTTCGAGGGGCAGCTCGCCAAATAGCAGATAGATGGCTTCCCGTACAGTGTTCTTCAGAAGGCCCTGTATTGTTCGCAGCAGATTCCGATGGTAGGTACTCAGCTCTTCTTTCTGCTTCCTGGAGATGACGGTTGCTTCAAGCCCATATAGAAGTCTTGGTACAACGTAAATTTTGATGATATGTACAGATACTGACGGGCTTAGGCCGTTCACGCCATGTAGTTCTTCTCCCATCAGGGCATAGGCAGTTTTCCTAGCTGTTCGAATCCTCAGTTCTGTGTGAGGGCTAGTTTTGCCTTCATTCCAGACTAGACCTAGATGTGTGAATGAGGAAGCATTTGCATAATATTCTCCCCGATCTTCCAGCTGTAATCTCTTCTATCAGATGGTATGTTGAGAAATGGAGTGATGGTGCTCTTCATGGGATGTAGGACATATTGGTGCTCATTGGCATAGCTGTAGCAGCTGCTGATCATAGCCTGCATTTCTTCGCAGTTGTCTGACAGGAGCAATTGATCATCAGCACAAGTTGGTGTTCCTATGTATATGGTACCAATTCTCATCCCCACATCACTATCTTGAAGGTTGGTCAGGAGACTATTGATGTACAGCTTGTACAGCGTGGTCGACGGAACAGCTCCCTGTCAGACTCCTTTCTGTACCTGGTATTGACGTGTAAATTTTCCTTTCCATCGCACACATTCATCAACCTCTGTGTGGAGATCATCGATGGTACACCAGGTCTTGCCTTGGACTCCGGAAACATGTAGTTTTGCCTTCAACTTTTGGTGCACAACCACATCAAAGGCCTTTTGCGCATCCAGTGCTGTCACATAGATTTGCCTTTTTTCTGATTTTGCAGTTGCAATACCTTCAGACAGGCATAGGGTGGCCATGATGGGGGAAAGTCCGGGTGTAAAGCCGAATTGAAGCTTGCTTGTACTGGACTTCAGTGTGTCTTCTATCTCCATTTGAAGTAGATGTTCTATGATTTTGCCAATTACGGCTGTGATGGTGATGCCTCTGTAGTTAGTTTGTAGTTGGCTGTCTTTTCCTTTCTTAGAGAATGGGATCTTAAAGCCGGATTTGCAGGAACTGGGGATTTTCGACTCCATAAGCACCTTATTGATTATATCAGTAAGTATTGCATAGGCCTCTGGAGTGGCATGTTTTAGATGTTCCGCTGTGATGCCTTCCCGGTCCGCAGCTTTCCCAGAGTTCAGCTTCTTGATGGCGCGTTCCACTTCAGTCACTGTGAAGGTATGGTGGTCATTCTGCATAATATTGTGCTGTCTCATCAGTTGGACGATGTCTTTGTCTTGGCGGTCATGCATCTCGTAGGCCGAGATGGTCTTGAAGTATTCCAGCCAGAGACTCAATTGGTCGTCACAGTCTCTCTTGGCCAATTCATCTTCAAGGGCATCTTGATACTTCCAGATAGCTGTTCTCTCCCATTTGATTTTCTTAACACCACTGGTGTCGTTTCCTGTGTGCTTCTTGTGTCCTGTCTTTTGATTGGGATATGTGTGGAACTGTTGAGAATCCCCTCCAAGGTGTCCTTCTCGATGGCTTCTGTTGGCATCCACTCCAATTTGCCAATTACTAAGTCGTAGTCTAGATGTGAAGCATGGGAGATGGCATCGTTGGAGTAGGCCGGGATGTCCCTGATCATGTAGTTCAGGTTTCTCAATTCATATTCATTCATCAGGGTTAGGAGCATGGATTCCTTTTTGCCTTGCCTATGAAAGATGTCAACATTCAAGTCGCCTGCAATCAGGACATTGTGTGTGAGTGAATATTTAGTAAGGAGCTCATCAATGATGGCCATGTCATCACTGTATCTATGGAGGACTGTTTTCCCGTTTCCTGAAGGCAGGTAGCAGCAGATAAGGAGGATTAGCGTGTTCCCACATTCTATCGTGATAGGTAGAACTCTCTCATTCCCCTCCATCAGTGGTTTCACATATGGGTGCAATTGTTCTCTCCAGATGATGGCGACACCTCAATGCCCTCGCGGGACGGGTCCTGGGCAGCGTTTCACCAAGCCTAAGAGTCCTACATCTAGGACTGTCCTACATCTGAGATTGTCCTTGCAGTGTAGGACGTCCTTATTTTTGTGTTTCACGAACACAATCCTACAATGCCTAAGATTTCCTACAATTTCTAGGATTATTTTGATCGTCCTAGAATTTTGTCACATGACAAATATCACAACGTCATCTGTAACACAATCCCAACCGCACACTTCACAGCCTACAGCCGACCAGTTCAAGACAAAATGATGTAGCAACACATTTCAATCAAAATCTGAGCACATACCATGATATTAACGACGATTCAAGGGAAATTCGTGCTTGTTTCTTCGCTTGTGTGGCCGTCACGTCATTGACATGATTGATCATGACGTCATAACAACTCGCCACCAGAGGGCGCCGTTCATGGCGCCCCTAGTGGCGAAAATAAGCATATTTTATGCTTTGATCTTTGCTTCTGCCTCTGAACAGCTTTGCTTTGACACAAGCTTTGTTATTGGAATAATTAGACTAGGCTTAATTGCAACTGGAGTAGAGTGTAATTAGAGTACTACAAACTGCTGAGTATTTTTTGACACCTCCAAAAGGTGTGAACTACTAAGTGCAATTAGCAAAATCAATGCTCTTTTGATTATGTGTCGTTTCAAATTATCAATGAGACTGAATTGATTTGTGGGCCACTTCATGCACAATTTTAATTTGCAGTATCACTATCAATAGTCATCAACATTTAATAGAATACCTTTAGATATTAACATATTCATTTGTAGCAGAAAAACCAGAATACAGAAAAGTGCATGCCTCAGAACTTGCATGCTCAGTCTGATATATGACATTAAACAATTAATTGAAAGATATAATTTCAGGTAGGCCTATGGCTTAAAGCTGCATCTTCATTGTATATTATGTCTGCCTGCTGGTGAGCATATAATTATATATATTCTGCATCAAAATTTTAAGGCCAATCATGTTGCAGGAGATCAGTAGCTATCAGTCACATGACACACCAATAAATAATGATATTGGTGTCTTAAAAGTGTTACTGGTGTGTGGAGAGTGATATTGGTGTACCCCTATGCTCTCAGCACCATACATGCACTCAATTGCCTATTACTTAAGAGAAGGCCTGGGTAGGAGGAAATCCAACTTTTTGATATATCAATCTATCATTTTATAAATATGCTGATAGTAAATAATGGGAAAAATTAATTATATTTCATGTAAAAAAATTAAATATCTTTAGAAAAACCACTATTTTACAAATATGTATAAGTCTGAACATTTCGATACAGAATATAACAAGGTATTCTGCAGTTCTATAGGAAATATACAGCTCCATAATTTCCTGTACGGATTTTGTACCGCAGTAAAAGCCTGTAAATTTACATGAATTATGCATCCTTGCAATAATTCTGCATTCATATACAAATTCCCACACTTTTTGTAGTCACTCCCTCCATATGTAACTCTCTCCACCTGCCACTCACTGTCTCTGCTGCTCCCTCAATCTGCTACTCCTTCCTCGAGCTACTCCCTCTGTAACTCCACACTCAATGTTATTTCTGAGTTGATTATCCAGGTTGTGACGAATTCAAATAGTATAGGCCTATAGACCAACTTTTTAGTCCCGTCACAGGACGGTACGCATGCTTTCCTTGGCAAAAATGCAGCTATACTGCAGCAGTTCTGCAGTTCTGCAGCAACAATGTAGCAACAATGCAGCGATTCTTCAGCAATACTGCAGCACTGCAACAGTTCTACAGCAGTTCTGTAACAGTTTACTGTTCTATTACCAGCAACCATGCAGTTCTACAGCAGTTCTACAGCAACATTGCTGCAACATTGCTGCAACACTGCTGCAACAATGCAGCAACAACTATGCAACAATGCGGCGACAATGCGGCGACAATGCTGCAATACTTCAGCAGTTCTGGAACAGCTTACTGTTCTTTTATCAGCAAGCAGTTCTGCTGCAGTTCCCCAGCAGTTCCCCTGCAGTTCCCTAGTAGTTCTCCAGTAGTTCTCCAGTAGTTCTCCAGTAGTCCTCCAGTAGTTCTGCAGCAAAATTGCACCAATAATGCAGCAATTCTGCAGCAATACTGCACACTGCAACAGTACTGCGGCAGGTCCCCAGCAGTTCTCTAGCAGTTCTCTAGCAGTTCTCTTGCAGTTATCTTGCAGTTCTCTTGCAGTTCTCTTACAGTTCTGCAGCATTATCACTGCCGAATTGCTGTATTGTTGCTGTATTGTTGCTGTATTGTTGCTGCATTGTTGCTGCATTGTTGCTGCATTGTTGCTGCCAAATTGCTGCATTGTTGCAGAACTGTTGCAGAACTGCTGCAGAAACGCTGCAGAAACGCTGCAAAATGGCTGTACTGTGCTGCACTTTTGCTGCATTGCACTGTTGCACTACTGCAGAACTGTTGCAGAACTGTTGCAGAACTGTTGCAGAACTGTTGCAGAACTGTTGCAGAATTGCTGCAGTACTGCTGCTGTATCACAGCATAAGCGCTATAATGTTGCTGTTCTGTTGTTTTATTGTTGCTGTATTGTTGCAGAACTGCTGCAGAACTGTGGCACAGCAGAATTGCTACATTGTTGCTGCATTGTTGCTGCATTGTTGCAGAACTGCTGCAGAACTGCTGCAGAACTGCTGCAGAACTGCTGCAGAACTGCTGCAGAACTGCTGCAGAACTGCTGCAGAACTGCTGCAGAACTGCTGCAGAAATGCTGCAGAAACGCTGCAAAATGGCTGTACTGTATGGTGTAATTTTCCGGACAAAATTAAATCTTGCTGTATTACTATAATGGGTAGGGGGGGGGTGGGGTGGGGGGGGGTGGTAGGGGGTGGTGGGGTGTTGCGGTGTTGGGGCGTTGGAGCGTTGGGGCGTTGGTTCATTCATTCTTGGTATTGCTGCAACAGTAAACACTCCAGTGTGCAACATTCTGGAGGGGGGGGGGGCACTCTCGGTGAATATTAGCAAGGTGGAGGGGGCACTCCTCAGCTAAAGTTAGGTGGATGGCAGAGAGAATTTGAAAACCCTGTAGTACAATGGCCTAGCCAGCTAGTGCGGGAGGGGGATTTAACCCCCCCCCCCCCCCCCCCATGGACATATTTTGTGGGAAATTTTGCAGACAGATGTAAAAAAATAGGAACATTTATATTTGAAAAATTGTAAAAAAAGACTTGGGAAATTGTTTTTAAAAAATGTGTAATTTTCGTTGAAGGAGGACAACATTTTTGTATCGATGTCTCAACCTAGAAAAAACCTTATAAGTATTCTTAACAGTACATCGATTCAGCAAGGTGAGGAAAATCCACTGGCGAATTTTTTTGCGTGTAAAACGGCACCAAAGATTGTGTACATCATTTTCTATGCAGAACTTGGCCTAAAAACCTTAATAAACATCCGATTTTCAAAATTTCAAAACCTGCATATATCAATTAAACTCCCCCGAATTCAATTCACTTATTAATTTTGCTCTATTTGCAATATTAACTTCGCAAAAACCTTTTCAGCGCATTACGCTGTAATGATGCAAAGTTCCAGTGAACACAGCAAACCAGTGGCAGATTCATGATTTTTTCGTGAAGGGGGGGGGAGGTATTTTTCAGGTCTGATATCACACACTATTAGTACTGTAAAACATGTAGTCATGTACACTATGCATCTTAGGGTGCATCAGTTGCCCCCAACCTATTCTGATTTTGATGTCTATGTGATATGTTAGGAGGTTGGGTGTCCTGAGCATGGACACCAAATTTCAGGTTGAAATTCCAATGGGAACAGCCACCTCCAGAGCATTACTTTTTTCAATGGTATTTCAATGAAGCCAAATTAAGCTAAATTACAATATTTAGCAAAATTGTCACAACTCAAGAACCAATGGTCCGAGAGACTTGATAATGGACTCAAAATGTGCGGAATAAATGAGTTTATATTCATTTCAATTGCAACTTTGGTCCTGGGACCAATAGTTTCAGAGCAAAATCGGAAAAACTGTTTTTTTATTGAATAAGTCTATTTTCGGTTTGAAGCAGAAGTCAGACTTAACAAGATCCATCACCTGAAATGTAAACTATGGATACATGAATCCTCTGTGAATGATCTGATGTAGAAATAATGCAGATAGGATCAATGTACACTAGGTAGTGCCCAAATTTTAATAAATACCCATTTTTACAGAATTTCCGAGTATAATTGTGTTTTTGTCAAATAACGGAAAAACGGTAAGAGATAGAGGGATAGTTTTAATTGAAGCGAATATAAATATGGACATTCGCACATTTTAAGCCCATTGCCAAGTCTCTAGGCCAAGTGGTTCCTGAGGTATTCAGATTTTTTGGGATACTCCGATTTTATACAAACATGAGCCTGGAGGCGGCTGTTCCCATCTAAATTTTTTAGCTGAAATTTTTTTTTCATGTTTTTATTATCCAGCCTCCAAACATATCACATAGACATCGATCAACATCTGAATAATGCATGTAGCAATTGACAAACTAATATCCAAACAGGTAGTTTTACATAATAATTTTTTTTTTTTTACACATCCTTGGCTATGTAATATTTTCATGAAACAAGGGGAGGGGCTTTGGAGTTTTTCTAAGGGTATTTATTTCATAGAAATTCCTACTTTAAGACATTAAAACCTTTTATTACATGCCACATACCCTCAGGTTCATGATAAGATCGATACAGTACTCTTTTTTAAGGGTACTTCTCTTGTTTAAAAAAGGAACAAAATAGAGTTTCAAATAGGCCTAGCAGATAAAAAGAAGAATAAGATACATAGATTGAAAAACAAGGTGAGATTTACACTGAGAGTTTCATTAAAATTCCTGAAGTATGTTATTTTTCAGTAGAACTTGTCAGAATTGTGGTTTTTGATAATCCTAATTTCATCAAGAAATCCTTGGTTTTTTTTTTTTCATCGATATAGGCCTGTATCTTCAACACTACTTTCAATTGCCAACCAAAACATCAAAAATTTATATTTGACTTTTTCACAACTTTTAGCATTTTCAAATCCCAGGCCAGGAATTAAGTAGTTTTTCTTTATTTTTGAAATGAAATCCAACATTTCACTGTGACACCTGAATATTGCAATGGCCCTATCCACTCCTCCTCAACTTGAACATCCACATTTCCTCTTGCTTCTCTTTTTCGTTTTTTTTCTCTTCCTTTTGGCACATTATCGTTGCCTGAAATTATCTCTTTGAATAATTTCGGGATTCTTTCGTAACATGGTTTTATTATTTTTGGCAATTAATTTTAAATATGTTTAAAACTGTCATATCTTAAGCTAGGGATAGAATTTAAGGGTGGGGCCATTTCCAGTTTAGGCCTAATTCAACTTTTAAAAGGGTTCCAACAGCAAACAAAAACAAAGACCACAATGGAACCCCTTTCTCTCAAGTTGGGAGCATAGAGTTCCATCAAAGGGCCACCCCACCAGTATTGAAACTTTTCGATGCTGTTGAACCCTTAACAAAATTTAGAATTTTCGGCTGTGGGTTCATTATATACGGTGGCATATTTAGGGAGCATTGGGCCATGCCCCCCCCCCCTCCAGGCCCAAAATTAACACGGAAGGTATAGGAAAAGCCGTGGAGTGCCGGAGTGCCCCGTATTCACCCCAATGTAGTGTCCCCCCAGGCCATTTCTAGATACGCTCCTGTCTGTATATATATATATATATATATACCATCAAGAACCTTTTGCCTCAAGAGTGTACATCAAACAAGCACCCCCTGGACCTCTATTTGAGCAGCATTCCTTGGCCACATGAAGGGGGGGGGCTTTAATTGAGTAATCTTATTATAGCAGTGGCTGTCTCATAAAGATCTCCACCCCCTAGCTCCACAGCCTCCAACAACATACAATTTTCCATTTCATATAGACTGAGATATGGAGTACAGATTTGTCAATTCAGATAAAATAGACAGGCCTACTTGAGACCTGGATCCTCGGATGGAGACCTGTGGCTTTATGGGCAAGCGCTTTGCTTTCTTGTTATCCAAAAAAAGGCCCTTCCCGCGAAGAACCCCCCGCCCACCCCACCTTTGTGAGTTCACCATTCCAGTTAAAATGTATATAGGAATGTCAGAATTTACCTATAAGTTGTTTTCTTTCTTTTATAATGAAGATTATTAAGGCCCACCCGAAATAGAGGCCCTGCTGGAAACTCTTTGAAAGATAGAAAGGGAGGAGGTTTCTGATCATCCCAGCCTATGCTAATTCCAATCCTATGCTGGCCTGTCCTACCATGTTCTACCTATTCTATTTCTACCCTATATATTCTGGTGACTGCTCATTATTCTGACTCACTGGTCCGACAGCTCACTTGTCCGACAGCTCACTAGTCCGAACGCTCGCTAGTCCAACAGATCCCTAACTGACCAGTCATTTGCGAGTTCACTCGCATATGGAGCTATATGGGATCGGTCCGGGGTTGTTAGAAATTTAGGATCGTTTGTGAGAGCCAAGGAAGCACTTTTCAAAGTTGCTTTTTCATTAAATGAATGAAGAATCAGTGTCAGGGTCACCTTTTATGTGTTTTGTGCCTTGTTTATTTACAGTTTGAGGTGTTAGTATCAACGAAATCACGGCCAGACAGGAAATAGAAATATTGTTGTTGTTGTCCTTCTGGACTGCATGCCAATTAGGTATAGCCGTTCTGGTAAAGTGGTATAGCCGTTCTGGTATAGACCTGTAGCTGTTCTGGATATCTATTCATAGCCGTATTGGCATCGCCGTTCTGACATTGTCAAAAACCCAATAGCCGTTTTGGTTTATCGCCGTTTTGGCTGCACACCTCCTTCTGCCCTCTGATTGGCCGAAGCAGGTTCGACGCCTTTTCGGACACTTATATTGGACCTAAAATTACAATGTTAGGTTCTTTAGAATCCTCATTTCTTCGTTGATATGATTTCGTTTTTTCATGAAGATATCTTTATTCATTGTTGAGAATTTGTTGAAAATGTATATACGTTTTTTTCTTTTTGAGGAAAAAAGTGTAGTAGCCTACAGGGTTGATGCTAGTCTGTTCCACAGCCCAGTATACACAGGATTATGGCCAGTGGAACAGGCTAGGTTGATGCTGGTCTATTGTTTGGAAAAGGTGTGAAGTTAAGAGTTGTTTTAATTGAGCTATTCATTGCATAGGCCTAATTACAGAAAAGGTGTCAGGGTTAATTAGAATAGGCCTACTACACTGTAAAATTTGAAATTTTTAGTTGGCTCAAATGATTGAGTGAGATGGTTGCACAATTTGTTTGAGCCATGATAGCTTGCCATTTTGAGTTATGATAATCTTTATGTTGTTATAACTTGCAAACAACAAGCTATCTTGGCTCAAAGGAATTGTGCAACCATCTCACTCAATCAATTCAGCTAACTCAAAATTTACAGTGTAGGGGTGTAAGTTTTAGCTGGATAAATTGACAATTGCCATTGGCCTGGAAATTCAAACAGCAATCAAATCATAGGTATAGGCTACACATTGATAGCATTTAAGCGCAAATTGCACTTTGGATAGTGATTTTGATTTGATTTAATTTTGTTCCAAAAATTGGTTTTAACCTGAAGTTAGGAAAAGTGTTTGAAATTGGGTTTTTAGCAAAAATGTTGAGAGTCTCTAGTCAGCTGTCAAGTGTCGTAGGCCTGGTTACCCCCCTCTCCTCAAATTATATGAAATGTGCAATCACATAAAATGGACTCATACATGTTTGTCACCTAACCTGACAGTGATAAACTGCAAAGAATTGAGTAGCCTTTGTCTATATAAACCTAGCTGTGAACTGGCTCCAGTTAGGATAAGCTGTTATAATATTTATTTGCTGCAAATATGAGGCTAACGAATAAAAACAATTTTAAAGACCAAATAACACAGCAACGAAATGTGACCTGCTCCACCAAAATGGGTTCAAAGTCGGCCTCCTATCATATTTAGCTGTGAAAATGACTTTATTCTACTGGAATTGAGCTTTAAAATGATGTTTAGTATGTTTTGATATCTCCTTCCAATCCAAAGATATGGCAACTCAAACATTGATGATATGAAACATCAAACTCTCAGAAAATGGAATTTGAAATTCCCGCTATTGCAATGAAAGAACTAAGAAAATCAAGAAGGATGCCCAATTTAGATAATTTAAAATCAGTTTTTCATTAAGATGGTGTTAAATAATCAAAGCAAATTACTTTTGCTGAAATGTGGTATATACCAACAGCTAAAAATCATCAAAACGTGACCTTCTGACACATTTTGCTTGTTTCTGAGAAATATAGAATGCCTACTTTGAACTCATTTTGGTGGAGCAGGTCACAAATTGTGGCCACAAAGCCACAAAACTTTCAATGGACTCTCATTGGACATTGGTTATTAAGCCACACCTGATTAATTAGCATGTGTCCAGAAATGAACTTTCTCTCTCCAAAATTCACTTTTTCTTTGGAATTTGAAGCACCAATTAATAAATTAAGTAAATTAATGTATTTTTATGCTTATCAAGTTTGCTATCACATTGGAGTAATTGGAAATCTTTCAACTTTTCTTGAAATATAATTCTTCTCTATCTAATTGTCCTTTATTAATCACTCTTGGCAAAGATTACATGTAATTGACCTCTCATAAATGCACCACTGGTCACTGCCATTTCCAAATTTTATGCAAATGAGTGAACAGTGATTGGTCATTTAGCTTCAGAGCAATTAGTGGCAATGGTAGAAATGTCATGAAGAGCAGCCAATCAAACTTTCAAGCAAATTGTGATATTTTCCATAATTTAGCAAATATCTTAATTCATATAAGAGCTTTTGTGTTAAAGATTACCTTTTCGTTTTCAGTATTAAATTATGTTTCTGCACATATAAAATGCATACTTGTAAGTCGCTTTATGACTTGAGAAATTGGGAAAAAGTGAGAGAATTGGAGAGATGTTCATTCTAGGTGGTCAGATTCAGACTGCCATCTTGATGATGATAGTGTCATTTGGGTCGAAGGCCCTAGGCCAAGTTGCAGTGGCGGCTCCAGAATATTTTGGTTGGGAGGGGGGGGCTTCTCCATCGTTTTCTGGGGCGGCCAAAAACTGAGAAAAACCCTGTCATTGATGCGTATATGTACGCTCAATTTTGCAAACAGTTTATCAAAGACTAAGTCCCCCCCGAAGAATGAACTTGGACATTTTGAATAGTCCTTTACAAAAGTTATGAAAGTTGGATTGATTATGGATATAGGAGACCCTGAGATCATCAAGCGGCACTCTAAATGTCTCTATCTATCTATCTATCTATCTATCTATCTATCTATCTATCTATCTATCTATCTATCTATCTATCTATCTATCTATCTATATTGTTATCTATCTAATATCTTGCTATTTGTAGGCAACCCCCAACATCACCCGTGGAGCTTACAAACAGAAACACATAATTATTTGTCCATCTTAAAGGAGGGGGACCTCATATAAAAGCAGGGTTTCAAGACACCCCAATCATTCTGGGTTTGGCCTTCAAAGAGTGAACACCTCCCATCTCTCTCAATAAAATGCCTGTAACTGGCAAACTATCACTTCAACCAAAATAGTTTTGGGACAATTCGTTTACAAGTTGAATTATTGACCAACTGAGCTAAAATTCCGACTTTAAAAAGATGCCAAAAAGCCAATATTTAACGAAAACATCTCTATTTGTGCACATTCAGTCAAATGTGATTTTCCTGTCTCATTGGTCAAGAGAATCACATGACTTTTATGACCCAGCAACCAGTTCTAAGCATGCTAATGAGATAATGTGGATTGTGTTTTGGAATATATTGTAAAGTGCTAGGGCAGTATTTAGTTTCCAATTGTCAAATAACCATTTTGACTTTGCCCACTTTACTCTCTCTGTATATTGTCAACTTTTTTGTCCATGAGATCCACAGAGCTCAAACAAGGCTCATTTCACAAATAGAGATCCAGCAGAATTCATATAAGTATTTCAACCTAACTGGGTGGACCAACTTGTCCCTAAGATATTATATAAAGCATCCAGTAGAATTGGTAAAAGTAAATTGTAAGGAGTCAAAGATTTGTTGTTCACTTCTCCTAATACAGTAAAAAGCTAACAATTTATTATCAAAATTCATCTTAAAACAAGTTCCAATACATCCCATAATAGGGCAGATAACCCACAACCAATCACAGGGCAGAATTCTGCCTCATTTACATATTTTCTACTCAAAGGATTTGGGACACATTCTTGTGACCTTTGGTAGCAATTTTGGATTATAATCTGGGATTTGCTCCCCAATCCTGGATTTACAAAATGACATATTGACAATTCAAATTGCTAAATAAAATCACACATTTTCTAATTACACAATGACAGCTCAATAATTCCCACTTATGGTTCCCTTCCTCATTATCTTAATTGCCCCTAATTTTAATCCCAGAATCACAAAAGATGCATTCCTAAAAATAACTCTAATGACAACACTAAATCTACTCTGAAACAGATAATGTGGCACACCTGGCCCACTGTGCCAATTGGGCAAACATTACCAATTAACACCTTTGCATTGCATGCAGTTTCATCAAGATTGTAGAGCAATATCTGATGCTAATACACAATCACAACACAGCAATAAATTGAAAGATAAACAAAAGCACAATCACAAGAAAATGAAACAAATTTGCAAAAACTCAATAATAAAATAACAAAAATGCAGAAATAAATCCTTCTATAATAATGTGCAAAATAATGCCTAACTAATCTAGCTGCAGTCCCAACTTCACATAACTCCCCCATCTTTTAAAAGTTTCACAATAATTATGGGGAACTTTACATAAAAAGGTTAACTGAGAGAAGTGAGACTGCAGGGAGAAGTAAACCATTTTGAAATTTTGTGAAAGTAGTGCAGTGGATAGTAGAAGATAACATAACATAGTGCATTGTAGACAAGGCATAGGCCTGGGGATAGTAGAATGGAGTATGAAAGAAAGGTCTGGCCAATTGTTTAGAGCGGACTGGCTGGGGCCGACACAAAAAGACCTTAGACTGGTATAGAAGAAATGATATAGAGCAGCATGCAGGGTCCATGTTCTGGGGGGCTGTACCCAAAAAAAGAAAGAAACTAGGTCTACATGGTGGGAAGTATAAAGATGTAGGAGATAGATATAGTGTAAACAATGTATAGCAATGTGATAAACATTTATAGAACAATGTATGAAATATTCAAGGTTATAATAGTCCTTTATACTAGGCCTTTGCACAGAGTGGATCTAAAGTCACTGATGTAGAAGCTGTGTCGGGCAGCTGTCCACACTGTGCATTGGCAATGAAGGACTCTAAGTACTAATGATATTACATAAGTGTGTCTCAAGTGTGTGCTGTGGTTACTGGTGAATGAACAAGGAGGGTCTACTGGGTATCTGTCGTGTTCTGAACGCTGGAAGAGCAATCAGAAATGAGGGGCCAGATTCGTGCTTGAGTTAGATTGGGGTGGTGGGGAGGGGGATGAGATTGTGGAGGGGGGGAGGAGGGGAGGGTATTTGATGAAAATGAGGTGATGGCGAACTGATCAGGTTCTGTAGTTGGGATGATGGTAGGTTGATGAGTATGGCCACCTCTGTGCCTGCAATTCCATCTAAGAAACAAAAGTGAGGCCATGCACAGAATAATAGCTAGCACAACTAGATTCAGAATGGTGAGGAGGGAAGGCTTATGGCTCAAAGGGGAGTGAGTTTTAAGAGTGAGGGTTGGGGGATTAATTAGAGAAGTTATAGGGAGGTCTTGAATAGGGGCATTGTTGATAGTTTTTAGCTGTGGGAGGACCTTTTTCAGGCCATCAAAATTTACGGTACCAGTAAAATTGAAGTGAGTCGTGACCCGCGCGACCGGCATGGTAAAGGTCTCTGACAAATAAAGCCTATCAACACAGGTAACAGTATAGCCATTACCAGTAAATGTACAAGGGCCTGTGCATGTTACATTAAAAGTGCCCTGGGGGAGGTCTACATGAGTGGCAGGAGTGCCAGGACAGCGCACCACCAGAGTGTCTCCCAAAGTGGAGATGGCGTATTGATTAATGTCTAGTGTGGTGACTATGGGGTCTGTGCCAAGGTCTTGAAGAGTTACCTTACAGTGCTTGCTGAGCGAGGGTCTATCTGTAATGAGACCCCTGACACATTTAAGTTTGGAAGGGCCATACTCAGCTGATGACAGAAAAATTTTGGGATATCTTCCAACGCACCTACTGCTTGGGATGAATAAGTTGCCAGAGACTGTATCTAGAGCATACAGGTTACTAAGTTGAATGTTGACTGCCAATGTGGTCTGATTGAGGGGCACTGGCAATGCACGAACATGATACAACAAGTAAGGGCGAGGCGCCGTTAAGGGCAGCTCGATCTTGTAAAGTAAGCTATCAGTCTTTCTCCATAAGGGAGTGACAGATAATTACTGGTAATACCACTCCAAGTTATTCACCACCTGATGTTTTGTCATCGCCTTGGTGAGTATGTCTCCAAGTTGCTCATCAGTGAGCAGGGCACGAGTGAGACGTCCCTGTTCCAATCCTGTGCGCTGTCTGTGAAACAATGCAACCTGGTCCATGTAGTGACGAGCAACTAAGTCCAATGTAGTGATATAACGATCCAAATCAGTTAATAATGCGACACGACGTATCTCTTTAGCCTGAGCATGAACAGCACTGTTCAAGGCCAAAATGGATGTGTCCAACTGTATAACATGTGTCCTGAGCTCCTTCTGATGAAGTGCCAATTGTCGAGCATAGGCCCTTGTTTGATTCACAAATGTAGCAAGGTTATTAAATGCATGCACCATGTCCTGCTGGTTGCCTTGGACTTCAGATAGGGCAGCGTTATACTTGCGTAATTGTGCATCAGTGGCCAAGCCAAAAATATGATGTAAGAGAGTACCACCTACGTTCAAGAGTCCCCTCCTTGTTCGGCTGCTACGCGGCTGGAGCTTGAGTATTTGCCTGAGTCTGTCTCTGCGTAGCATGTGATGTTGCAGGTCAATGTTGAAGCCTACAGCCTGTAGACCAATGATGGAGTTGAAGGTGCCATCCAAGGCCTCCACCCTGTTGGCCAGATCCCTGGGGTACTGTGGTGGGGCTAAGGTGACGTAGACGTCCCAGGAGGCGACTAGTTGACGTAGGGGCTCACTTCCTGAGATGCTAACTCCATCAGGCAGATTTGTGACGATCAGGGGTGATGTGCCATCTGAACCACACACTTGAGAACATAACATGCATAACACGAACAGAACAGACATAACATGCATGACAAACAACAATGTAGTTTTGACTAGTCTAAACATGTAAGGAAACAGTGTAGTTTTGACTAATGTAAACATGTAAGGAGGCAGTAAGCTAAACAGTCTATGTACAATATTTACAGATACCTCCATGGTGCCAAGGCCCTAGGCGTTGCAGAACTCCCTGACGGACTGTAGAACGTTGAGTCTTGATTTCTTCTGTTGTGCAGGGGAGGGAGCAATGCAGGGACGCTTGGCTCCATGTGGAAGATACTGCCTGGCTCTCTTGGTTGAAGGGACAAACTCCGGTTCGTGAGTGCGCCTGGGAGCTTGTCGACGAAGACGCTTCTGTTGTCTGTTGACTGGAGCTGGGGCAGCTCTCCTTTGAGCTTGGGTGCGGTGCGCTTGATGTGCAGGAGGATGTCTTGCAGGAGCAGGTGCTGCGACTGTTGATGGCCTGGGAGCCAAGTCTTGTAGGTCCTGCTGGTGCAGGGGGGGCACCTTGGAGTAGGGGCCTCTCCTGTTGCGTAGTCCTCTGCGGGGTGGCGGATGACTGGGTCCTGGAAGCACGGGGCAGGCTGCAATGGGGCAGGCTGCAATGGGGCAGGCTGCAATGGGGCAGGCTGCACTGGAGCAGGCTGCACTGGAGCAGGCTGCACTGGAGCAGGCTGCACTGGAGCTGGAGGCACTGGAGCTGGAGGCACTGGAGCTGGAGGCACTGGAGCTGGAGCAGGTTGTTGCACAACTGGAGGCTGGACAACTGCTGGAGGCTGGACAACTGCTGGAGGCTGGTTGACTGGTTGCTGTCCCAGAGGCAAGTGAGGTAGCTGCTGTGCAGGAGGGTTTAGATACCCCTGTGGGGGATTAGTGAGATTAGGGATCACATGACCCTGCTGACCTCTGCGCCTCTTCCTTCTGTGATTGGCTGCTGGACCAGGGGGTGTCTGTGGTTGGTCAGCTGCCTGGGGCGGACCCAAGTTGGGCAGTGGCCTAGGGGGGCCTGAAGTCCAGTCTGCCTGGCTGGCTGTGTTGGTCTTCTGATGGGTCTTGGGTTCAATTCATCCCACACAATATTGGGATCAACCAGCTGCAACTTGTTGACATTTAGCACTTTTTGCTTACCCGTCTGCTGATGAACAAGCCATACTACCTTGCCTCTGACCCCTGTAACTGTCCAATGAGGGTCCCACTTGCTTGTGAGAGAAAGTGGTTCAGCAGCCTTCAAAATGCAAGAGTCGCCCACCTTGAAGGTCCCTGTGTTGGCCTGCCTGTCCAGTCTGTCCCTGTTGTATTTTCTTGAATCATGCGTGGCCTCAGCAGCTTGTTTCAATGCATCAGCTACCAGTTGCAGGCGTGGCTCCAGGAGTCCCTCAGGTCTCAGCAATCTTGTAATTGGTAGTCTTCCCCTGCGAGCATACAACAAGAAAAATGGAGTGTGTCCAGTTGTGGTGGACACAGCATTGTTAAAAGCCATTAATGCAGGACCCAATTGGTCCTCCCAAGTGTCCCTAGTGTTATTTACCATGTGTGCCAGAATTTGTTTCAAGGTCCCATTCAGTCTTTCACATTTCCCATTAGCTTGGGGATTATAAGCAGTAGTTCGTCTATGCTGAATCCCCAGTCCTCTTAAGTAATCCCTGAGGGCATTTGCCCCGAACTCAAGACCTAAATCAGTTCAAATAATTTCAGGATAATTGTGACGTGGGAAGAAGTCTCTGGTTAGTCTTTTCCAGACCTCAAGGCTGGTCTTGCTGGGAAGAGGGTAAGCCTCTGCCCAGCCAGTGCAATGGTCCACAAGAGTCAAAATATACTGATTGCCCTGTGGCGATCTGACAAGCGGGCCAATCAAGTCTGCAGCCACCATTTGCATGGGCTGATTTGGAATGGGCATTTGACCCATTGGGGCATGGGGCACTTTCTTGGAATGCACAAGGCAGGTGGGGCACACAGCAATATAGTCCTTGATCTCCTTGGCCATCGACGGCCACATGAATGCCTCCTGCACTCGCCGCATGGTCTTGAGGGCTGCCATGTGTCCGACATCCACATGGGCCCTAGCCACCACGGCTGCTCCAGCTGGGGGGGGGGGGCAAGACAAGGCGAGGGTAATCAGGGGCGTATTTGTGAGGTGGCGTAGTGGAATAGAGTAGGCCTTCTATCAATTCATAGCCAGAGTCCTCCTCCCGTCCCTCCTGCCATTCCTTCATTTGGCGCTGTTGTTGAGCCAAGTTGTGCAGATCCAAGTCATATATTTCGTGCAGGGGCAGATCCGGAGGGAGGTCTGGCAGCTTGTCTCCCAAATGCCATTGGTCAATGTCAAATGTGTTGATGTCAGAGCGCTGCTTGATCCTGGAGAGCATGTCTGCTCTGACATTCAACTTTCCCTTGTGGTATTCAACGCGGCAGTTATATTCGGCCATCATAACTGCCCATCTCTGAATTTTAGTATTGTTCATGTCTTTTGTGAAGAGTGCCATCAATGGTTTGTGGTCTGTGAACGTTCTGTATTCTGAACCTAGGAGATAGCAGCGTAGTTGGCGGAGCGCGTATATGACTTCGAAGGCTTCACGCTCGATGGTGGCCCATTTCCTCTGAGTTGCGGACAGCTGCTTTGACAAGTAGACAATTGGTCTCTCAATGCCCTGGTCATCTACCTGGCATAAAATGGCTCCTACAGCATATTGGCAGGCATCTGTGTAAAGCAAATAGGGTTGATCCGTCCTTGGATGAGCCATGACACTGTCACTTGCCAGGGCAGTCTTCAGCTGGTCGAATGCCAGTTGGTGGCGACCGGACCACTCGAATCGGACGTTTTTCCGAGTAAATTCAACCAAGGGTTCAGCTATCCTGGTAAAGTCCTTTATGCAGGTCATGTAATAATTTGCCATTCCCAGGAAGCTGCGGACTTCCGGTAGTCCTTGAGGGGCTTCCATCCGTACTATTGCGGAGACCTTTTGGGGATCAGCTCGGAGACTCTCTGCGCTTACCAAGTAGCCCAACATCTTGACTTGCTTAAGCCCAAATACACATTTGGCTGGGTTCAACTTCAGATTGAACTGCCTCAAACGTTCAAATACAAGGTCCAGATGTTTCAAGTGTTCCTCCTCTGTCCGTGAATAAATAATAACATCATCAATATAAAGCATTGAAATGGTGCTGATGAGACCCTTGAGGACCACTTCCATGGCTCTTTGAAATAATTGAGAAGCGTTACAGAGCCCCATAGGCATCCTGGTCCAGGCGAATTGGCCCCTGTGGCACACGAAGGCAGTTTTCTCCTGGTCATCTGGGTGAAGAGGCAACTGATGGAACCCAGATTTGAGATCCAAGGTGGAGAACACTGTGGCCCCTGCAGTTGGTCAAATATGTCACGAATTAAAGGAATTGGATAAGCATCCTTTTTTGTGACATTGTTCAGGGCAGTGAAATCTACTGTGAACCTCATTTCCGCCCCTGGTTCCTTCTTATCAACCAACACTACAGGAGAGGACCATGGTGATGCTGAAGGGATAATCACACCCTGTTCAAGGAGATCATCTATGTGGCGATCAAGTGATGCTCTTTTTGCCAAAGGAAGTCTGTATGGACGTCTCTTGATGGGTGGTCCCTCCGTCTTGATCCTAACCGCTATGTCAGGATGACACCCAAGGCGTTCACCCTTGGCAGAGAACAGGTCTTCATTGGCTTTCACTTTCAGTCTAATCTGTTCACTTTCCATGAGGGGAGGACGATCCCCCAACGAGGCGAGAGCTGCATACCCAGCAGCTGGCATTAGTGGCAATTTCATACCCCTCCAATTGAGCACTCCAGTGGCGTAATCTATGCTAGCTCCATCTCCCATTAGCATGTCTCGGCCCAGAATCATATTGTGGCCAATATTGTCAACAACAATTACAGTAATTGGGCCCAGTTCATCTTCATAAATGTGCGTAGAGCCATACACTTTGATGTGATGGCCTGTCACACCACATAATTGAATACAATCAATCAAAACATGGCGTCTATCAGTCAATTTACACAAAGCATCATATTCCGTGCGCCGAAGTACGGTCCTTGTCGCACCTGTGTCAACAAGGGCATGCACGGTACGTCCATAAATAACAAGTTCAACGTACATGCACTGACCGACCCCGGCACCTACAGGTTTCCCTGGTCCTGGTCTGAATTTCCATTTCTACGCCCCTGCTGACGCTGCTTCTTGCGACACTGCCTAGCAACGTGGCCCTCCTTGCCACAGAAATTACAAATTGGAGAGTTAGTGAATTGATTTCTGCTAGCAGTGCGCTCACCTTGTTGCCTGTCAGAGGCGGATTCCTGAGTCCTGCGAGGGGTCTGGGGCTGTGGAGTGGGTGACTGTCGTTCGTCCTTGAGCGTAGCCATCAATTTCGTAAATTGCTGGGCTAATCCTGAGACTTGGCGTTTGACCTCAGCAAGGTCTTTGGCGACGTCCTCTTGTCTGGGAGTTCCTCCAACTGCACCAACCTCCATGGGCTCTTCAACACGGTCATCCAGGTTGTCATTCAAGGCCAGTTGTAGTCTGTAATCATCAGCCTCATATTGTGTCACCAGAGTCATTGCTGCAGTAAATGTGGCTGGATGCCCTTCTCTCACCAATCTTTCCACAATATGCCTATCCCTTAGGCCTCTCATGTAACTGCGAAGCGGTACACGATCTTGATCAGCATTCCTGGCCGCTGGGCCAGCTCCTTCTGGATAAGCTAAGTCCGCGGCCTCTCTGAATGTTCGTCCAAAGGAGGCTGAGGTCTCGTAAGCCCCCTGCTTAATCTTTTCCACTTCATGACGCAATCTGTCATCCTCGTGAGGTGAGAGGAAGGCTTCTTGAACATGATTTCTAATTGTACCCAGGTGACTTGCGTCCTGTCAGGCTGAGCATCTAAGAAATGCTCAATTTCACGTCTAAGTGCTGCTGTTGCTGATTGAGCAGCAATATAGACAGTACAGGCAGAATAGGCACGAGTCAGATCCACCTCCCGAATCCAATTTCTCACAGCTTGAGTTGTGGAACCATCACATTGAGGCACTCTCTTAACCTGGGCCTCGGCTCTGTGTCTCTCCTCAGTTTCCCTACGAGCCTGGTTCCTAACTGCATCAGCCCTATCTCTCTGCTGCCTTTCTTGCCTTAAATAATTGTCAAATTGTTGAGCTAAAAGTGGTGCCTGACCTGCGGGGGCATTTGGATTTGCCTGTGGAGCATTCATGTTAGCCTGTGGAGCATTCACGTTAGCCTGTGGAGCCTGGCCTGCTCCCTGTGCTGGAGGTGGGACAACTTGCCCTGCGCCTGGAGCTCCTGCTGCAGGTGGCTGTTGCCCTGCTGCTCCTGCCTGTGGTGGCTGTTGCCCTGCTGCTCCTGCCTGTGGTGGCTGTTGGGCCACTGGTTGACCAGCATTATTCATCTAGAAGAAAGGGTGTGAGAATCGGATGGATGGTGAAGGTGACTGGTGCTTCTGCTTAGCACATTACTGGAGCTACATGAAATGATGCATGCTTAGCTGCTCCTTGTGAGTGATATGACAAGCTCTTGTATCCATGAAGCTTTTTGTGTCAATCCAGTGATAATTCACTCCAAAGTGTTCAATTCTTAGTCAGCGGTCACCAAAGGTAACCAAATGTAAAGTACTAGGGCAGTATTTAGTTTCCAATTGTCAAATAACCATTTTGACTTTACCCACTTTACTCTCTCTGTATATTGTCAACTTTTTTGTCCATGAGATCCACAGAGCTCAAACAAGGCTCATTTCACAAATAGAGATCCAGCAGAATTCATATAAGTATTTCAACCTAACTGGGTGGACCAACTTGTCCCTAAGATATTATATAAAGCATCCAGTAGAATTGGTAAAAGTAAATTGTAAGGAGTCAAAGATTTGTTGTTCACTTCTCCTAATACAGTAAAAAGCTAACAATTTATTATCAAAATTCATCTTAAAACAAGTTCCAATACATCCCATAATAGGGCAGATAACCCACAACCAATCACAGGGCAGAATTCTGCCTCATTTACATATTTTCTACTCAAAGGATTTGGGACACATTCTTGTGACCTTTGGTAGCAATTTTGGATTATAATCTGGGATTTGCTCCCCAATCCTGGATTTACAAAATGACATATTGACAATTCAAATTGCTAAATAAAATCACACATTTTCTAATTACACAATGACAGCTCAATAATTCCCACTTATGGTTCCCTTCCTCATTATCTTAATTGCCCCTAATTTTAATCCCAGAATCACAAAAGATGCATTCCTAAAAATAACTCTAATGACAACACTAAATACACTCTGAAACAGATAATGTGGCACACCTGGCCCAATGTGGCAATTGGGCAAACATTACCAATTAACACCTTTGCATTGCATGCAGTTTCATCAAGATTGTAGAGCAATATCTGATGCTAATACACAATCACAACACAGCAATAAATTGAAAGATAAACAAAAGCACAATCACAAGAAAATGAAACACATTTGCAAAAACTCAATAATAAAATAACAAAAATGCAGAAATAAATCCTTCTATAATAATGTGCAAAATAATGCCTAACTAATCTAGCTGCAGTCCCAACTTCACAATATGTAACTTGGCCAATTTTCATCCGATTTGGATGAAACTTTCAGGTTTTCTCATTTACACCATATACAATATCATGATAACCTTGATAAAAAATTTATTTTACCAGGAAAGTTTTAAATTTTTTTTAAATGGGAGTAAATTTCTCTTAATGACCTTCAATTGAGGGGTAATTAGGTTTCTGGTATCAAAGCAATCGGTAGCCTCTTCGTAATCAAAATGAGCTAATTGCTTAGTTGTGTAATCTCATATGTAGTACGTACCCTTCAGTCATTGTCTGAGAGCCTTAATTACCAATTATATTAGCCAATCATTTGATAGGAATTAAACAGTTTCGAGAATCCCATATTCCATATATGGAATTGGTCAGTAATTGCTGACCGGTCGGTTTTTTCAGCCTGTAGACCCTCGTCCTTTAACAATTAAATCTGCCTTTCTAAAATATCAGTTACCAGCTTACTACCATCACATATATATGCGTTCTGGACTTGGCAAGTATGGATCAAATTAACCAATGTAAAATAAAGTCACGAGAACCAGGCTATTTTTTAATTTAGAATATATTTTAAAATGATTACCATATCAGAGAACTGTTTTTCAATGGGCCCTTTGTTGTACAAAAAATGAAGATCTATGTGATAAAAAATATTTAAAAGTAAAAACATGCAAAATCTATAATACTTAACAGTATACCATCCAGCATTAAAATTAACATAAGGAAGTCGAGAAAGGCAGTGGATTTCCGCACATTGCTTTAACTTATCCAAGGGGAGGGGGTAGTTTAGGGGGTTTTCATACTAGTTCGTGGTGTAGCTGTTAAAATTCCATGTTATTAGAATTATTGATATTGAACATGTAAAATTTCAAATAATGTCTGTAACATTGTTGTGTATAGTAATCCTTGCCGTCAATCATTGATGATAAAAATTGGAACAATGGATCTTTGAAAAATAAATGGAGCATTTTCCTGATATCATAAATTTATCATTTGTTGTGTCAGTAGCAAAATTCGCTAGTTATGTCAATATAATATGTAGATTGTAGAAGTGCTAAACAATGTATATGAATTGTATACCCCCACCCTCCCAATAGCACAGCATTTAATATTAGTATAGTTAGTTGGCTTGGTCATACATTGACAGTAATAATAATCAATCATTTAATAAACATATACATAGTATAGAAGACGTTTAATTCAAGCCTAGCTGAGAATGATTATTTAAAAAAAATATTTGTGTGTGTAGGCCTACAAAAACCGAGGCTATCTGGCTATCTAGCTATCTATCTATCTATCTATCTATCTATCTATCTATCTATCAACACATTCTCCCTGCAATCATCCTTTCTTATCTCTCTCCTTCCTTTTCCCCCACCCTACCTCCGGTATAAATGGCATTTAATTTGATGGTGAGAGTTACAGTGGGTGCATGTGCATATACGTTTTAAACGAAAAAAAGGTCTAAAATCTATGTCTAGTTATTTTCAGGAGAATTAACTATTTTATTTGCAAAATGGCAAATAACAGGTTATTGGTTGTGGAATTATTGCATGCTTCACTGCAATGATTTTGTTTTGTCTTGAACAATATTTGACTGAAAAGTTTCAACTGCAATTCCTATCATTCAACTTTATTTAACTTCAGCTGCCTTCATGTGCATGATAATGAGCTGAGCAGTGATGCATTCGACAAAATGGTCTTAAAGCAGTTTTTCCTTCTTTTTTTTTAAAGAGAAGCTACGGATAAAGAGCCCAACCCCAATTATATGAAACAGTTTCTGTATTTCTGGTTCCTATGTTTTTGTAAATAAATGTAGTCTGAATCGTGTCACTCAGAGCTAATTCATTAGGGTATTTCTATTTTGATTTTTAACTTCATTGGGATATTTCATCTTGATAAATGGAATTATGAATATAACTTGCAAATATGTAAATAGGTCAGCTATACTTAGATAAGTGCTATTATACCTGTAATACAATAGAAGGGTTCCAGGGACTGATAATGAGATAAGACATCACCCCTATAATAATTTGATAATGACCTGAGCAATGAAGCATTCAATGGAATTCGCTAATATGATGTTAGATAATGAATATAGGGGTAAAGAGAACACAGTTTGAATAAACTTAATTTGAAAAACACTGTAGTTTTAAAACATTAGCCATGATAGAAATATCTTGCATTTTGTGGTTTAGTTAGGCCTATAATGATTCAAAATTTATAGGTAATGTATCGAGAAATAAATTTCTGTCATAAATTTGTCTGACAAAACATGTAATTTGTGTCTTTAATCCTAAATTCCTAAAAAATGTAGAAATTATGTCACTGTGTGTATGGGGATGTTTCATAATTGAGGGGGGGGGGGTTGGCCCCCCCTTGTTTATACCACTTACAATTGCAGTGGTGTAGATATGGGGTGCTCTCACGAACCAGATCCCCCCCCCACCATTTTAATCCAGTGACCCCTTCCCCCTCCCTGCAAATATTTCCTGCCTCCCCCTCCCTGGGTACCCCCCTGCTGCCTGGGTACCCCACCACGGGTATGCCCCGGTATCCCCCCCTGAGTACCCCCCAGTACCTTGAGTACCCCCCTCCCTGAGTACTCCCCCTCTCATCAGGATTATAACCCCCCCCGGCCCCCCCCTTCAATTAGCACGTCTGAGTAGTAAAAACCTGGGAATCCCTAGATATGGACAGCATGAGTAGTTTCATTGGATATGAAGATTGTCCTTCATTCTCCATTTGCTTCAAGAGGTCAAATTATAAAGTAGGGTATTCAATTTGCTTTTTGCTTTTGTATTAAAGTCCGTCCTTCATTTTCATGCTGATGTTGTGGGAATGAATATCATCCTTTATTATGTAGAAATCTGTGGAAATGAAGTATGTCGTTCATTCTCAACAGTTGTGTGATCTATACACGAGAATGAAGGACGTCCTTTTTGTTCCTTCAGAATGAAGAACGGTATTTATATTCAGGTGAAAAAAGTCCATGAAGTACGTATTTCATTCTGGGGTGGAGAATGGGCTGCTATCTATCTATCTATAATTTATCTAGTTATATATTAAATGCACATGTCAAACTATCTCGTGCTGTCTTTCAGTCTATGTTTCAGTCTATGTTTCAGTCTATGTTTCAGTCTATGTTTCAGTCTATGTTTATGTCTATGTTTCAGTCTATGTTTCTGTCTCTGTTTCTGTCTCTGTTTCTGTCTCTGTTTCCGTCTATCTATCTATCTATCTATCTATCTATCTATCTATCTATCTATCTATCTATCTATCTATCTATCTATCTATCTATCTATCTATCTATCTGTCTATCTATCCAACTAAATACGGACATATGTATCTATCTCTGGTTTTTTTGTCAATTTAGATAGAGAGATAGATAGATAGATAGAAAGATTGATACAAGTAGCTAGATAGATTGATAGATTGATTGATTGATTGATTGATTGATTGATTGATTGATTGATTATTGACTTACGGGAAGAAAATCAACTTGAGTAATAATATTATTTTATAGTCCTTGTCATACTTACGTGGAATCTCAAGTTTTTTTTTCTATGCTGTTGAACTGTGATGTCAGAGATGACTCTATTCTAGCATTGCAATATATGTAAATTAACTACAAGCTGTGATGTCATTTCAAACTGGGTCAGATTCCCCAGCTTCTAGCCAATGTTGATCCTCCTGAACTGAGCGTCACAGTTTCAACACAGTGTCAGAGTAAGAGTTTTATCAGGGATAGCCCCTACAACTACGTCATCACAGCTTGATAGCCAATGGGCTGACCGCAAACTACGTCATCACAGTTCAAACATTGAATCATTGATATATTGAAGGAAGCATTGCATTTTTGATCCCAATGATTTATCACAGCAATCACCAGTCTAATCCTACCATATGGCAGCTTGGTGAGCATTCACAGTAGACAACTGTTGTAATCCCCACAGAGTTGTTTGATAAATCTACAGACTTGCTAACTTACAACTTTAAACTTTGATGGAAGTTGGTATAAACAGAAGGCTTTGACAATTTGTTTTTAAACACATGGCTTATGTTATGTATATTTGTTCTGGCAGCCCATTGGCTGAGAGGCTGTGATGTCAAACTTGCATGGGTTTTCCCAGACCCAATTTTAACTCTGACACTGAGTTGAAACTGTGATGCTCAGTTTGGTGGATTCGCATTGGTTAGAAGCTGGGGAATCTGACCCAGTTTGAAATGACATCACAGCTTGTAGTTAATTTACATATATTGCAATGCTAGAATAGAGTCATCTCTGACATCACAGTTCAACAGCATAGAAAAAAAACTTGAGATTCCATGTAAATATGACAAGGACTGTAATGCTCTGCCTGATAAAACACTGATGATGTGTGATGTTACCCACAGAAAATACTGAAATATCTGTAGTTATTTTAACCCTGTACAAAGTGTTCTGTGCCAAGTTTACTACAGACCAATGAGATTTGATAGGCCTATTAGCTTGACACCTGAGTTAAATATCAATCAAAAGCTTCACATTCGGTCATGGCATATAACTTTAAGATATTTCAGACTGGCAGCTACTCAGAAAAATTGCTGTTTATATGATACAGTGGTATTTCCCTCTTTTTCCCTGTATATATATAATTTTGACATTTGAAACACAATAAAGGCCTGTATTATTTTCATTTTGATCAGGCAATAACCTTTTTTTTAAAATCAAAATGAACAAGTTCCAAAAAGAAAACAAAGAAAAAATAAGAAAATATTTTGTAATTAGATCTTCTAAATACTGTAAACATTTAGTTTTTATGAGACAAAATAAGCAACTATAGAGGGCATTGTAGATTATTTGATTTACTCCTTGATTTCTGACAACTTAGAGGCCCTTCATGCTGAAAATGTTGTGTTTGAACATATTTTAATATATATTTTACATAAAAAGCACCAATTTCTTATCAAAGACTAAAAATGATAATTCTGACATGATTCAAGCATGATGCAATACAGACAGCTTTATGTTTAAAGTTTCCTATGCTATTACCCTTTAAGTTATAAACTTCAAACTACTTGTTTATAACCCTGCCTGGGCTCAGCAGCAGGGATGAATTGGGGTGGGGGTTAATGTGGGGAGTTCAAAGGGGTGACCCATTTCAAAGAGGTCAAGTAGCAAGTGTCTGTCAATGGGCCATTGTATCCATCTGACCATGTGACCTTTGGGAGACTGACCCCTGGCAAGATCTCAGTCTGCATTTGAGATTCCTACAGTCAACATGTGTATGCAGTTGCTCTCCAGCCCTTCAGTGGACTTCATTCAATGGGATCTACCTTCTCTATCCTGTATACATACATGTATTGCAAGGTAAGTCCTTTCTTATTATACACAAACTTTCAATAACTAAGATATACTGAAATGCAAAAGTAAATTGTCAAATGCCTATTGATTACTGCATGCTTTTGATACTTTCCTTTTGCTCAGACTTTTTTAAGTGTTTTGTTGAATTATTTCCATTATCTAAATTAATTATTGCATTTCGAAATGTCCTGTTTGTATCACAGATCTAGGCCTAGTAGACATGTAGAAGCTAGATATAAATTGATAGATTAAATCACGGCATTTTGTCAGATCTGTAAAGTTCATTTACAGGCGATTTCATTACCATGCGATTCTGGTCATTCACAGTTGCATGTGAGGAATCAATGCAATGTATATACTTGCTACGTGTGATATATTGGCTGTGTGACGTTCTGTTGTTTCTAAACCAATCAGATGAAGCAAAAATGCTATGTATTTAGTGTGTAAAGAGTCCTAGAATCGCGTACTAATGAAATTGCCTGTAAACCTCACCATGATATTTTTACCATTGGAAAAGCAGGGAGTTAGGCCTACTGACAATTTTGCACTAAGGACCACCAGTAGTAAACAAACAACCAGACATTTTTTTAATTTTTCAACAGACATCATTTTACTGTACCTAACCAGGAATACTATCTATTTCTTGACTTCTAATTCAGTTGTGTTTGACCGTCAATCATACTAGCTAGGCCTCTCGCTTAAGTTTGACTACTCAGTGCCATGTTAATTGCTTACCTGATATCTATCGCCCTTTTGGTTGTCAGTCAAGCTGTTTGTTGATTGTTTCAGTCAAGCTATTTGTAATTTGTTGATTGTTGGATTGAGTCATTGCATAACACGATTTGTTAGCAATTGACAATCATTATCACATCTTGAAAAAAAATATATAATTGGGAAATAAGTGTTTAAAAAAGGTATTACAGCTGCCAGATGATGTTTTTCAATATCTACCAATCTGGCTTTAAAACATTTACATTCTAATCTATCTATTTCTATCTATCTATCTATCTATCTATCTATCTATCTATCTATCTATCTATCTATCTATCTATCTATCTTGAAGTAACCAGGACTGAGCTACTCCAAGGTACTCCAGGACTGCTTTATCTAGTGGGGGTTGGGGGGGGGGGGCGGTATGAGAGGGGCAGCTTCACTTGATCCATAAATGTTGTTATTTTTAATGTTGAAGTTCTGAAAATTGTATGACTTATAAAATAACATTTCATTAATATCAATTATTATTTTTTTAACATAGTTTCAATTTTTTAAAAAGATAAGTTAACTATAATTTTAAAGGGGTTTCAATTACCCTTTACTAATTATCTAACCTCAGAGCTGGACATTGAAAGCATCATAGCTCAGGTCATTATTATAGGGGTGGTGTCTTATCTCATTATCATTTCTTGCACCCCTTCCATTGTAATACATGTATAATAGCATTTATTAGATAATAATAGCTGACCTATTTACATATTTGTGAGTTATATTCAATGTTGATAGTTGTATTCTTTTAAATAATACAGACTTGTTTCTAACAAAGTTTATTAAGTTGGTTTTGTCATATTTGAATTATTACCAAAACTCAAACTTTTTCCAGTTAGCAATAATTCACCAAATTTGATTCTACTTCACTTAAAAGGTGTACTAATCATATACCAATAATTTTTATTTTTTCCATTTTGTAAGTATACAATGCTTAATCTAACCTCTGTTATTTGGGCATAGGCCTATAAATGCTTAATTATCACGGGGAAAAAAAACAGGCATTTAGACCTATTCCCATTTTTTACTTAATTGGCCTGGGGATATTTTTCCTTACTTAAACCTGTTAGGTCTGCCTATTCAGAAGTCTTGTCTATTGTTGTTAACTTTCAGTGATGTTGCTATCAACCCCCCCCCCCTAAAAAAACATGATTTTTTCTTAAAAAGCAAGCAATCCACACACTTTGCTGCTTTGTGGCAATCTACATGTATATAATGCTTTCCTGCGGCAATAAAAACTTTAGCTCACTTAATAATGAAAAACACGCAAATATAGACACCCCCTCAAATAGAGGCTCTGTATAAATGTTTTCTAAAAATGTGTAAAAGGGGTCCAATCCAGTAAATTTGGTAGACATTTCTGTGGAGGAGGGGAGGATGGATGAAGGGAGAAAAGGAGAAGGGAGGAAAGGAGAAGGGAGGAAAGGAGAAGGGAGGAAAGGAGAAGGGAGGAAAGGAGAAGGGAGGAAAGGAGAAGGGAGGAAAGGAGAAAAGTGGAAGAATGGAGGAAAGGAGAAGGGAGGAAAGGAGAAGAGAGGAGGGAGGGGGGAAGGTGGGATGGGGGAGGGGAGGACCAGGAAAGTTGGGGGGGGGGAGGAAGCTATATTGTGCAATTTGTTAACTAAAAGCTTAAATGCTTGCACATTTGACCAAAATCTGTCTATTGATATATTCCTAGTATAGGCCTATATCTAACATTTTCTGACCAAAAGTATTGATTTATCGTTGTTCTAGATGTGAATTAAAGTGCTGTAGGCTTCCCATTAGAGCCCTACATTGTAAAATGTAAATATTTCGCAGCATTAAATATGAGAAATTTCATCCAAGAATACAATAAAATGGCCATTCAATTATGTGAAGTTCAACACAAATCTGCTGACATTCCAGCTTTGGTAGGTATGAAAGCTCCTGTGTCTCATCATCTAGAGTCAGGGATGGTAAATCCGTCCAGGAGGGTAATTCCGTCCACCCCCTAATATAAGCATCAAATTGAATTTATTACAGTTGTGTGAGTTTTAAATACAAGATAAACTCATTGTTTAACTAATTTTGCTGTATTTATTATGTTGACAGCATCTTAATGATATTTCTGGTCCATTTAAAAACAGAGGACAAAATACAATGAAATCCTGTGACGTCATCACAACCATTTTGTGAATTACTTGCATGCATCTTGCTGGCCTATTCCCATCACCTAATAATATAGGCCTATTGAAGATTTAAAAAATTTTAAATGACTGGTAGAATCGTATTGTTCCTGTAGGATTTGTTAAATATCTTAATTGCAAACCTAGAAAGGTGATACAATGGAGATAAAAGTGGACGGAATTACCATCATTATTTTTAAATCTGGCTTGACTGGGTGATTGTTAATCCGTCCACCCACTTCAAATGGGGTTTAAAAGTACTTATATGATTTTTAATACCTACAGTTGAGGTCAAAAATTTGCATACAGACGGACAGGAAGTAGTTGAAGCTGTATTATGTAAGTGCAAATGGGTCTACATATTTGGCAATTTGATTTCTTGTTTCTTACATATTGAACTTAAGAATTTGACTATAATTGGTCCATTTGACCAAATCCCCTTAAAAATACACGGCATTAATCTGTGAGTCGTCCAAAGTTGATGGGTCAGAAGTTTGCATACACTCCGGGACCATGGTTGTATTATGCAATATTTATATCTCTAATTGAAAAATATTTCATTTTTCTATCCTAGTTTGTAGAAAATAAGTCTCAAATGTATTATCCTCCGAGTTCTGTTGAAAAAAATTGGTAAATTATGTCCATACAATAGAGGCCCCGGACACAATCTTTCACTTTCTCCGTGAATCTGTGGGATCTTGCAAACAGTATAGAGAAGATAAAAAGATGTAAATTATATGAATGCACAATATTGGGTGTCATAGGGAGCAATTGGGAAGCATTTTAAATTGTTGTATCCTCAGTAAAGCACATAGTTGGTCATTTTATTTTGTTTGCCAATGGGTGTAAATGTTTGCCGATGGGTGTAAATGTTTGCCAGTGGGCATAAATGTTTGCCAATGGGTGTTAATGTTTGCCGATGGGTGTAAATGTTTGCAAATGGGTGCAAATGTTTGCTAATGGGCGTACATGTTTGCCAATGGGTGTAAATTTGCCAATGGGTGTAAATGTTTGCCATTTGGTGTAAATGTTTGCCGATGGGTGTAAATGTTTGCCAATGGGTGTAAATGTTTGCCGATGGGTGTAAATGTTTGCCAGTGGGCGTAAATGTTTGCCAATGGGTGTTAATGTTTGCCGATGGGTGTAAATGTTTGCCGATGGGTGCAAATGTTTGCTGATGGGCGTACATGTTTGCCAATGGGTGTAAATTTGCCAATGGGTGTAGATGTTTGCCATTGGGTGTAAATGTTTGCCGATGGGTGTAAATGTTTGCCGATGGGTGTAAATGTTTGCCGATGGGTGTAAATGTTTGCCAGTGGGTGTAAATGTTTGCCAATGGGAGTTAATGTTTGCCGATGGGTGTAAATGTTTGCAAATGGGTGTAAATGTTTACCAATGGGTGTAAATGTCTGCCGATGGGTGTAAATGTTTGCCCATTGGTGTAAATGTTTGTCAATGGGTGTAAATGTTTGCCAATGGGTGTAAATGTTTGCCAATGGGTGTAAATGTTTGCCGATGGCTGTAAATGTTTGTCGATTGGTGTAAATATTTGCCAATTGGTGTAAATGTTTGCCAATGGGTGTAAATGTTTGCCGATGGGTGTAAATGCTTGCCAATGGGCGTAAATGTTTGCCAATGGGTGTAAATGTTTGCCGATGGGTGTTAATGTTTGTCAATGGGTGTAAATGTTTGCCAATGGGTGTAAATGTTTGCCAATTAGTTTAAATGTTTGCCAATGGGTGTGAGTGTTTGCCAATGGGTGTAAATGTCTGCCATTGGGTGTAAATGTCTGCCAATAGGTGTAAATGTTTGCCGATGGGTGCAAATGTTTGCTGATGGGCGTACATGTTTGCCGATGGGTGTAAATTGCCAATGGGTGTAAATGTTTGCCGATTGGTGTTAATGTTTGCCAAGGGTGTAAATGTTTGCCAATGGGTGTAAATGTTTGCCGATGGTTGTGAGTGTTTCCCAATGGCTGTAAATGTCTGCCATTGGGTGTAAATGTCTGCAAATGGGTGTAAATGTTTGCCGATGGGTGTAAATTTTTGCCAATGGGTGTAAATGTTTGCCAATTAGTTTAAATGTTTGCCAATGGGTGTGAGTGTTTGCCAATGGCTGTAAATGTCTGACATTGGGTGTAAATGTCTGCCAATGGGTGTAAATGTTTGTCGATGGGTGTAAATGTTTGCCAGTGGGTGTAAATGTTTGCCAACGGGTGCAACTGTTTGCCGATGGGTGTAAATGTTTGCCAACGGGTGCAACTGTTTTCGATGGGTGTAAATGTTTGCCAATGGGTGTAAATGTTTGCCAATGCATGTAAATGTTTGCCAATGGGTGTAAATGTTTGCCAATGGGTGTAAATGTTTCACACTGGGTGTAAATGTTTGCCAATGGATGTAAATTTTTGCCAAAGGGTGCAAATTTGCCAAATGGTGTGAATGTTTGCCAATGGGTGTAAATGTTTGCCAATTGATGTAAATGTTTGCCGATGGGTGTAAATGTTTGCCGATGGGTGTGAATCATTGCCGATCGGTCTGAATCTTTGCCAATGGGTGTAAATGTTTGGTGATGGGTGTAAATGTTTGCCTTTGGGTGTAAATGTCTGCCAATGGGCGTAAATTTGCCGATGGGTGTAGATGTTTGCCGATGGGCGTAAATGTTTGCCCATGGGTGTAAATGTTGCCCATGGGTGTAAATGTTGGCCAATGGGTGTAAATGTTGTCCAATGGGTGAAAATGTTTGCCGATTGGTGTAAATGTTCGCTAATGGGTATAAATGTTTGTCAATGGGTGTAAATGTTTGCCAATGGGTGTGAATGTTTGCCAATGGTTGTGAATGTTTGCCAGAGGGTGTGAATGTTTGCCAGAGGTTGTGAATACTTGCCGATGGGTGTAAATGTTTGCCAATGGGTGTAAATGTTTGTCAATGGGTGTAAATGTTTGCCATTGGGTGTTAATGTTTGCCGATGGGTGTAAATGTTTGCCGATGGGTGTAAATGTTTGCCAATGGTTGTGAATGTTTGCCAATGAGTGTGAATATTTGCCAGTGGGTGTGAATATTTGCCTATGGGTGTAAATGTTTGCCATAGCTGTGCATGTTTGCCAATAGGTGTACATATTTGCCAATGGGTGTAAATGTTTGCCAATGGGTGTAAATGTTTGCCAATGGGTGTTAATGTTTGCTAATGGGTGTGAGTGTTTGCCAATGGCTGTAAACGTCTGCCATTGGGTGTAAATGTCTGCCAATGGGTGTACATGTTTGCCAATGGGTGCAAATGTTTGCCGATGGATGTAAATGTTTGTCAATGGGTGTAAATATTTGCCGATGGGTGCAAATGTTTGCTGACGGGCGTACATGTTTGCCAATAGGTGTAAATTTGCCAATGGGTGTAAATGTTTGCCGATTGGTGTACATATTTGCCAATGGGTGTAAATGTTTGCCAATGGGCATAAATGTTTGCCAATGGGTGTAAATGTTTGCTAATGGGTGTGAGTGTTTGCCAATGGCTGTAAATGTCTGCCATTGGGTGTAAATGTCAGCCAATGGGTGTAAATGTTTGCCAATGGGTGTAAATGTTTGCCAATGGGTGTAAATGTTTGCCAATGGGTGTAAATGTTTGCCATGGGTGTACATGTTTGCGATGGGCGCAAATGTTTGCTGATGGGCGTACATGTTTGCCAATGGGTGTATATTTGCCAACGGGTGTAAATGTTTGCCAATGGGTGTAAATGTTTGCCGATGGGTGTAAATCTTTGCCAATGGGTGTTAATGTTTGCCGATGGGTGTAAATGTTTGCCCATTGGTGTAAATGTTTGCCAATGGTTGTGAATGTTTGCCAATGGGTGTGAATATTTGCCAGTGGGTGTGAATATTTGCCTATGGGTGTAAATGTTTGCCAATAGCTGTGCATGTTTGCCAATAGGTGTACATATTTGCCAATGGGTGTAAATGTTTGCCAATGGGTGTAAATGTTTGCCAATGGGTGTAAATGTTTGCTAATGGGTGTGAGTGTTTGCCAATGGCTGTAAATGTCTGCCATTGGGTGTAAATGTCTGCCAATGGGTGTAAATGTTTGCCAATGGGTGTAAATGTTTGCCAATGGGTGTAAATGTTTGCCGATGGGTGTAAATGTTTGCCAATGGGTGTAAATGTTTGCCGATGGGTGTTAATGTTTGCCGATGGGTGTAAATGTTTGCCGATGGGTGTAAATGTTTGCCAATGGTTGTGAATGTTTGCCAATGGGTGTGAATATTTGCCAGTGGGTGTGAATATTTGCCTATGGGTGTAAATGTTTGCCAATAGCTGTGCATGTTTGCCAATAGGTGTACATATTTGCCAATGGGTGCAAATGTTTGCCGATGGATGTAAATGTTTGTCAATGGGTGTAAATATTTGCCAATGGGTGCAAATGTTTGCTGATGGGCGTACATGTTTGCCAATAGGTGTAAATTTGCCAATGGGTGTAAATGTTTGCCGATTGGTGTACATATTTGCCAATGGGTGTAAATGTTTGCCAATGGGCATAAATGTTTGCCAATGGGTGTAAATGTTTGCTAATGGGTGTGAGTGTTTGCCAATGGCTGTAAATGTCTGCCAATGGGTGTAAATGTTTGCCAATGGGTGTAAATGTTTGCCAATGGGTGTAAATGTTTGCCAATGGGTGTAAATGTTTGCCGATGGGTGTAAATGTTTGCCAATGGGTGTACATGTTTGCCGATGGGTGCAAATGTTTGCTGATGGGCGTACATGTTTGCCAATGGGTGTAAATTTGCAAATGGGTGTAAATGTTTGCCGATTGGTGTAAATGTTTGCCAACGGGTGTAAATGTTTGCCAATGGGTGTAAATGTTTGCCGATGGGTGTAAATTTTTGCCAATGGGTGTAAATGTTTGCCAATTAGTTTAAATGTTTCCCAATGGGTGTAACTGTTTGCCAATGGCTGTAAATGTCTGCCATTGGGTGTAAATGTCTGCCAATGGGTGTAAATGTTTGTCGATGGGTGTAAATGTTTGCCAGTGAGTGTAAATGTTTGCCGAAGGGTGCAAATGTTTGCTGATGGGCGTACATGTTTGCCAATGGGTGTCAATTTGCCAATGGGTGTAAATGTTTGCCGAGTGGTGTTAATGTTTGCCAACAGGTGTAAATGTTTGCCGATGGGTGTAAATGTTTGCCAGTGGGCGTAAATGTTTGCCAGTGGGCGTGAATGTTTGCCAGTGGGCGTAAATGTTTGCCGATGGGTGTAAATGTTTGCCAATGGGTGTATATTTGCCAACGGGTGTAAATATTTGCCAATGGGTGTAAATGTTTGCCGATGGGTGTAAATCTTTGCCAATGGGTGTAAGTTTTTTTGCTGATGGGTGTAAGTGTTTGCCAATGGGTGTAAATGTTTGCCAATGGCTGTAAATGTTTGCCAATGGGTGTAAATGTTTGCCAATGGGTGTAAATGTTTCACACTGGGTGTAAATGTTTGCCAATGGATGTAAATTTTTGCCAAAGGGTGTAAATTTGCCAAATGGTGTGAATGTTTGCCAATGGGTGTAAATGTTTGCCAATTGATGTAAATGTTTGCCGATGGGTGTAAATGTTTGCCGATCGGTGTGAATCATTGCCGATCGGTCTGAATCTTTGCCAATGGGTGTAAATGTTTCCCAATAGGTGTGCATGTTTGCCAATAGGTGTACATATTTGCCAATGGGTGTAAATGTTTGCCAACGGGTGTAAATGTTTGCCAATGGGTGTAAATGTTTGCTAATGGGTGTAAATGTTTGCTAATGGGTGTGAGTGTTTGCCAATGGGTGTAAATGTCTGCCATTGGGTGTAAATGTCTGCCAATGGATGTAAATGTTTGCCAATGGGTGCAAATGTTTGCCGATGGATGTAAATGTTTGTCAATGGGTGTAAATATTTGCCGATGGGTGCAAATGTTTGCTGATGGGCGTACATGTTTCCCAATAGGTGTAAATTTGCCAATGGGTGTAAATGTTTGCCGATTGGTGTACATTTTTGCCAATGGGTGTAAATGTTTGCCAATGGGCATAAATGTTTGCCAATGGGTGTAAATGTTTGCTAATGGGTGTGAGTGTTTGCCAATGGCTGTAAATGTCTGCCATTGGGTGTAAATGTCTGCCAATGGGTGTAAATGTTTGCCAATGGGTGTAAATGTTTGCCAATGGGTGTAAATGTTTCACACTGGGTGTAAATGTTTGCCTATGGGTGTAAATGTTTGCCGATGGGTGTAAATCTTTGCCAATGGGTGTAAGTTTTTTTTGCCGATGGGTGTAAGTGTTTGCCAATGGGTGTAAATGTTTGCCAATGGCTGTAAATGTTTGCCAATGGGTGTATATGTTTGCCAATGGGTGTAAATGTTTCACACTGGGTGTAAATGTTTGCCAATGGGTGTAAATTTTTGCCAAAGGGTGTAAATTTGCCAATGTTGTGAATGTTTGCCAATAGGTGTAAATGTTTGCCAATTGATGTAAATGTTTGCAGATGGGTGTAAATGTTTGCCAGTGGGTGTGAATCATTGCCAATCGGTCTGAATCTTTGCCAATGGGTGTAAATGTTTGCCAATGGGTGTAAATGTTTGCCTCTGGGTGTAAATGTCTGCCAATGGGCGTAAATTTGCCGATGGGTGTAGATGTTTGCCGATGGGCGTAAATGTTTGCCCATGGGTGTAAATGTTTGCCCATGGGTGTAAATGTTGGCCAATGGGTGTAAATGTTGGCCAATGGGTGTAAATGTTTGCCGATTGGTGTAAATGTTCGCTAATGGGTATAAATGTTTGTCAATGGGTGTAAATGTTTGCCAATGGGTGTGAATGTTTGCCAGTTGGTGTGAATGTTTGCCAGTGGGTGTGAATACTTGCCGATGGGTGTAAATGTTTGTCAATGGGTGTAAATGTTTGTCAATGGGTGTAAATGTTTGCCATTGGGTGTTAATGTTTGCCGATGGGTGTAAATGTTTGCCGATGGGTGTAAATGTTTGCCAATGGTTGTGAATGTTTGCCAATGGGTGTGAATATTTGCCAGTGGGTGTGAATATTTGCCTATGGGTGTAAATGTTTGCCAATAGCTGTGCATGTTTGCCAATAGGTGTACATATTTGCCAATGGGTGTAAATGTTTGCCAATGGGTGTAAATGTTTGCCAATGGGTGTAAATGTTTGCTAATGGGTGTGAGTGTTTGCCAATGGCTGTAAATGTCTGCCATTGGGTGTAAATGTCTGCCAATGGGTGTAAATGTTTGCCAATGGGTGCAAATGTTTGCCGATGGATGTAAATGTTTGTCAATGGGTGTAAATATTTGCCGATGGGTGCAAATGTTTGCTGATGGGCGTACATGTTTGCCAATAGGTGTAAATTTGCCAATGGGTGTAAATGTTTGCCGATTGGTGTAAATGTTTGCCGATGGGTGTAAATGTTTGCCAATGGCTGTAAATGTTTGCCGATGGGTGTAAATGTTTGCTAATGGGTGTGAGTGTTTGCCAATGGCTGTAAATGTCTGCCATTGGGTGTAAATGTCAGCCAATGGGTGTAAATGTTTGCCAATGGGTGTAAATGTTTGCCAATGGGTGTAAATGTTTGCCGATGGGTATAAATGTTTGCCAATGGGTGTACATGTTTGCCGATGGGCGCAAATGTTTGCTGATGGGCGTACATGTTTGCCAATGGGTGGAAATTTGCAAATGGGTGTAAATGTTTGCCGATTGGTGTAAATGTTTGCCAACGGGTGTAAATGTCTGCAAATGGGTGTAAATGTTTGCCGATGGGTGTAAATTTTTGCCAATGGGTGTAAATGTTTGCCAATTAGTTTAAATGTTTGCCAATGGAATTGCATTCCATGTATATTTATATATATTTGGCTAAATAAATCTCTTACTTACTTACTTACTTACTTACTTACTGGGTGTGAGTGTTTGCCAATGGCTGTAAATGTCTGCCATTGGGTGTAAATGTTTGCCAATGGGTGTAAATGTTTGTCAATGAGTGTGAATGTTTGCCATTGGGTGTAAATGTTTGCCTATGGGTGTAAATGTTTGATGATGGGCGTACATGTTTGCCAATGGGTGTAAATGTTTGCCGATGGGTGTTAATGTTTGCCAATGGGTGTAAATGTTTGCAGATTGGTGTAAATGTTTGCCGATGGGTGTAAATGTTTGCCAGTGGGCGTGAATGTTTGCCAGTGGGCGTAAATGTTTGCCGATGGGTGTAAATGTTTGCCAATGGGTGTATGTTTGCCCACGGATGTAAATGTTTGCCAATGGGTGTAAATGTTTGCCGATGGGTGTAAATCTTTGCCAATGGGTGTAAGTTTTTTTGCCGATGGGTGTAAGTGTTTGCCAATGGGTGCAAATGTTTGCAATGGGTGTAAATGTTTGCCAATGGGTGTAAATGTTTGCCAATGGGTGTAAATGTTTCACACTGGGTGTAAATGTTTGCCAATGGATGTAAATTTTTGCCAAAGGGTGTAAATTTGCCAAATGGTGTGAATGTTTGCCAATGGGTGTAAATGTTTGCCAATTGATGTAAATGTTTGCCGATGGGTGTAAATGTTTGCCGATCGGTGTGAATCATTGCCGATCGGTCTGAATCTTTGCCAATGGGTGTAAATGTTTGGTGACGGGTGTAAATGTTTGCCTTTGGGTGTAAATGTCTGCCAATGGGCGTAAATTTGCCGATGGGTGTAGATGTTTGCGATGGGCGTAAATGTTTGCCCATGGGTGTAAATGTTTGCCCATGAGTGTAAATGTTGGCCAATGGGTGTAAATGTTGGCCAATGGGTGAAAATGTTTGCCGATTGGTGTAAATGTTCGCTAATGGGTATAAATGTTTGTCAATGGGTGTAAATGTTTGCCAATGGGTGTGAATGTTTGCCAATGGGTGTGAATGTTTGCCAGAGGGTGTGAATGTTTGCCAGAGGGTGTGAATACTTGCCGATGGGTGTAAATGTTTGCCAATGGGTGTAAATGTTTGCCAATGGGTGTGAATGTTTGCCATTGGGTGTTAATGTTTGTCGATTGGTGTAAATGTTTGCCCATTGGTGTAAATGTTTGCCAATGGTTGTGAATGTTTGCCAATGGGTGTGAATATTTGCCAGTGGGTGTGAATATTTGCCTATGGGTGTAAATGTTTGCCAATAGCTGTGCATGTTTGCCAATAGGTGTACATATTTGCCAATGGGTGTAAATGTTTGCCAATGGGTGTAAATGTTTGCCAATGGGTGTAAATGTTTGCTAATGGGTGTGAGTGTTTGCCAATGGCTGTAAATGTCTGCCATTGGGTGTAAATGTCTGCCAATGGGTGTAAATGTTTGCCAATGGGTGCAAATGTTTGCCGATGGATGTAAATGTTTGCCAATGGGTGTAAATGTTTGCCGATGGGTGCAAATGTTTGCTGATGGGCGTACATGTTTGCCAATAGGTGTAAATTTGCCAATGGGTGTAAATGTTTGCCGATTGGTGTAAATGTTTGCCGATGGGTGTAAATGTTTGCCAATGGGCATAAATGTTTGCCAATGGGTGTAAATGTTTGCTAATGGGTGTGAGTGTTTGCCAATGGCTGTAAATGTCTGCCATTGAGTGTAAATGTCTGCCAATGGGTGTAAATGTTTGCCGATGGGTGTAAATGTTTGCCAATGGGTGTAAATGTTTGCCGATGGGTGTAAATGTTTGCCAATGGGTGTAAATGTTTGCCGATGGGCGCAAATGTTTGCTGATGGGCGTACATGTTTGCCAATGGGTGGAAATTTGCAAATGGGTGTAAATGTTTGCCGATTGGTGTAAATGTTTGCCAACGGGTGTAAATGTTTGCCAATGGGTGTAAATGTTTGCCGATGGGTGTAAATCTTTGCCAATGGGTGTAAGTTTTTTTGCCGATGGGTGTAAGTGTTTGCCAATGGGTGTAAATGTTTGCCAATGGCTGTAAATGTTTGCCAATAGGTGTAAATGTTTGCCAATGGGTGTAAATGTTTCCCGCTGGGTGTAAATGTTTGCCAATGGGTGTAAATGTTTGCCGATGGGTGTAAATTTGCCAAATGTTGTGAATGTTTGCCAATAGGTGTAAATGTTTGCCAATTGATGTAAATGTTTGCCGATGGGTGTAAATGTTTGCCGACGGGTGTGAATCATTGCCAATGGGTGTAAATGTTTGCCAATGGGTGTAAATGTTTGCCTCTGGGTGTAAATGTCTGCCAATGGGCGTAAATTTGCCGATGGGTGTAGATGTTTGCCGATGGGCGTAAATGTTTGCCCATGGGTGTAAATGTTTGCCCATGGGTGTAAATGTTGGCCAATGGGTGCAAATGTTGGCCAATGGGTGAAAATGTTTGCCGATTGGTGTAAATGTTCGCTAATGGGTATAAATGTTTGTCAATGGGTGTAAATGTTTGCCAATGGGTGTGAATGTTTGCCAATAGGTGTGAATGTTTGCCAGAGGGTGTGAATGTTTGCCAGAGGGTGTGAATACTTGCCGATGGGTGTAAATGTTTGCCAATGGGTGTAAATGTTTGTCAATGAGTGTGAATGTTTGCCATTGGGTGTAAATGTTTGCCGATGGGTGTAAATGTTTGCCGATGGGTGTAAATGTTTGCCAATGGGTGTGAATGTTTGCCAATGGGTGTGAATGTTTGCCAGTGGGTGTGAATATTTGCCTATGGGTGTAAATGTTTGCCAATAGCTGTGCATGTTTGCCAATAGGTGTACATATTTGCCAATGGCTGTAAATGTCTGCCATTGGGTGTAAATGTCTGCCAATGGGTGTAAATGTTTGCCAATGGGTTCAAATGTTTGCCGATGGATGTAAATGTTTGTCAATGGGTGTAAATATTTGCCGATGGGTGCAAATGTTTGCTGATGGGCGTACATGTTTGCCAATAGGTGTAAATTTGCCAATGGGTGTAAATGTTTGCCGATTGGTGTACATATTTGCCAATGGGTGTAAATGTTTGCCAATGGGCATAAATGTTTGCCAATGGGTGTAAATGTTTGCTAATGGGTGTGAGTGTTTGCCAATGGCTGTAAATGTCTGCCATTGGGTGTAAATGTCTGCCAATGGGTGTAAATGTTTGCCAATGGGTTCAAATGTTTGCCGATGGATGTAAATGTTTGTCAATGGGTGTAAATATTTGCCGATAGGTGCAAATGTTTGCTGATGGGCGTACATGTTTGCCAATAGGTGTAAATTTGCCAATGGGTGTAAATGTTTGCCGATTGGTGTACATATTTGCCAATGGGTGTAATGTTTGCCAATGGGCATAAATGTTTGCCAATGGGTGTAAATGTTTGCCAATGGGTGTGAGTGTTTGCCAATGGCTGTAAATGTCTGCCAATGGGTGTAAATGTCAGCCGATGGGTGTAAATGTTTGCCAATGGGTGTAAATGTTTGCCGATGGGTGTAAATGTTTGCCAATGGGTGTACATGTTTGCCGATGGGCGCAAATGTTTGCTGATGGGCGTACATGTTTGCAAATGGGTGGAAATTTGCAAATGGGTGTAAATGTTTGCCGATTGGTGTAAATGTTTGCCAACGGGTGTAAATGTCTGCAAATGGGTGTAAATGTTTGCCGATGGGTGTAAATTTTTGCCAATGGGTGTAAATGTTTGCCAATTAGTTTAAATGTTTGCCAATGGGTGTGAGTGTTTGCCAATGGCTGTAAATGTCTGCCATTGGGTGTAAATGTCTGCCAATGGGTGTAAATGTTTGCCGATGGGTGTAAATGTTTGCCAATGGGTGTAAATGTTTGCCGATGGGTGCAAATGTTTGCTGATGGGCGTACATGTTTGCCAATGGGTGTAAATTTTCCAATGGGTGTAAATGTTTGCCTATGGGTGTTAATGTTTGCCAACGGTGTAAATGTTTGCAGATTGGTGTAAATGTTTGCCGATGGGTGTAAATGTTTGCCAGTGGGCGTGAATGTTTGCCAGTGGGCGTAAATGTTTGCCGATGGGTGTAAATGTTTGCCAATGGGTGTAAATGTTTGCCGATGGGTGTAAATCTTTGCCAATGGGTGTAAATTTTTGCCGATGGGTGTAAATCTTTGCCAATGGGTGTAAGTTTTTTTGCCGATGGGTGTAAATGTTTGCCAATGGGTGTAAATGTTTGCCAATGGCTGTAAATGTTTGCCAATGGGTGTAAATGTTTGCCAATGGGTGTAAATGTTTCACACTGGGTGTAAATGTTTGCCAATGGATGTAAATTTTTGCCAAAGGGTGTAAATTTGCCAAATGGTGTGAATGTTTGCCAATGGGTGTAAATGTTTGCCAATTGATGTAAATGTTTGCCGATGGGTGTAAATGTTTGCCGATCGGTGTGAATCATTGCCGATCGGTCTGAATCTTTGCCAATGGGTGTAAATGTTTGGTGATGGTTGTAAATGTTTGCCTTTGGGTGTAAATGTCTGCCAATGGGCGTAAATTTGCCGATGGGTGTAGATGTTTGCCGATGGGCGTAAATGTTTGCCCATGGGTGTAAATGTTTGCCCATGAGTGTAAATGTTGGCCAATGGGTGTAAATGTTGGCCAATGGGTGAAAATGTTTGCCGATTGGTGTAAATGTTCGCTAATGGGTATAAATGTTTGTCAATGGGTGTAAATGTTTGCCAATGGGTGTGAATGTTTGCCAATGGGTGTGAATGTTTGCCAGAGGGTGTGAATGTTTGCCAGAGGGTGTGAATACTTGCCGATGGGTGTAAATGTTTGCCAATGGGTGTAAATGTTTGTCAATGGGTGTAAATGTTTGCCATTGGGTGTTAATGTTTGCCGATTGGTGTAAATGTTTGCCGATGGGTGTAAATGTTTGCCAATGGTTGTGAATGTTTGCCAATGGGTGTGAATATATGCCAGTGGGTGTGAATATTTGCCTATGGGTGTAAATGTTTGCCAATAGCTGTGCATGTTTGCCAATAGGTGTACATATTTGCCAATGGGTGTAAATGTTTGCCAATGGGTGTAAATGTTTGCCAATGGGTGTAAATGTTTGCTAATGGGTGTGAGTGTTTGCCAATGGCTGTAAATGTCTGCCATTGGGTGTAAATGTCTGCCAATGGGTTTAAATGTTTGCCAATGGGTGCAAATGTTTGCCGATGGATGTAAATGTTTGTCAATGGGTGTAAATATTTGCCGATGGGTGCAAATGTTTGCTGATGGGCGTACATGTTTGCCAATAGGTGTAAATTTGCCAATGGTGTAAATGTTTGCCGATTGGTGTACATATTTGCCAATGGGTGTAAATGTTTGCCAATGGGCATAAATGTTTGCCAATGGGTGTAAATGTTTGCTAATGGGTGTGAGTGTTTGCCAATGGCTGTAAATGTCTGCCATTGGGTGTAAATGTCTGCCAATGGGTGTAAATGTTTGCCGATGGGTGTAAATGTTTGCCAATGGGTGTAAATGTTTGCCGATGGGTGTAAATGTTTGCCAATGGGTGTAAATGTTTGCCGATGGGTGCAAATGTTTGCTGATGGGCGTACATGTTTGCCAATGGGTGTAAATTTGCAAATGGGTGTAAATGTTTGCCGATTGGTGTAAATGTTTGCCAACGGGTGTAAATGTTTGCCTATGGGTGTAAATGTTTGCCGATGGGTGTAAATCTTTGCCAATGGGTGTAAGTTTTTTTGCCGATGGGTGTAAGTGTTTGCCAATTGGTGTAAATGTTTGCCAATGGCTGTAAATGTTTGCCAATGGGTGTAAATGTTTGCCAATGGGTGTAAATGTTTCACACTGGGTGTAAATGTTTGCCAATGGGTGTAAATTGTTGCCAAAGGGTGTAAATTTGCCAAATGTTGTGAATGTTTGCCAATAGGTGTAAATGTCTGCCAATGGGTGTAAATGTTTGCCGATGGGTGTAAATGTTTGCCAGTGGGTGTGAATCATTGCCAATCGGTCTGAATCTTTGCCAATGGGTGTAAATGTTTGCCAAAGGGTGTAAATGTTTGCCTTTGGGTGTAAATGTCTGCCAATGGGCGTAAATTTGCGATGGGTGTAGATGTTGCCGATGGGCATAAATGTTTGCCCATGGCTGTAAATGTTTGCCGATGGGTGTAAATGTTGGCCAATGGTGTAAATGTTGGCCAATGGGTGTAAATGTTTGCCGATGGGTGTAAATGTTTGCTAATGGGTATAAATGTTTGCCAATGGGTGTAAATGTTTGCGGATTGGTGTAAATGTTTGCCAATGGGTGTAAATGTTTGCCAATGGGTGGGAATGTTTGCCAGTGGGTGTGAATATTTGCCAGTGGATGTGAATATTTGCCGATGGGTGTGAATGTTTGCCATAGGTGTAAATGTTTGCCAATGGCTGTAAATGTCTGCCATTGGGTGTAAATGTCTGCCAATGGGTGTAAATGTTTGTCGATGGGTGTAAATGTTTGCCAATGGGTGTAAATGTTTGCCGATGGGTGCAAATGTTTGCTGATGGGCGTACATGTTTGCCAATGGGTGTAAATTTGCCAATGGGTGTAAATGTTTGCCGATTGGTGTTAATGTTTGCCAACGGGTGTAAATGTTTGCCGATGGGTGTAAATGTTTGCCAGTGGGCGTAAATGTTTGCCACTGGGCGTGAATGTTTGCCAGTGGGCGTAAATGTTTGCGATGGGTGTAAATGTTTGCCAATGGGTGTATATTTGCCGATGGGTGTAAATGTTTGCCAATGGGTGTAAATCTTTGCCGATGGGTGTAAATCTTTGCCAATGGGTGTAAGTTTTTTTGCCGATGGGTGTAAATGTTTGCCAATGGGTGTAAATGTTTGCCAATGGCTGTAAATGTTTGCCAATGGGTGTAAATGTTTGCCAATGGGTGTAAATGTTTCACACTGGGTGTAAATGTTTGCCAATGGGTGTAAATTTTTGCCAAAGGGTGTAAATTTGCCAAATGGTGTGAATGTTTGCCAATGGGTGTAAATGTTAGCCAATTGATGTAAATGTTTGCCGATGGGTGTAAATGTTTGCCGATCGGTGTGAATCATTGCCGATCGGTCTGTAGTAGTCCTGAGGCAATTGAAACTCTTAAAACTGAACTTAGGAACCTGTGCACCCAGAATAAATTCAATTTGATGTGGAAACTGATCCAAATTTAAACTATGACATTCTACATGATATTATTAATAAATGTCTGCTGAAGCATATGCCTTGCAAAAAGATTAAATTTAACAAATTCAAGCATAAAAGAAATAAATGGGTGACGAAAGGTCTCTTGCTTTCAATTAAATTCCGAGACAAACTTTTTAAACGAATGCGAAAGACTCCAACTACCAGCCAAGAATTCTTCAAATTAAAAACTAATCTTAAGACTTATAACTGCATTCTAAAACGGTGCATTCGAACAGCCAAAAGAAATTATTATAATGCTTGCTTTCAAAAATTTAAGCAAGATATAAAAGGCACATGGAAAACAATAAAAGACATTCTTAACAAAAATAAAAATGATGATCTCAGTAAATCCTTTCTCATAAACAACAATTTAACCTGTGATCCGAATGTTATTGCCAACGAATTTAATAATTTTTATGCTAATATTGGACAGAATTTGGCCTCAAAAATAAATCCACCAGAAGGTAGGTCGTATGCAGACTATCTGACGGCTAGACCAAACTCAGATTTCCACTTCACTCAAGTTTCCATTGAATTAGTAACTAAGGCTATAAACAATTTGAAACCCAAGACATCTAGAGGCATTGATGGCCTTTCTAATAAACTGCTAAAGATAATTACCCCCATCATAATTGAACCATTAACATTAATAATCAACCAATGCTTTCATACAGGTATATTTCCTGATAAAATGAAAATTGCAAAGGTAACTCCCATATTTAAAAAAGGTGATATTGATAATATGCAAAATTATAGACCCATTTCCTTACTTCCCTCACTCTCTAAAGTAATAGAAAAAATAATGCATGACCAAGTTGACAAATATTTTAATGACAACAAACTTTACTATGACAGCCAATATGGTTTTAGAAAAAATCACTCTACTGAACTTGCAACATTAGAAATGGTAGACAGGTTGGTCACTAATTTAGAGAATAACAATACCCCAATAAATATTTATCTTGATCTTTCAAAAGCATTTGATACTTTAAATCACAATATTTTAATCCATAAACCTGAATATTATGGAATCGGCGGAACTGCTTTACTGCTTTTCAAAAGTTATCTAAATAACAGAAAACAATGTGTAAATTTTTCTGACACTTACTCTAGCTATCTTCCAATTACAACAGGGGTTCCTCAAGGGTCCATCTTAGGTCCACTGTTATTTCTTATCTACATAAATGATATTGCTTATGCCACCAATAAATTTTATCCAGTAATTTATGCTGATGATACCACCCTTTTAACAACACTTAACACTTTTACCTCAAATAACAGTACTAATGAAATTAACTTAGAAATGAATAAAATTCTTCATTGGCTGCAACTTAACAAGCTATCCCTCAATATCGATAAAACTAAAGCTATGATTTTTGGTACCCCCAACAAAACCAAAACAATTGTCCTACCTGATCTAACAATAAACAACACAAGAATTGATTGGGTCAATAAATTTAATTTTCTGGGAATAGTTTTAGACAGTAACCTAAACTGGAAAGAACATGTCTCTCATATTTCCTTCAAAATATCAAGAATTACTGCGATCATGACTAAATTAAAACACATTCTTCCGCAAACAATCTTAGAAACTTTATATAAATCACTCATAATTCCACACTTCAATTATGGGATTTTACTCTGGGGTTCACAGGTTCATAGACTTTTTAGGTTGCAAAAGAGGGCTGTTCGTATCATTGCTAATGCAAAGTATAATGCACATACTAGTCCTATTTTCAAGAATTTAAGATTAATTAAAGCAACTGATATGTGTGCATTTCATGATCTAAAATTCTGCTACAAACTTGAAAACAATATGCTGCCTGTATTTTTCTCTTCTGTATTTACTAAATTCTTGGAAAACCATAACTTTTCACTAGGCATAATAATAATTTCCAAATTCCTAAGTTAAGACACAGTTTTTCAAGAAATAGTTTAAGATACAGGATTCCTCTTGTTTTCAACAATTGTCCGTCAATCATCAGGAGCAAAATCTTCACACACAGCATCGGCGGCTTTGTCAGGTATGTTAAAAATAATTTCATAGACAATTATTCCACAGACTGTCAAAGTAATAATTGCTATGTTTGCTTGAATAGATAATTGGTTTTCAGAACTTATGACTTCCTTTCCTTTTTTTTCTTTTGATCTACTATTTTTATTTATTATTTTAGTTTATATATCCTTGTTCTTTTTTCATATATTTTCATATGGCTAAATACTTGCCGGGATTTCCACCACATCTTCTCATTTCAACTTCACCTCGTACCTCATACATTACCATCATCTGGTGGCTCACCAGTAGCGACAATAATCTTTGTCTTTGGTGGGTCTCCTCATTATCTGTATTATAACTCATCTCATGCCATTATCATACTTTATGCCTTTTTTAAACAATAATACAATGTTCTCCACTGAAATGATGATGATGAAATAAAAGAATTTGTCTGTCTGTCTGTCTGTCTGTCTGAATCTTTGCCAATGGGTGTAAATGTTTGGTGATGGTTGTAAATGTTTGCCTTTGGGTGTAAATGTCTGCCAATGGGCGTAAATTTGCCGATGGGTGTAGATGTTTGCCGATGGGCGTAAATGTTTGCCCATGGGTGTAAATGTTTGCCCATGAGTGTAAATGTTGGCCAATGGGTGTAAATGTTGGCCAATGGGTGAAAATGTTTGCCGATTGGTGTAAATGTTCGCTAATGGGTATAAATGTTTGTCAATGGGTGTAAATGTTTGCCAATGGGTGTGAATGTTTGCCAATGGGTGTGAATGTTTGCCAGAGGGTGTGAATGTTTGCCAGAGGGTGTGAATACTTGCCGATGGGTGTAAATGTTTGCCAATGGGTGTAAATGTTTGTCAATGGGTGTAAATGTTTGCCATTGGGTGTTAATGTTTGCCGATGGGTGTAAATGTTTGCCCATTGGTGTAAATGTTTGCCAATGGTTGTGAATGTTTGCCAATGGGTGTGAATATTTGCCAGTGGGTGTGAATATTTGCCTATGGGTGTAAATGTTTGCCAATAGCTGTGCATGTTTGCCAATAGGTGTACATATTTGCCAATGGGTGTAAATGTTTGCCAATGGGTGTAAATGTTTGCCAATGGGTGTAAATGTTTGCTAATGGGTGTGAGTGTTTGCCAATGGCTGTAAATGTCTGCCATTGGGTGTAAATGTCTGCCAATGGGTGTAAATGTTTGCCGATGGGTGCAAATGTTTGCCGATGGATGTAAATGTTTGTCAATGGGTGTAAATATTTGCCGATGGGTGCAAATGTTTGCTGATGGGCGTACATGTTTGCCAATAGGTGTAAATTTGCCAATGGGTGTAAATGTTTGCCGATTGGTGTAAATGTTTGCCGATGGGTGTAAATGTTTGCCAATGGCTGTAAATGTTTGCCAATGGGTGTAAATGTTTGCTAATGGGTGTGAGTGTTTGCCAATGGCTGTAAATGTCTGCCATTGGGTGTAAATGTCTGCCAATGGGTGTAAATGTTTGCCGATGGGTGTAAATGTTTGCCAATGGGTGTAAATGTTTGCCGATGGGTGTAAATGTTTGCCAATGGGTGTAAATGTTTGCCGATGGGTGCAAATGTTTGCTGATGGGCGTACATGTTTGCCAATGGGTGTAAATTTGCAAATGGGTGTAAATGTTTGCCGATGGGTGTAAATGTTTGCCAACGGGTGTAAATGTTTGCCTATGGGTGTAAATGTTTGCCGATGGGTGTAAATCTTTGCCAATGGGTGTAAGTTTTTTTGCCGATGGGTGTAAGTGTTTGCCAATTGGTGTAAATGTTTGCCAATGGCTGTAAATGTTTGCCAATGGGTGTAAATGTTTGCCAATGGGTGTAAATGTTTCACACTGGGTGTAAATGTTTGCCAATGGGTGTAAATTGTTGCCAAGGGTGTAAATTTGCCAAATGTTGTGAATGTTTGCCAATAGGTGTAAATGTTTGCCAATGGGTGTAAATGTTTGCCGATGGGTGTAAATGTTTGCCAGTGGGTGTGAATCATTGCCAATCGGTCTGAATCTTTGCCAATGGGTGTAAATGTTTGCCAAAGGGTGTAAATGTTTGCCTTTGGGTGTAAATGTCTGCCAATGGGCGTAAATTTGCCGATGGGTGTAGATGTTTGCCGATGGGCATAAATGTTTGCCCATGGGTGTAAATGTTTGCCGATGGGTGTAAATGTTGGCCAATGGGTGTAAATGTTGGCCAATGGGTGTAAATGTTTGCCGATGGGTGTAAATGTTTGCTAATGGGTATAAATGTTTGTCAATGGGTGTAAATGTTTGCCATTGGGTGTAAATGTTTGCCAATGGGTGTGAATGTTTGCCAATGGGTGTGAATGTTTGCCAGAGGGTGTGAATGTTTGCCAGAGGGTGTGAATATTTGCCGATGGGTGTGAATGTTTGCCATAGGTGTAAATGTTTGCCAATGGGTGTAAATGTTTGCCATTGGGTGTAAATGTTTGCCGATGGGTGTAAATGTTTGCCAATGGTTGTGAATGTTTGCCAATGGGTGTGAATATTTGCCAGTGGTGTGAATATTTGCCGATGGGTTTAAATGTTTGCTGATGCGTGTTAATGTTTATAGTCTCAAATTTATGATTCAAACACAAATCCACCTTTCAAGTTTCACCTTCCCATGTGTTGTTCCACTTCTTCTAATACACTTGCATACTCACATTTTCTCATGAACAACATAATGCCCCAGAGTCCTAGCCACACTTCAGTTATGGGGTAGGGGTGTCAACTTATGCTATCAAGCCATAACTTATGCCTTGGCTCTCAAACCTCTCGTTCGTAGAACAGGTATAATGCTAGTAAATACAATGCTGCATAGAAAATGAGTGACATTCTTTATCTTGTGCATGTTCCTTCAGCATTAAATACACCCTTCATTCTCAGGTGACAAAAGTCCATAAAGTACGTATTTCATTATATGTGGAGAATGTGTTGCCATCTATCTATCTATCTATCCAGCTAAATTCTGATATATTGTCTTATGGGAAGGGTGCACCTAATTACAGACAATAGCTCTGAATGTGCCACTTTTTGGAAAAATGGTCTGATTTTAGCCTTTTAAGGCAGATAGGTCCGAATCTGAGACTGCAGATAGATAAATGCAATTTAGCATTCCTTATTTGGAACCTAAGCAACTTATTAATCGCCATTACAGATGATTTCATATTTGTAGACATTCGAGTTAGAAAACACATCATTTTTCTTGCATTTTTCATTGGTCGAGAGAAGGTATGACACCACTCTCTCCTGAAAAGTGACATAGCGTTTTACATGGGTGACCATGGCATTCTAAGCCATTGATCTCCTAACAGGACTGACTTTAGCAGTTTCAAGTGAGAGTTTCAGTTTGTGTTTCACACATTTTTAGTGCACGCATTCTGCAAGTCCAATGGGCTACTGTGCATTCAGACGATTGGGATCAGGTGACCGTGATCCATGTAATGACTGTTTATACAGCAAATAAACATGTATAATTGTGAATATAACATTTTCTCAGGGGAGGGGCTCTGCTCAGGCGGCAGGACAATCGGCTACCAATCGCGGGGTCCCTGATCTGATTCCCACTGTGATTTTCTTATGAATGTTGGCCACATCACTGGGCCACCATCCTGTCCTGAGGGACTATTCAGAATTTACGATTCCGGGGAAGGGGGAGGGAGCGGAGTTTTGTTGGAACTTTCTGTCAAATATGTATACCCCCCTTTGGTTTCATGCTTATTTGTACCTTCATACATTCCAAGCAGATTTTTATTATGTCCCCTTTCTTTTGTTAAAATTTCATACCCCCCTTAATCATGTTGCGAGTAATAAGTAACTCCCTTGAAACATGTGTGAAAAATTGGTGCTCCGTCGGGCGAAACTCCCATTCCCCCCATGCAGTCATAAATTCTATTTAGCCTGCAAGGTAAAGTTTCTGGACAAAAGGCAAAAATTAGTACTACCCCCCCCCTCTTGAAGCATGTAGCACCCACTCAGGTAAAACTCCAGTCTTCCCCTCAACCCAGATTTAACATCAATTGCAACAATCAACTGTTGTACACAGGAGTGTGAGATACAACAGTTAATAAAGAAAATGAAAGGGTTCATGCGGATTGCAGTCTGACATGTATAAACAACTGCCACAATACCAAGTTGGCCTTCGCAGTATACTATTGGTCAAAATTATGACATCCTTTTTCCAGCGATACATCACTTGCTTGAAGCAAACTGAAAAAGTGACACGCAATAGGCAACTTGACCAATCACCTAGCAGGATTTTCTGATGTCAGACTAGAAATTTTGCAAAATACTTTGTTATTTCATCAATGTCTACAAATATGAAATCATCTGTAACTGAGGAATTGATCACAAAAACAATTTGAAGTTTGGGTGTTTTATCTGAAGGTCAAATGTAAAGTACAGCTTTTTAATAGAGTACTTGAGTCCAAGTACAAGTACTTTAGCTCAAGACTATTGCCTTTATTCAAAAAAGCAAAAATACTTATAATAGAGGATGCTATACAGTTAAGTCTTGCTAAAATTTCATTTAAGTATGTCAATGACACCTTACCTCCAAGAATTTTTAATTTGTTTGATGTCATAGACCACAGTATCTTACCAGAAATAGAAATCTTTTACGAGCTCCGCACTATACAATAGAACTATATAATAAAAGTTACTTAGGTCGAGCACCAAACATTTGGCTTCATCTAGATGAACATCTAAAGAATTATAATAGGGGAGACCGGGGCTGGTTGTCACAGGGCAGGTTGTCACACTTTTTGCTGTGAAAAACTAGGGGGCAGTATTGTCTGACCAGTCATTGTTTATTTTAGAAATTATCGCCAGGGGTCTTTTCACAAAATTCTAACACCAAGAAGGATGTCTGCAAAGCACAGTGACCATTTCAATTTCTTTTCTGGCAAAAGTAAAATTTCACCTTCAAATTGAATGTCATTTTATTCTTCGTACACAAGTGATACTACTGAACTGGTTGAAAAATTTTGTTTTGCTTTTAACTGTTCATGGTATAAAAATGTAAAAACTGAAGAAATGTAAACAAAATGTAAACAAAATGGCAGTAATCGGCCATTGTTGCCATGAGAAGCACTCGGGGCAGGTTGTCACATTTTCGGGGCAGGTTGTCACACTTTCGGGGAAGGTTGTCCCACTTTCGGGGCAGGTAGTCACACTTTCGGGGCAGGTTGTCACGCTTTCGGGGCAGGTTGTCACACTTTCGGGGCAGGTTGTCACGCTTTCGGGGCAGGTTGTCACACTGACGGGGCAGGTTGTCACGCTCTCGTGGATATCAAATTGTCATCCCCTTAGTACATTCTACTGATGATTGATGATGTAAGCAGAAAAGGCATAGCGTCTAAATAGATCTATTTCAAATTTTCAAAAGGAATTTGCAGAAAAATTCTGCAGTCTGCACTCACCAACTTCCTTATCAAAATGCATTTCTGTTGCCTTGGTAAGTCAAAATTTGTAGCACGCTTGTACAGAGTCACCTGATTGTTAGGGTCTGCACTGGGCAAGTAGAGGATTCCTCACATGTCCGAAATAACTTGTCTTAGTCAGGACTTGGCTTACAGAGTCGCATTTCCTGCATCCAAACTCTTAACCAAATGTGTGACAACCTGCCCCGAAAGTGTGACAACCTGCCCCGAAAATGTGACAACCTGCCCCGAGTGCTGAATTAAAAAAAAAAGTCCAATATGACATCAAGATTTCGAATGACATAGGTATATATTCACCAGATAGATTTAAGTTACTCCTGTACTGACTTTCATATACAATGGCTGTGCTCCTACTTGCTTTAAATAGAAATAGAGCATGTTTAAATTCTACACAGTGTGACAACCTGCCCCTGTGACAACCAGCCCGGGTCTCCCCTAATATCAAGTTTTTTGCCAAAAACTATGTGATATCCAAATTGTTACTTTATTGAAATTTCACATAAATATTGATGTTCTGTTTTCACTTTTATTTTATTTTATTTTTTCTTTTTCTTTCTTTCTTTAATATTCTCGATATAAAAATATATGTTTACTCATCAAACCATTTCTTCCGTGTATATATTTTGTGTGTGCAACTTTAAATAGTTTACTAACTCTGTTGTGTCCCCTTCTTGTTGTTATTTGTAAAATATTCGCATTTTGTAATTATCATGTAAAATGTATGTGTTCTGACAACAAGAGAAATAAATATCTCTCTCTATCTCTCTCTGCACTAACATTAAAATAACCATTTAATATGTTAGTTTTAATTTCTAAATGTTTTTATAACATTGATTCAATTTTTTTTAAATGTGAAGTGCTTGTTGGGTATATTGCTATTCAATACGCGAGGTTAGGGCTATTTCTTACACATGTCCTTTATTGTTGCCATGTTTAGAAAAAGTCTTTAGCCAGTTTGACTATATTACACTTTTTGGGGTCATTTGCATTTTTGTTAGCCAGCTATGGCAATTAAGGATTTCTAGTATTACTTGAAAATAAATTTTGTGCATGGTTAACTATTTGGACCCTTTTTAAAAATGTTTTTATCAAACTTTCTGAATCCAGTCTACCTGATGATGGCCTAAGAACTTGTTTTTCAATGCTTCCTGATTTCCAATTTTGGGGTTGGTCTATGCACTATTACTTTTAACTGTCTAGACTACAGCCCTTTTTAAATGCGATGTAAGTGATTGTGTTATAGGAAATGACAAAAATGATGATATTGAGCTTATTGACCTAAATAAGTACCGTTACCATTTGAACATGACTTGCATCTTACAGGGTTGGCCAATTCATGTTGATAGTAGACGTTATGTGTGACAAGCAGTTATCAATTTGTTCTGCTTTCTTTTTAGACTGAATGGACTACTGATCAATGGGTGTATTAAGCATCAACGAAGGTATGTAACCACTTTTTATTGCGGACCTACATATGTATTCATGAGAAAATACTTTAATCTGAGTTGAAACAGCGAAAATTACGACAATAACCTAACCCTGTCAAACATATGTTTCATGGTGCTTGTGCACCATAGAACAGTTCTGCATATTTATCATGTTAGTAGGTCAATAACTTTCTGTCAAATATAGCTTTAGCTGCCATATTTTGTCATGCACTTACGGTACTGCAATTGCACGAACAAAAGGAAGAGTAGCAAAAAATATTTTTCTGTCTTCAATTAAATGAATTTACATTGATTCCTGACAAAATGGAAAATTCGGTCTCTGACTGGTATATGATTAAACACCTAAGCATTATAGTGGACAAGGCTAACTGTTTAGCTGTTTTTGAAGCACCAAAGGAAGAAGTAAACTCCAAATTCCACACAAAGTGTTGGGAATAGTGTTCACAATTGATCATGTTATGTATCTGATCCTTGGTACTAAGTACTACAAGATACAAACAGGGACATTCTTTTCCATGAAACCTGAAATAAGCTTAGTTGCAATTGGTTTTAATTGAACCTGTGTACTGCATCTGTCTGTCTGATTATCAAAGATTAGGGCACAATTTGACTTATTGTCATTCTGATTATTTAAGATTAGTGCACAATTTTGATTTACTGTCTTTTCCATTGAACCGCACATTAAATGTGCCAAACAATAGACTACTGTTATCAGGTCATCAGAAGAGAAGCCTGTGTGTCTCTCTAAATGGACCAACGGTTACCTAGATAGTACCCCAAATCAATTGGTTTGCCTGTGTACTGCATCTGTCACTGTGATTATTTAAGATCAGAACATATTTTGATTTCTTGCCTTTACAAATGCAAGTCACAATAAATGCACTAAACAATAGATCACTGTTATCAGGTCATCAGAAGAGCAGCTTGTAGTGGAACGGAGGTACTGCAATCAATTTGTGTGGTTTCTCTTGTTGTACCGCCGTGTCAAGTGGTGGTTATCAAGTTAGTACCGCAACTGAATTGGTTTTGTGGTTGCCTGTGTGCTGCATCTGTCAGTCTGATTATATAAGATCAGGGCACATTTTGATTTCTTGCCTTTCCAATTGCTACTGACAATAAATGCACTAACAGCATATCATTGTCATCTGGTCATCAGAAGAGCAGCTTGTAGTGGAACGGAGGTACTGCAATCAATTTGTGTGGTTTCTCTTGTTGTACCGCCGTGTCATGTAGTGGTTATCAAGTTAGTACGCAACTGAATTGGTTTTGTGGTTGCCTGTGTGCTGCATCTGTCAGTCTGATTATATAAGATCAGGGTACATTTTGATTTATTGCCTTTCCAATTGCAACTGACAATAAATGCACTAACAGCATATCATTGTTATCAGATCATCAGAAGAACTGCTTGTAGTGGAACAGAGGTACTGCAATCAATTTGTGTGGTTTCTCTTGTTGTACCGCCGTGTCAAGTGGTGGTTATCAAGTTAGCACCGCAACTGAATTGGTTTTGTGGTTGCCTGTGTGCTGCATCTGTCAGTCTGATTATATAACTTATAAGATCAAGGCACATTTTGATTTCTTGCCTTTCCAATTGCAAATGACAATAAATGCACTAACAGCATATCATTGTCATCTGGTCATCAGAAGAGCAGCTTGTAGTGGAACAGAGGTACTGCAATCAATTTGTGTGGTTTCTCTTGTTGTACCGCCGTGTCATGTGGTGGTTATCAAGTTAGTACCGCAACTGAATTGGTTTTGTGGTTGCCTGTGTGCTGCATCTGTCAGTCTGATTATATAAGATCTAGGCTCATTTTGATTTATTGCCTTTCCAGTTGCAACTCAAAAAAAATGCACCAATAGATCACTGTTATCAGGTCATCAGAAGAGTAGCTTGTAGTGGTATACACATGCCACAATAAATTCTTCTGTTGTTTCACTTGACACACCACTGTTAGCAGAAGAGCATCTTGGTGTGAATGATATTAAAATTTTTGCAATTTTTTCAATATTACAGTGGTAAATGACACATTTTTGCAGTTGGAGGAAAAGATATAGACATTGTCATTGTTTCAGAATGATTCTCAAAACTCCTCAACTATTACTTTAACACTGATTATGCTGATTGTTAAGGACTGTTACTTTTAATACTTGAATATTCCACCAAATCAACAATGGAGATGATATGTATACCAACCATTAATGATGTTTTAGATGTTATCTGTATCCTTGTTCACATGAAAGTGACTTATGCCGCACTTCCAGCATTGTTTAAAATTTTCTGTTGTTTTTTGTGTTTGCTCAAAGTGGAAGTTCTTTAGATCAGCCCTCCCTTTGTTTTGCTGCCTATGAAATCAGTAATTCCCTCGCAATCAGGTTTCTCATTTCTTTATTGTCTTGTCATTAGACTTCAGTGTTTGTGGAGTTAGAAAGGTGGTTTGTTGGATCATGGTGGCTGTCTTGTGCATTTTTGTTCTGATTGTGTCTGATATCTTGTGTCGACTCCATCTATGGAGGGCGTCCCAATGGTTGCAAGGAGTAAACAATCATGTCAGTGTAACACAAGTCATTCTCATGTGAACAAGGACTATCATGGAAGTTAAACAACATCTTTATACGATATCACTAAGACCAAATGAACTTTTTCTATCATGTTGGTATTTATGCAATTAGATAATGTTTGACACTTGAATAGTTCTCTAATGTGCATAAAAGCTTTTAAAACAGGTCTTGACTATTATTATCTGATACAGCAGTTTGATTTCATCGACCTTTGTTCACTCAACATAATAATTAACTAAATCAATTACCAATACATGTGCCATAGTGCATGTTGATGATTTAATGTTTTCTGTGTCCCTTTTAACTTGAGTGCTGTGATACATGACAATAATTCTTCATTTTTGTTGTGTATAGTGTAGGGCCTCTTGGTTACATACTGCAAGCAATTGCATGATGAGTTTTTTGTTTCAGAGGCCAAGGATATTCAATGAGCCTTTAGGGATTCGCTTGACTTCCAAAATATATTGCTGAAATGAAAAGGTGAAGACCGTGGGAAGGACTGAAACAGGTATGATTATTATCATAGTGGTCTGCAGTTCCTCTTAAAAGCTTATGATAATCGCTGACCGACATGCCAGTCTGCTGTTTGTAGAGCAATGGGTGTGCAGTGTAGTGAAGCTGCAGATTGCAGACTGGCAAAATTCTGGTCTACCGGTTGTCAAATTTACACCTGGGCTAGGGTGCATCAAATGCCCCCTCATATTTTCCTATCACAACAAAACATGGTTTTAAATGTTCCTTCTGACTATCCGTAAAACTCATGCAAATTTTAAGAAAGTTTATGATAGGCCTAGGGATACCAGAAAGGGCTGAAATAAGCTCACAAAAATACACTACCCTCCAAGAGTTTTAACCCACCAAAAAAAGGTGAGGTTTCTGTCAAAAATGCTTCAGCTTGAACCCACATTTATTTTATACTTTCGTTAAACAAATTGGAAACTCATATTGAGGCTAACAGGTGTTTTTTTTTTTCCATTGTTTTAGGACATTTTGGTATAATGTACAAATATACATGATATTCCAGACTCATATTAAATGTTAACTTGTGAAAAGTTGTTACAGATCTTCTAGATTTATGTAATATAATAATTTTTTGTTGGTGTTTCTACAATTGTGTTCAAGTGAAAATTATTGTACCTGAGCCATTTCAACATTGTTTTGACCCAAAAAAAATAAATTTGTATTTTTTCCTAATTTTCAAGGCATTTTTTGGTCTAAAACTAAGGTTAAAATCACATCACACCAGTGGAAGCATTTTAAAATGATTAAATTTCGTAATGCTGGAAGATAACTTTGTTGTTGCATTTTTTTCACAGAAAAGCATAATCAGGCATAATATGGGATAGGGAGAAAATTATGTAAATTGTACCAAAATGTGTGTGTGTGTGTGTGTGTTTGTTCTTTACGTCTCATCAGCACCTTATTGGGCTATTTAGAGACATCCTTGGTTTGTATCAAGGGAGTTAATTCAGTTGGATTGGTGTTTGGTAATTATTTTGTGTTTCCTGTCTTTGTCTTCATGTTTGTTTGTCTTTGTATTTGTTCTTTTATCACTTTCAAAGCAACAAACAAAAAATCATGTTGAATCAAAACAATAAGGGCTCCATAAAAATCGTCTATGAAGTCGTGCTGAGTGACTAGATCAAGTACGTCTTTTTTGGTTGCAAAGGTGTCTGGTGGCCAACTGTGCATCCTTTGTTTAGTTCGCTCATTCAGTTTGGCACACATTTTGTCAAAGCCAGGCATTGGTACCAGATATGCAGCTGCCAGATTCAGGTATTTTTATACAAACATTGGTTGTTGAATGTCTCCATTAGGTACTCTTCCTTGAAGGAAGCGAAGAAGATTTTCTCTGTAAGTGATCTGTTCTGGTACTGGCTTGTCTTTTCCTTTGTTAGCTGGTTGTCGTTCCTTTTCGTTGATTTCTTTCTTTCATACTGCTTCCTTGTCTGGTGAATGGCCTTCCCTTACTTCCTCTTGACTCTCGGCTGTTTCTTCCTTCTGTGGATTCTCTGGACCTTCTTCTTTTTCTGCTTCCTGTGGTTCCCCGGAACCTGTTCCTTTTCTGCCTCTTCATCTTCTGCTTCCATGAATTCGTTTTCGGGTGTCGTGCTTCTGTCATCATCTGAGTCTTCATTTTCCTCTTTTGTGTCTGTTTTAGTTGTATGTTCTTTGTCCATTGCTACCTCATGAGGAGCTGAAGTGCCAGCTGATGGGTTTGATTGTTCAAGATTTGCTTGGGAAGTAGGCCGTTGTGTGGTGGGGTTGTCTGTGGAGTGGATTTTTAAGTTGTTCTTCCCGAGTGTCTGTTTGTGTCTTTTTTGTTCTCTGTGTGTTGTTGGTGTGATCTGTTGATGCTGTGTTCTTCGAGTTGTAGCCGTCGTCTTGGTGTCGCATGATGTTGAGGTTGTGGATAACCCGCCATGTCCGCATAGCTGGGGATTCCTGAGTGCTGGTCCACAATCCTTCTCGCCTCTGGAAAAGATATCGCGTGGGTTGCCTTCAATGTGAGGATTTCTTTTTCTTTCGTCCACTGTTTACACGTTTTGCTGTAAGAGGGATGATCTTCCTTACAATTGACACAAAGAGGAGGGATGAGCAAGGTTGGTCTTTGGATTGGATGTGGTCCTGGGATCCACAGTGGCCACACACTTCTTGTCGTTGGCACCACTTGCTCAGATGTCCAAAACGCTGACATTTGTAGCATCTTCTTGGATTGGTTATATAAGGTCGAATCTTACATTGCTCCCAAATAACTTTAATGCTTTCTGGAAGAGTTGTGTCAGAAAAAGTCAAGATGAGAAGCTCTCGATTATCCCTCTGGGGGATTCTATGAAAATGAATAACATCTGTGAAAGTTTCAAACCATTCCTGTAAATCTTCGTCCGAGTTCAAGTAGCTAAGGGAGGAGAAAACCACTCCCTTGGAAGTATTCAAGGTCCAATGAGGCTCGATTATTGCAGGTGTACCTGCAATATCTGTCAGCCCAAGGAGTTTCCGAGTCTGGTCGTCGTTTCTGGTCTTAAATAGGACGGTTCCATCTCTCTGCAAGGTTGTCTCTGCAGGTTCACCGACTTCTTGAAGTATGGTCTTGTAGATGGCGAAGGGAGATAGCCTGGTCGATGGTTTGAACACTATGTATCTGTTTCGGTACTCTGACTTTCGTGTTGTCGTTTGTCGATTTAGTAGTTCCGGGTCGATGCAGTCATCCGAGGATGACCGTTGTCGTTTTAGTCGAGACTGTGAATTTGGAAGAGAGTAAGCCATATGAATTTTTGTGGTTCATCCCCCATGCTCCCCACCCGCCTAGGAGCCCAACAAGGGGGACTAATATGGGTAGGGCTGCGCCCAGTACCCTAGTCCAGGGATACATGGGGGATATACTCGTAGAAGGCTTGGTAAGAAATACAGCTGCAATCATATTAAAAACATGGCCAGCATGTAGACTTGGTCAGAACTTCTTTGATTGACCCATCAGCCATGGCCAAGTAGGACGAAGTCCTAATGACAACATGACAAGCCGATTGACTGGACCGGGCCAATCCAGCCTCCCGTCTAGGAGAAATCCAGGCCAAAGTAGTGTATTGTATGGGAGGGACCAACTTAGGCCCACCAACTCAACTACCAGGACCCCTTCATCCTCCGACACGGGTCGCAACCCACGGCAAACAGGTTGCCCCATTTCCGTCGGGGAGACGTGTGCTTGCGCACTGTCTCGTGTTGGCCACCAAGGATGCAGGTCTTCACCTTAGTGTTACCACCCACCACCACAGGGAGGCCCGAGACCTGCGGGGGCTGTACCAAAATGACTTAAAATTATGAAACTCTGGTTGGTTAATGCATTCTTCCACTTTTGGGACAGCACTGAAATGCCCTCAAATGATGCTCAATTAAAGGCATTTGTTCAGTTTTACTCCAAATTTTCAGAGCCAGTAGTCTGAGAAATATGACAAGGAGGGGGGTCACTATCTTATTAGGAAAAAATGCAATTTTAGGCTTAAAATATGAAAAAAAAATAATAAAATAGAGGCCGAGAAATGCAAATAAGGTATCAAATGAAAGCAGAGAAGTAGCACTATAGTATATGATGCTGGAGGCACTTTTTTGAATTTTGGTCTGTGTACTTTTTGTTTGCCTATTAAAGAAGCCAAAAATGGCTCAGTTTCAACTAAAACCCTATGGAACAGCCATTAAAATCAAAAATTCAAAAAAGCACCTGCACCAACTTTTAGCACTGCTTCTCTGCTTTCATTTGACACCTAATTTGCATTTCTACCATTAAAACTCATCCCTCGGCCTTTTTTTAAAAGTTTTTTTTCACATTTTTAGCTAAAAATAGCATTTTTCACCATTAAAAAACACAGTGACCCCCAAAAAACTTTTTTTCCTTGACCTATTATATTAGATGACTGATGCCGAAAATTTGAATGAAATATGTGAAAATGCTTTTAATACAGCAGCACTTAAAGAAATTGCAGTGTAGCCCCCAAAAAGCTCAAAATTTCATTAACCAACCTGAGAATAAACACCTTGTGGCTTCAACATGAGTTTCCATGTTGTTTGATGTAAGTATAAAATAAAAATTGTGTTGAAAATCAGCTATATTTGACAAGAACCTGACCTTCACAGGTGTATTCAAGCTTTTGGAGGGTAGTGTGACCCCGCTGATTCACGGTTTTTCAAAAATATTTACAGGACAATGTAGTATAATAATTGATCATATGTATCTGAATTCCTCAGCAATAGCGTTATAAGATCAGAATGCAAGATTCAAATCAGAAAAATTCGGAAGAAAGTGTTTTTGGACCACCCTAATGTGCACATGCACGCTGGTGTTTGACATGTGTTCTGCCACTATGGAGAAATACAGGCTAACAGTTGCTTTTGTAATTTCAGTGGAGTGTATCCCTAGATGCCGGCAAGAATGTATTTCTCCAAATTCACGATGGCTCAAGATCCAGATGAACATTTACTATTGTGCCAACAGGACTGCGCTAAAGAAGTATCACATGCCATGGTAAGCATTTACTTCCTGTTGTGAATCCACAGGCATAACTGATCATCGTTTTCATGACCAGTTTGTATTTTTGCATAACAATTGTTCTCATTCACAGCAATGGAAATGCTTATTTTTCACTGCATATTTTCAAATGTATCCAGAGATTATGGATAGAACCATGGCCAGTTTAGCCTGTGGTGGATATGGAAATCTAATAGGTCCTTGATCCGGGCTATAAATTAAAAGTATAGATAAAAGATATTTTGCTGCACATTTTGGTGTTCCTTGAACGTGCATATGTTGTCATAGCAACAATGATATAGATAGCACCTGTGCACATACATGTCATACACCAGGTTGTAGCAAAACCTCTCTATTTCTCTTAGCAGATTAGGGTGTGTTTATTTTAGTTTCTCGTGCAACTTCAAAAAGGCCTACTACTAGAATCTGTAGTTTGACCTGGGAGGTCTTGTTGGCTGAAGTTTTGTCGAAATTTTCAACCTTTTTTGCAAATGCGTAGTTCCCCTACAATTTTTACCAATTGTTAAACAAGTTTCATTGAAAAATTCCATAAGTGGAGTGCGAAAATGTAGGTTCTGTCTTATCTAATACTTAATAAACTGAAGTATAATGAAAATATATAGACCAAGAAAATACAACCTTCAATCTGATAAAATTCTACCTAAAATATATAAGTTTCCATCAAAAGAATCTACTGGTGAAGTGAAATTTCTAACATCACAATTATTTTCCTCACTTGGGGAAGTTTGGGTCAATCAAAAGCAGGTTAATATACATGGAAAATGTATATGATTATACTACTGGTTATTAAGTGAAGTATTATGCTAAGTATTGGTTCATCTGTTAATTTGACCAGATACAATGATAATTGACCACTAGATAACCTTATTCAAAGCTAACTTTTGAAAGTGTCTGACTGAAGAAAGCCCGTCTTAATGTTCCAACTCAACTTTTGTATTCTCACGAATATTGATCAAACAAATATTAGCCAACTTATCCCATGAGGAATGTGCTTCAGTCCTTCGCCTTGCATAATTAATTATAATAGGTTGGGAAAATGTATAACATTGCTTGAGATAAAAAAGAAAGGAAGTGATGTTCCACAGCAGTGATGAAGGAATACTTAAAATAAATTTATTGGAGCTCTTTGCAGATTAGAGGAACATTGGAAGTCTTTTTTAACTTCTAAACTGGTTTTGCCACATCATTGACAGTTATCTGTTATTAGACTTGTAATCCCCTCTTCAGACGCATTTCTTGCCAAAAAAAGTTATGAGTTTGTTAATTGACACCTATGCTGATAAGTATAACACATGCTGACTGAACCAATAAATAGCAACTGAAAAACAAATCATTTAATAAAGGTTTTTAAAAAATGTGACATAACAGTTTCAGGTAATTTTGAAAATGCTGTGTGCTGCTAATCTCCAATTAGCTGTGAGTGATGCTGCAAAGCTGATAATTGGCTGTCATAATAATTAGCAGAGAACATAGGTCTGCCCAATAATGGCCATCTGTCACAATTTTTAGAAGTATAAAATAATTTGGCCATATGTGAGGCAGGGAAGGAATGCTCACATGAAGCTGAAAGTCAGTGCACTTAGAGACCTAAACAATTGTAATTTCCACACCAAGTAATGGACTGCTCCCGCGATCTGTCTTGGCTCTACCAATGCACCAAAAACCCAATTTTCAATTGCCTGTATTATATTAGTAGAGCAGCTGGAGGCCAAAAAGTGCAATATTTAAGAAGATACCCTGCATGGAAGTACAACAGCAAGTTTCATATACCAAAATGTGCAGAAAATTCTCTAGTTTCCAGTAATGCTAGGGGAGAGCGGGGCACTATGAGCCGCTTTTCTGAAATTACGCTCCTGAGCCTAAAGTTTCAATGGTAAATAGCTGGTCTAGCGGCTCATCGTGTCCCGACCCTGGGGCACCATGAGCCATGGCATGGGGGGCTGTTTACATACATGTATTATCCTTCTCATTCAACTGTAAAGAACTGATACCTCATAAACCAGATGTTTTTCTTGAAATTTTCCCTTGGCATACACCACAATATGGATCAGATGGATTTTACATATTTTTCTATGAAATAGCACAAATGTGTCCTAAACAGCTGCTGATGTCTTGCACTATAGTTCTGGACTTACAACAGTAGAGTTGTTGTTACCATTCAGCTTTCATTGTAAATTAGAACTTTATAGAAAATGGCTCATGGTGCCCTATCTCCAAGTGGCTCATGGCGCCCCATGTTTAAATTCTATTTATTAGTGCATATCACCATTTTCCAGTTTATCATAGTATCAATGTTATGACATCATCCTAGCACATGCCTTACCTTCTCTAAGAAGACTAAGTTTTATGACGATGCCGGAAATAGTTGAAGTACCAGAAGTAAAAGTTCCACCGCCAAATATGTTTACTTTTCACTCAAATTCACTGGTAAAAAGTACTTTTTTCAATTCTTGGTCCTACATTGAAAAGAAGGATTATGATTGCTACCCTAGCCAGAGCTACACTGATAAAGGAATATATGGTCTTCCTATCGAGCAGTTCTATCCCGCCGTTTCTTTTGTAGGGGCCATGGCTCATGGTGCCCCGTGGCTCATGGTGCCCCGCTCTCCCCTACTTAAATAATATGCTGAAATTGTGTGCAAACTTGGCAGTACTGGTTTCCATGGCAACAGATTCAGTAAAATTTATTCCCATACCTGTTTTACAAAATACTGCATAAAACAGAGACAATTATATATCTTGGTCTCTATTTAAGCTGCTCAATTTCATTGATATTTCAGGATAGCTATCTTTGTTAGCTTTGATCCCACAACAGTCCATAACTGGAAGTATTACTAACCTTCCCAAGCTAAACAGTTTCTAGCAGTTGGCATTTTTGTTAACTTTAATGAAAATTTCCTTGGAATAAATTTTATAACAACTTGACCAAGAGACTTAATATTACATTTGGAATACCCTCCTTCTTCTTCAATGTTACATATTTAAGACTTGCAGTCCATAGGTTCTGAGCTATAAGGGAAAATGCTAATTTTGAAATGCCCGGAAACTGAAAAATGGCCATCTTTAAGAATTTATTACCAGAATCACAAGATCAAAGTTTAGAATTATCTCTGCTAGGAGACAGAGATTTTGTTAGTCCTGGCTGTCCACTGTCCTGTCCACCGTCCTGTCCACTGTCCACTTAACAGGGGACTAGTGCAAAAATCACCACTAGGGGAGCTGATATTTAATTGGCATGAGAGGCCAGTCTTGCAAAGGGACAAGTTACAGATAGGTAGATAGATGGAAAAATAGATAGATTAAGGGGTGCCCTCCTGGGGTAACCCTGCGGGGGGATACCCCAAGGGAGGGGGCACCTCAGGGGACACCCCTAGGTTGGGGCTTCCCCTGGGGATACCCCAAGGGTGGGGCCAACCCCCCGGGGGGTTGGGGCAACCCCGGGGGATACCCCAAGGGTTGGGGCACCCCCGAGAGATACCCCAAGGGTTGGGGCACCCCCGGGGGATACCCCAAGGGTTGGGGCATCCCCGTTGGATACCCCAAGGGGAGGGGCATCCCAGGGGATACTCTAAGGTTGGGGGCACCCCCCGGGATACCCAAAAGGTTGGGGCTCCCCCGGGGGATACCCAAAGGGTTGGGGCACCCACCAAGGGTTGGGGCACCCCCGGGGGAGACCCCAAGGATGGGGGCACCCCCCAGGGATACCCCAAGGGTGGGGGCACCCCCCAGGGATACCCCAAGGGTGGGGGCACCCCCGGGATACCCCAAGGGTTGGGGCACCCCCGGGGATACCCCAAGGGTTGATACCCCAAGGGTTTGGGCACCCAGCAAGGGTTGGGGCGACCCCGGGGGATACCCCAAGGGTGGGGGCCCCCCCCCCCCGAGTGATACCCCAAGGCTGGGGCACCACGGGGGATATCCCTGGGGATTCCTCAAGGATGTGTTCACAACCGGGGGATACCCCAAGCGCGGGGCACCCCCGGGGATACCCCAAGGGTGGGGGGCACCTCAGGCGACACCCTAAGTTGGGGTCCCCGGGGATATCCCAAGGGTGGAACACCCCCAGGGGATACCCCAAGGGTGGAACACCCCCAGGGATACCCTAAGGGTGCGACACCCCCAGGGGATACCCCAAGGGTGGGACACCCCCGGGGATACCCCAAGGGTGGGACACCCCCAGGGGATACCCCAAGGTTGGGACACCCCTAGGGGATACCCCAAGGGTGGGACTACCCCATAGATACTTTACTATTTCGCTTACAGTTCTGAAATTTGGTATAGGGATTTTCTAGGGGTTCCTGAAAGTTTTTATGACTAACGTATCTGTCTGGCAATCACTGACCCCCTGCTCGTCTTGCACATTTTCATATGCTCCCATCTAGTTTATTTCACACAAGCCAGGTCACCAAATATTCATTCCTTAATCAAGCAGCAACTTGTGACAGATACCAAAAATAATTCAGTTCAAGATGAGTCAAAAAGAATCTATTTATTTTGCAAGCAGAGATACTTTTGTGCATCTCATGCACTCCATTCTAGTTTGATTTTAGCACTGCTTCATCACTAATGACACAAGCATCTGGGAAATAACGCTCTCAGCCCTGCAAGGGGACACAGTTTAAAATATCGTCAGCCTAAAGCAAAATTGGCCTATGTCATTTTTGGTAATTTTTGGCAAACAGCCAAAAACTGACTTATGCCAATTTTTTTTAAAAACCAAAATGACTTTCTTTTGCGGTCTAGCTGTGTTATTAAGCAATTCTCCATAAAACTTGAGAATGAAATGTTTATTATCAACTCCAATTAAATTAATATAATTATGACTGAAAAATATTGGTGATATCCACTAAAATTAGTGATAACGAAATTGGCCTAAGTCCAAATGGCCTAAGTCAACAGGACTTAGGCCATTTGTGCGAAAATTGAGTTGGGGTTTTGAGGGGTTTATTATTTGTTTAGGAGTCCAAATTTTTACACATGTATTATCATAAGGGCCTTCCTATGGTACAAAAAAGGAAAAATGGCCTAAGTCTGACTTAGGCCAATTTTGCTTTAGGCTGACGATGTTACTTAGGCCTTAAGTAATCTCACATGCCAAGTCAATGAAAACTGCTTGTCAGTGAAATTTATATTTATACCTATAATTTTTGTTTTCCAGGAACTACAGTGGCGAAAATGGAACAGATAATCAGCACCTATATCATGAAGAGAAGCAGCTAAAACATAATAGAAGTTGAATCGGTGCAAATCACGACCGTTGACCCTGAATCATTACAATGGACTATGGACATACAGTAGGGTGTCCCAGAAAAAAAAATGTCCTGCGCTTTTATCGCATACCCCCTCAAATTGTGCTATCATCCAAAAAAAGAACCTGTGCCAAATTTTAGAAGATTTGAACATCATTAACCTGGCCCTCAAGAGCCTTGAAAATTGGGCATTTTTGATCAATTTGGCGATTTCGCGTCGTTTTTCACTGTTTACACATGGGATATTAACAGACTTACCATGATTGGATCCAGTAAATATAATGTTAGAAGTCAACCACAATATAGACAGAACAACTTCATGTGAAAAAAATGCCCAACTATGTGGGCTTTACATCTCTACAGGTAGGGTGGGGTGATAATCAATGGAAAAAAAATAATTTTAAAATTTCAAAGTCCCACCATCCTTACTTTGTTATGGTTGAAAATACGAGTTCAATGATGTAAAATATGTCCATATATCTTTATTTTTGATGCCTCCCAAGACCGATTGAAGCTTTTGACCTTTTTTGATGAATTTTAGTATTAGCGCTGAGTCGCGAAAAGCCATATCTTTCTTAATATTTGATAAGGAATCATCACAAGCCCATCATTGTACTTGGCATAAAAAGAGCTTCAATTTGAATACCAACAACATGGGTTTGTGACGAGCAGTTCATCTCCTGACCAAGTATTTTACCTTCTTATCATCACCAACCTAATTATTTTTTGTCACTCTCCAGGACGAATTGGTGAGGCATGATTTTTTTAATGAACTGAGCTGATTAAGTTGTTTTACAAATTATTGATAGCTAGGAGAAAATCAAAAAATAACTTCATATAACACATGTCATTAGATCTACAGCCAAAATTGCTTCACTGCAAAATCATCGGTAAAGATTTGTTTTCAGATTGCAAAATTTATTTGAGTCACTGCCATTGCCTGACAACCTTGAGTACATGGGCTATTATACTCAACAAGAAATAAATGTATTTCAAAGACAATTAAAAGGTCCCTTAGGGCTTAGGCTGTTTTAATCCAATCGAAATATTGGGAAAAACGTGACATACTCAGGCTCCCAGCCACTCAAGTTTTGCTTGAATCTGTACAATTGACTTTTGCTGTGATGAGCCATGTCATTCTCTCAATTGTCACAATTGCATTTTAGACAAATGACCTGAAACCATATTTCCAAGAAATTTAGTCAAAGTAAATACATGTGTCTGAGATATGCGTTTTTTTTTTTAGTTTTGTGTAATAACAAAATCATTATCATACCATTTCGACTAGTTAACATATACAATTATCTTGGTGAACAGCAAAACATGCAGGAGTCTTGTGTCATATTGTGTGTCATTGTGTGTGCCTAATTTTACTGTTACTAATACTATGCAAAACCTTCTTGACACCAAGAGGCTTCCATTGCCCAATTACAGTGTATATTGGACTCCATGCTATCCAATATTTGTAGGCCTATGATATTTATCTTACTTCTGTAAACGTTATTGGTGTCAATAGAATCCCAAGTCACATTAAAGATTAAAAATATTTTTACTCAACTTGGCTTTGTACTATTGATACGATCCTCAAACATTTTAGTTCATACATATTATTTCCCTAGCTCTATGGATGGATGGATGGATGATTGGGCCTTTACCTCCAGTATGTATGTACTTGGTAGGCTAATTAGGACAGGAGGAGGACACGGCAAGAGCTTGATTAAACCCTGGACCCAGTGATCGGCAGTATAGCACGCTACCTCTGGACCAACCCCCTCTATGGCGTCATTTAAGACAAAGTCAGTTAGACTAAGCATTTCGGGTATAATGCTTGGCCATCCATATTTGTGAAATGTTGCATCATGTGAAGAATAACATCAGATACTTTCTCAATTTCAATTTTGAACCCCCCCCTACCAATTTTTATGGCCTTTTCTTATTTCTTAAATATTGTTCACCTTCATTGAGAAAATCCAGTTTAACATAGCTTGATGGATCATTCTGACACTGTTAAAGCTGTCCTGAATTGGATTAGACTAAAAAAAAAAATTCAAAAATAATGTCATGACATTTTTCAAGAGCAACCTTGTTTGGACGTTATTGTTTTAATCACAATTTTTGGGTCCACTTTCAAGGTCATTTTGAGAGCTTAAAAAAATGGATGGGAAGTGGAAACCATTAAATCTGAAATCAGCATGCTTTAATTAACTTATATTGGTCTGTTGATCAATTTTGCATGAACATGCTTGAACCAGAACATAATCCTGTAAAGAGCCTCGACGCTTGCTTCTAATTGGGCCATATAACCAGTTAAAATGCATTGAAATATAGCTTGTTGGTATTCATTTTGAAGCTCTTGACTAGGGCTTTCTAAAGAAACCATTATCTGTCATGTACATCTAATATTAACTGAGTTACGGAGAACCGCGAGTTATCGCAAATTGGCAAAATACCAGGATTTCTGTCTAATTTTCAAAGCCGCTTGGGAGGCATCAATAATGAAGGTACACCCTTATATCATACATCACTGGATTCGTATTTTCAACCATAACAAAGTTAGGATGGTGGGACATTGAATTTCTGACATTGATGATTATCACCCCACCCTACTACAGGCCGTGAAAATATGATGTTTTTGACAAATTTGGCGATTTTGCGTCATTTTTCAGTGTTTTCAAATTAAGGGACTATGGAATTATATCCGTGTAATCAACTCAATTCAATATGTAAGCTTGTCATTAAGACATGGAAAGCAACCTGGTATCAAATCATAGGGTTAGATAAGAGAATTCCCATTGGGGCAGTCAGCAGAAAATTTGGAGGTTTTTATTTTTTCAAAAAGTGAGCAGTCAATTACAGGCATTAAGATCCTACAAGGGCCTTCTACATCAGTGGTATAATTTAACCTGCAGGTATTCAAGCATAGAAATGTCACATTACAATATAATCATTGAAGCTCCTTTGACATTTTTGCAGAATCTGAACTCATAACTTCTGCAAATTGTAGACCTAATTTGCTTGTAGTAGGCTAACGAGTGCTGATGCTGAAGTGGCAGCACATAGCATAAGGTTTCTGAAGAGAATATGATGGCCGACAGAACCAGAGAGAACTAGTGTGACATACATCCAATATAAGTTAATAGTGGTGGAAGGTTGCCAAGCATTCATGAGGTCATGTGAAATCTTTATTTCTTCATTGATCCCACGAAGACACAACTGCATTAAACTCATATGCCACATTGTTCATTGCTTGTTGCAATCAGCAATCAGACACATCTTTTTCTCTGATCTGATTCAATAAGGTATAACCAATCCAACTGACCAATCCAATATACCAGCCCATTCGCAATCCATTTGTCTCTCAGGTTCAGATATGGAAGTAACATATTTTGCAGCTGCAATTAATTTCTGACAAAACTCTAATCAAGAGTGACCAATTTGTTAAGTGTGAGAGCTTTAATTACTGGAGCATCCATCTAGCTGACACAGAATAACATTCCACCATACAGCCTAAGATATATATATATAGGAGGAATTTACCACTTTAGTGGCTTAATCATTACTGTTTAGTGACTTATAATACCATTTCACTACAAAAGCTGTGAGCACTCAATAGACATTTTCTTTAATATCCACGTCCGTAATTCTGTTATTTGATGCAGCCATCATGGATGAGAAAAGGTTTTGCTCCACAACATAGTAAACCTACAAGAGTGAAAAGTATTCCTTTTCAAAATCTTTTGAATATAACTAATCTATTATTTAGAACTTACATAATACCAATTCCAGTAAACGGCTCATTGGCGCTTGGCTACATTGGTGACATACAGCATGTACCTGTGGAATTTGGAGAGATTAACTGATCTTATCTTGAAGCCTCAATCTCTGACAGGGGCTTTGCTGTCATTGAACTTTTTTTTATCAGCCTTCTGGTCTGTGAAGTAAGTTTAAGGAAACAAAAGCAGTGCCTTCACTGAAAAGATTTAAGCTGATACCATAATCATAAGATATATATACAATTTGAGATTGATCACTTTCATTCATTACTTAGTAATTCCTTTTAATGAGTTGCTGTATGCTGTAATATTAGCCAGCCACAAGTTATGCAAATCAATATATTATGCCACGTTTGCAACACACATGTAAGTAATTTATTGAAGTTGGATGCAAATGACACTAGTGACACATTCACTCCCCTGTTACTGAGAGATCTCAGAGATGTGAGATGGAATAGTAACTATGAACTTTTGAGAATTTTCTAAAAATGTATTTTTGAACAGAAGCTACCATTCTGTTATACTTAGCCACTGCCCCAAACCTTCCAGATAGATAAAGTCTGAAAGCAAATGTCATTTCCGTGATGAATCTATGTTATGTAGCGATGACGAATAAAAGGAAAATTAAGCAATTTTGATCCCAAAACAGCCCCTCTTTTGAGATGTAAAGCCCACATAGTTGGGCATTTTTTTCACATGAAGTTGTTCTGTCTATATTGTGGTTGACTTCTAACATTATATTTACTGGATCCAATCATGGTAAGTCTGTTAATATCCCATGTGTAAACAGTGAAAAATGACGCGAAATCGCCAAATTGATCAAAAACGCCTAATTTTCAAGGCTCTTGAGGGCCAGGTTAATGATGTTCAAATCTTCTAAAATTTGGCACAGGTTCTTTTTTTGGATGATAGCACAATTTGAGGGGGTATGCGATAAAATCGCAGGACATTATTTTTTTCTGGGACACCCTAACATACAGTGCAATACCATTTAACCAATCAATGGAGCCAACTGCATGCCAGCTAATTTTTTGGTGGGATGGGCAATATTTGTGGAAATTTCATCAATTCTTGGAAATTCTTGATTAACTGTAATATATTTTTGATCATCTGCCTTAATTTTTATACTTCGTAACCAATTTTTTGTTACGCCTTTATGTCTTTCAAGTCGACACTGCAGTTGAATTGAGTGTTTTGTCTCAAAAGTGTTTTGGTACATTGAAATGAAAAGAACCTAGCCTTGTGAAACAGAGCAAAAATCAGATTGTTACAGGTTGATTGAGTTAACAACCAGTTTGTTCTATCAGATGTGCATTGCTCAAGACAGCTTGCTTGAGAGTATTAATTAAAGGTTTGAAGTTGATATTTAAAAAACGTGCAGGTATACATTTCTTAACGTGAGAAATTCAGAATTCTTAATTTTTTAAGACTTTAAATTTTATTTATTGCCATTTTATTGCATGTTTTATTTAAAATTAATCTATTATAGATGATCAATATTCATCAGTACGACATTTGCTTCGCAAAAAAGTATTGCTGTCATATTTTCATTTCACGATAATCAACATGTGTATTTTATAGATAGATATACACTCACCAGTAAAAGAAACGCAACACTTGATTTTTGTCATATTTTTGCAAATAAATTTTTTTTGCCAAAACTAAATTGATGGCATTGATTCTATAGTCAACAAGCATAATCATACCAAAAATCATTCAACTATGACCATTTCCTGTCTTTCTCTGGTCCCTTTTGTCAAATTTGAGATTTTGCAAAAAAAGTGACCTTACATTCAACTTATTACCAAAAGAATAATGTCATTGGAAAGCCTGCCTAGTAGAGGACCAAAAGCGGAAAAATCACTTACGCATCTTCAATTTTAGATTTTACGCAAAACTTTGAAAATTTGCGTTTCACAAATTTTGAAACACAGTGAAGAAAATGATTGAGTTTCATGCCTTTTGAATTGTGATATTTTCATGAAATTTTCACAAGATGTTTCCAACATGTCTCAGAGATGCAAGAAAAAAATTCCAGGCAAAATGTTGATTAGAAAATTTTTTTATTGCATTTAAGGCCAAATTTTTAAATTGAAAGTAAAAATCATTACATAGAAAATTTTAATCCCAAAACTGAATTTATGACATTGCAAGATGTTTGAGATAGCTCTTCCCTGACATGGACTTAACTGATATTCTAGTAAAAAAAGTTCCAGGTCCTTATTTTCACACACATTTTTTAATTTCAGAATGCAAGTCTCATTCCAGCAATATTCAGCAGGTGGTGCTCAACTCCAGTCTACATTTATCAACCTGTAGTATGCCCTCAATGGTAAAGTCATTCAGGATGGATCTGGCCTGAAGCACCGCCTGTAGGAAATGTCTGGAGTGAGACTCGCTCAGTTATTCAAGAAATTCATTTCAAAATATCGACCTGTAACTTTCTTATTGAAATTTCAATTAAGAAAAATTTCAGAGCAGAGCTATCTCAAACATCTTGCAATATCATAAATTCAGTTTTGGGATTTCAATTTTTTATGTAATGATTTTTCCTTCCATTTTAAAAATTTGGCCTTAAATGCAATAAAAGATATTTTCTAATCAATATTTTGCCCTGAATTTTTGTCTTGTATCTTAGAGACATGTTGGAAACATCTTGTGAAAATTTCATGAAAATATCACAATTCAAAAGGCATGAAACTCAATCATTTTCTTCACTGTGTTTCAAAATTTGTGAAACGCAAATTTTAAAATTTGTGCGTAAAATCTAAAAAAGAAGATGCGTAACCCTGTCAGCGTGCCTCGGCGGTCCAGCGTCGGCCCGGCGTTGGTCCGATGTCAGCAGCATGGGACCGGCTTTGGGCCAACGTTGGGCTGCCAAGGCACGCTGATAGGGAAGTGATTTTTCGGCTTTTGGTCCTCTACTAGACAGGCTTTCAAATGACCTTATTCTTATGGTTATAAGTTGAATGTAAGGCCGCCTTTTTTTTTGCAAAATCTCTAATTTGGAAAAACGGACCAGAGAAAGACAGGATATGGTCACAGGTGAATGATTTTTGGTACGATTATGCTTGTCGACTATATAATCAATGCCATCAATTTGGTTTTTCCAAAAAATAATTATTTGTAAAAATATGACCAAAAATCAAGTGTTGCGTTTCTTTTGCTGGTGAGTGTATATATTAATATATATGTTTATGTATTTATACATTTACTCCTTTATATTTTTAGTATACTAAGTCATTCTATATCCGGCCACAATGAATTTATTAAACTTCACCTACACATAGGTGAAGTTTCTTGTAATCGGTATTATTTATTATTTATTATTCTTTCCAATAAACTTCTTCGTAGAATATTCAAAAAATTCATATACATGGTCTATAATGACCGTACTATCAATTCTGAATATGAGTGACCTTGACCTATTTTTCAAGGTCACAGAGCCTTTTAAAGTCGAATTTTGCAAAACTTCAAATGCATGTAGGTCATCCGGTTATTACCGGATTTCTCTTTCCTGTACAGAAAAATGTCCTAGACAATTCCTAAACAGCTTGACCTACTTTCATGAAAGTAGGTCAAGGTCACATTGTACAAAGTCCGTTTTCATGATTTGAGGTTGATCGCGAGATCTCAGAATCCGTAAGTCATAGAGTCATGTTGATGGTGCCAAGACGTGTCCAAACTCATGGGACACCTGCAGGGCTTTTTATTTTCCATTGGCAGTACGGGTTCTCGGGTTACGTAATTTTAAAGTCATACCGCATCACCAAAACCAGTGACCTTGAGAATTTTACCTTGAAATATCGATGTTAGGTCATAACATGTCATAGTAAACCCCCCCAAACATACACCTAATAAGCCCAAAATGACCTTTAAATTTGACCTTGACCTCATTTTTCAAGGTCATTTGACCCGAAAAAGTTCAAAAAAGTGCCATTTTCAGCAATTTTTTTCACCATGTTCTTTTCAAGATATCATCGTGATTTACTAGTGACAGATGGACATTGGCCTGCTTATTCATAATATCTAATCATATTTTGTCTACCTCTTTCGCTGGATTTATGAAAAATTTTTTAATATTGCTAACCGACAAAGGTGAAAAAATGACACATTTCCGCGTTTTTGACAGGGAAATATTGATTGTAGAGGTTTACAATGCATGGCTGACCCCCCCTTTCTCATACAATGCCATTATGAAAATCATATTTATTTTGACCTACAAAATGTTTTTCAAGGTCAAAGTCAAGGTCAAACATGTCAAAAAATTTTACATTTTTGACATTTCATATTTTTAAACAGAGAAGAAATCAAGATATCGTTACAAAAATGGTAGACACGCTTGCTGCAATACTCTACAGGCTTCCTGTAAATTTACAAGGTCCTCGGATTGACCTACATTGCACTGTAAAGGTCAAAAGGTCGAAAAACGAGCGAAAAATTTATGATTTTTTTTCACATTTCTCAAAGATAGCCTCATTTCAAATGGCCGTAGCTCCGGTCCTAATTAAGATAGAGAGAATCTGAAAACAGATTTGGAAAGGCCAAATTCTCCTCTAGTTTTCGTTTTCTGAACATTTTGTCGTAGCTCCGACGGTTAAAAAGATCGTCGGACCCTGAAAATTCCATGTTTTTTGTCGAATTTTCACAATATATCATTATTTTGACATGGAAAGAATCATCCTTTTTTTATCAACCTGCCTGGACCTATTTGTAACATCTGTTTACATAATCCTGGCAAATTATGTATGTTTTCATTGAACCGTTTTGGTTATACAGTGATTTGAAGTTAAAAACTACATTTTTTCAGGCATTTCTAAAGTTTATATTCCTGAATTGTACCATAATTTCAATCTGCGATAACTCCGGTTCTAATTAAGATAAAGAGAATCTGTAAAAAGATTTGAAAAGGCCAAATTCTCCTCTAGTTTTCATCTTCTGAACATTTTGTCGTAGCTATAACGGTTTAAAAGATCGCCGGACCCTGAAAATTTCATGTATTTCTGATGTTCAAAGAGATCACATGACTCTGAAAAATCGATGTTCTCAGAAATCGCAGAAGATGTACTGGTGGATGTATTGGTTCATGTATTGGTTCATGTACTGGTTCATGTACTGGTTCATGTACTGGTTCATGTACTGGTTCATGTACTGGTTCATGTACTGGTTCATGCACTGGTTCCTGTACTGGTTCCTGTACTGGTTCCTGTATGGTTCATGCGCTGGTTCATGTACTGGTTTATCTGTTCTTGTTTTTCTGTGCATACTTGCATGTACTCAATGTACAGGAAACATTCTTGTATTCTTGTCTGTATGCATGTTACATAATTATGTATGATTCCTGTGTACTTTTCCATGTACCGTTTACTTGCTCATCTACTTGTGTCTGTTCGAGTTGCTGGTACCACAGTAGGTGAAGTTTTGTTACCGCTCGCGGTTACGTCCACTAGTTTATTTATTATTTTTGTTTGCAATATTGCTCCTGCTGTATTATTTATTTCATCAGTAATATTATGTAGTTCTATCTTATTTTACGTGCTTATTATTAGTGCATCGATTTGTTGTATTGTTGATTTCATCTGTTCATGATAATGGTATTCTTTGCTTCTAATGCCTATCCATGTGCTGCATATATTATCCAAAATATCCACTAAAATCAGTGATAAAGAAATTGGCCCGAGTCCAAATGGCCTAAGTCCAAAGGATTTTGTGCGAAATTGAGTTGGAGTTTTTAGGCGTTTATTATTAATTTAGGAGACCAAATTTTTTTTACAGATGTATTAGCATAAGGGCCTTCCTATGGTACCACAATGGAAAAATGGCCTAAGTCTGACTTAGGCCAATTTTGCTTTAGGCTGACGAAATGCAATGAAATCTGACTTATGGGGCGAAATAGCTGCTGCATGCCAGTGGTATGCTGCTGTGCAGCCTATGTTTTATCAATTACTTCTGATATACGAGGGGTTTTCCAAAAGTTCTGTCCATCTGTCATAACTTTTGATATATTTTACACAGGCACATAATATTTGAGTCAGTTAATAATGAGATAATATGCAATTGATTCGCAAAATATCAGATTCTTTAGAAATAAAGCAAAATGATTATATTGCTCTCATGGAAACCAGAAGTCATTGAATGTGGCTCAGAATTTGTATAGTTTCTTACTGTTAGCTCTACACCTGTCCATTATGAATGGCTTCATTTACTGAATCGAAGTATACCAATACTTTTTTCTCATTACAAGCAATGAGCTTATTGTGAAGCACTAAATATCAATGGAAAAAATGTTATTGAACATGTTTTAGTCACTTAAGCATTCTTGACTTAGTAGCGTCAGTTTTCCTTGAGATGAGCAACTTACTAATTGGCGAATGAGATCACAGACATCTATAAAATTCACATAATTTGCTTTCAAAATCTGACAGAGACAGCAAGAACCTTCTTAAATATACATACAAGTAAGAGAGTATGCATAATAAAACCATCTAGACCTTGTACAGGCTTTTTGGAAGGATTAGAGGAGACATCAGAAAATCCAAGAACCAGAAGATCGCAAAATTATAAAACTGTCCTCAACTTGAAAACTTGAAGTCATGCTTTTCAAACACGGAGAAATAAATTACATACCCAATTGATCATTTAGAGAAGTTGTGAAGTGATGATGTTTGTTTTCCACATGTTTCAAGTTGAAAATATTTCAAAATAATTAAATGTTTTGACCAAACACATTTGTCACTCCCTTTTCTAATGCCCTCGGTTGCATTTATCGACTTCAGGTTTCCATGGCAACACAATCAACAATTATCTTTATTTCTATGATCTTATTTTTTGAGGATCAATTGCAAATTACCTGAGTGTTAACTGACCCAAATATCATGTGTTTGTATAAAATATAGCTGACGTTATGGCCTGTTGAACAGAACTTTTGGAAAACCCGTCGTAAAAATCCCAAACCTAACCTCAATATAAGGACTGTGAGGCGCTGTTATTTTATTGTATAGGAAGTAAAAGGAAATTTGTTAAGGGTCAAGGTCGTCATTTTAAGAAATTGCAAAATAGTGAGGATTGTTTTCAATAGCTTTCCTGTTCTGTATCCTGTATAATAAACAGTTCAACAAAAATAAGTCCCCCTTTGGATAAACTTGAATTTCACGAAGATTCCTTTGCTGATATTTATGACAGTTGGCTAAATTATAGCCCCATATATTGACTTTACAAGTGTGTATTAATAGGCTAGTGGCATTATTCCTCACTGAGCCAGCAGCCTTCGAGTGAGCCTACCCCTGTTTTCAAAAATCCATGGCTTTTCCAATGGATATGAACAATTTCACCATGCGAGGGAGCCACCAGCTTGATAAACCTCATCATGTTTCTGGATAAATTTGTTTCTCAATCGTGTTTAGAAGATAACTAAGGACTTCTTTTGTAACAGTTTTACAGTTAAGGTTCCTTCGATGCAATAACAAGTAATTTGAGTGGAGTTTAAACACCTTTTGGTAAATTTTTTTTTGGAAAAACCAAAACTTAGGATTTTTGAAAAGAGGGGTACGTGCACTCGGGGTCTGCTGGCGCAGACAAAAATTCAGCAATAAAGCTACAAATACACACGCAGACTGTCAATATGCAGGCCTACAAACTGGCCAACTTTCACCAAAATCGGAGAAGAGGTCTTTGAGATATTCACGTTTTCGTAAAGGGGGACTTATTTTTGTTGACAAGATATATTGAGACTATGTCTGTAAAAGTGCCCTGGGCCGCATTTCATGACTGTTGGTTTCCATGGCAACGAATGTACTATTTATTTTCATTTCTAAGATCTGATTTTTTCAAGATTACTTGCAAATTACTTCAATATAGTCTGACCCAAATATCACGTTTCTGTTTTAAAACTACCAAAATTTATGGCAATTTGGACAGAACTTTTGGAAAACCCCTTGTATGCTGTAAAATTCTTTAAAAAATTATTTTGGTCTGATGGTGCTCTTACCTTCTGTATTGGTACTAAAGTAAAATTTATAATTTTTATGAATTGTAAATACTTATGCATGAACCACTACTTAGCACTATTTTGTACAAAATGTTTTCCTTATTTTGTACTTTACGATACAATACTATATGATATGATATACTTTATTCAATCACAAAGTGGTTATATACTTTGTTGTAAGTTTATTTGCATGATATCCAAATATACATATCTTGTGGATATTTACAAATGTCTAAAAAAATACATACAAGATATGATTATGTTGTTCAGTCAATTTATTTGTTATAAAGTGATTTTTGTAGTTAGTTTATTTACATGACATACATATCTCGGTGATATTCATAAATGTCTAAAAAATACATATACAACATTTGATTATGTTATTAAATTAATTTAATTTTTAGATTTTTGAATTAACACAGTAATTGTTCCTTCAATGCAAAGACATTTTTGGCTGTGCACACTTGTGAAAGAATATTGTTTTGTGTTTCAAACTTGTGTAATTTGAATGTGGAAATTGTGGATGCATAATAAGAAGCATTGCTTAAAGAAATAAAGTGGACATGAACACCAGTTTGTAGTTTCCTCATTTTTTCAAACATCAAAGTTGATGATTCCTAAATATTATTGGCAACAAAAAAGGTAAAAGATTTTAAAAGATTCTAATTACATTATGCCTATGTGGCCATAACATGTTCTCAACGAAAAGTTGTCAAATTTTAACTCAAGCTAAATGATTTATATTAAGAGAAAAAACCTTGCCTTATGATCAATTTCATCATAAATAGAATGATTTACAAATAACAGTCCTTTAATGGCAACAGAGGGCTTTATTTTGTTGAACTCCTGTTCGACAAAGCACCGCCAATTGGCATACGGTGTCACACAAAAAATCTAAGTAATAAAACTATCTTGGTAGCGTTGCTGTTATAGTGTTACAGCGTTACCGTTGTAGCATTACACCGTTACCGTTACACCGTTACCGTTACACCGTTACCGTTACACCGTTACGCCGTTACCGTTACACCGTTGCCATTGTAGTGTTACAGCATTACTGTTGTAGTGTTACTGTTGCAGTGTTACTGTTATAGTGTTGAATATTGTCCGGAAAATAATTCCATAGGCAGTTCTGCAGCAAAAATGCAGCAACAAGGCAGCTATTTTGCTGGGATAATGCAGTAATACTGCAGCAATTCTGTAGCAATTCTGCAGCCATTCTGCAGCAGTTCCCAGCAGTTCTCCAGCAGTTCTCCAGCAGTTCTCCAGCAGTTCTAAAAGCAGTTCTGCAGCAACAATGCACTTACAATGCAGCAACAATGCAGCGATTCTGCAGCAATACTGCACATTGCAACAGTTCTGCAGCATGTCCCCAGCAGTTCTCCACAGGTTCTGCAGCAACAATGCTGCGATTCTGCTGTGATACTCCAGCAATTCTGCAGCAGCTCTGAAACAGTACTGCTGCATTATCACTGCTGAATTGCTGTATTGTTGCCACATTGTTGCTGCATTGTTGCTGAATTGTTGCTACATTGTTGCTGCATTGTTCCTGAATTGTTGCTGAACTGCTGCAGAGCTGCTGCAGTATCGCTGCAGAACTGCTGCAGAACTGCCGCAGAACTGCTGCAGAACTGCAACAGAACTGCAGCAAAACTGCTTCAAGATTGCTGCAGAATTGCTGCAGAATTGCTACATTGTTGCTGCATTGTTGTTGAATTGTTGCTGCATTGTAGCTACATTGTTGCTGCATTGTTGCTGCATTGTTGCTGCAGAACTGCGGAAGTTCTCCAGCAGTTTTACAGCAGTTCTGCTGCAACAATGCACTAACAATGTACCAACAATGCAGTGATTCTGCAGCAATCCCTGCTAATATTTGAGTTAAATCTCAGGTCACATGACCTCTCCCATTGCCAGCTAAAAACATCTCCCACAGGCATGTCACTCCTCCAAACTCTCTACCTATCCTTCTTTTTTTGTCCCCTACTTCAGATGGAAGCCCACAATCGTTTAACTCCTCTCTCATTTCTCTTTCCCAACTCCACCACTGATCTTCCACCAGGAGTGCATGAACCTGCATATCTCTCTAATTTTACTCTTCCACAGAGGGAGCCTCCTTCTTATAACCATTTCCCCACAGGTGGCAGCACCTATCTTCATCTGCTGACCAACTGCAGGAATGTCTCAACGATTAATCATGTTGACTAAGTAATATTTCAATACCCTTCAGCACTCGCCCATGCAAGGTTCACTACGACAGCTAAGAGGTCAACAATTAGGACAAAACCAATCCACGCTACCAAACAGATTCCACATCTGCATCTGCCATTATCGTGTGTCCAGGAGCTTCCAGGGGGGGGGGGGGTCTTCATCCCCCTAAACATATGTCTCAATGGGCATTACTAGTACTGCATATTATAACAGTTCTGCAGCATGTCCCCAGCAGCTCTCTAGCAGTTCTCCACAAGTTCTGCAGCAACAATGCAGCAACAATGCTGCGATTTTGCTGCGATACTCCAGCAATTCTGCAGCAGCTCTGAAACAGTACTGCTGCATTATCACTGCCGAATCGCTGTATTGTTGCTGTATTGTTGCTGTATTGTTGCTGCATTGTTGCTGCATTGTTGCTGCATTGTTGCTGCATTGTTGCTGCATTGTTGCAGATCTGCTGCAGAACTGCTGCAGAACTGCTGCAGAATCGCTGCAGAATCACTGCAGAATCGCTGTATTGTTGCTTCATTGTGCTGCATTTTTGTTGCATTGTTGCTGCACTGTTGCACTGCTACAGAACTATTGCAGAACTGTTGCTGAATTGTTGCAGAACTGTTGCACTACTGTAGTATCAGAGCAGAATCGCTATACTGTTGCTGTACTGTTGTTGTATTGTTGCTGCATTGTTGCAGAATTGCTGCAGAATTGCCACAGAATTGCTGCAGAATTGCTGCAGAATTGCTGCAGAATTGCTGCAGAATTGCTGCAGAATTGCTGCAGATTTGCTGCAGAATTGCTGCAGAACTGCTGCAGAATTGCAGCAGAATTACAGCAGAACTACATGGTCGCTGGTAATGGAACAGTAAACTGTTACAGAACTGCTGCAGAACTGTTGCAGTACTGTTGCAGAACTGCTGCAGAACAATCTGCTGCGGAACTGCTGCTGAATCGCTGGCAAATAGCTGTATTGTTGCTTTATTGCTGCTTTTATTTTCACTGCATTGTCGGTGGATTGTTCTGTAGCAGATTGTTCTGCAGCAGTTCTGCAACAGTACTGCAACAGTTCTGCAGCAGTTCTGTAACAGTTTACTGTTCCATTACCAGCGACCATGTAGTTCTGCTGTAATTCTGCTGTAATTCTGCTGCAATTCTCCTGCAATTCTCCTGCAATTCTCCTGCAATTCTGCAGCCATTCTGCAGCCGTTCTGTAGCAATTCTGCAGCCATTCTGCAGGAGTTCTGCAGTTATAATACAGCTATAATACAGCGATAATACAGCAATAATACAGCGATTCTGCTGCGATTCTGCGGTGATACCCAACAGTGCAAATCCCTCCTCCTGCTACTTCCTCCTCCTGCTACTTCCTCCTCCTGCTACTTCCTCCTCCTGCAACTCCCTGCTCTTGCAAAGTTCTACCTCCTCCAGCTGCTCTTTTCCTCTGTTTCTCCCTCCTCCTGCTACTTCCTCCTCCTGCAACTCCCTCCTCCTGCAACTCCCTCCTCCTGCAACTCCCTCAAACTGGAACTCCCTCCACCTGCAAATCCCTCCTCCTGCTACTTCCTCCTCTTGCTACTTCCTCCTCCTGCTACTTCCTCCTCCTGCAACTCCCTCCTACTGCAACTCCCTCCTCCTGCAACTCCTTCCTCCTGCAACTCCCTCCTCCTGCAACTCCCTCCTCCTGCAACTCCCTCCTCCTGCAACTCCCTCCTCCTGCAACTCCCTCCTCCTGCTACTTCCTCCTCCTGCTACTTCCTCCTCTTGCAACTCCCTCCTCCTGCTACTTCCTCCTCCTGCTACTCCCTCCTCCTGCAACTCCCTCCTCCTGCAACTCCCTCCTCCTGCAAATCCCTCCTCCTGCAACTCCCTCCTCCTACTACTTCCTCCTTCTGCAACTCCCTTCTCCTGCAACTCACTCCTCCTCTTGCAACTCCCTCCTACTGCAACTCTGTCCTCCAGCAACCCTCTCCTCCTGCTACTTCCTCCTCCTGCAACTCCCTCCTCCTGCTACTTCCTCCTCCTATAACTCCCTCCTCCTGCAATTCCTTCCTCCTACTACTTCCTCCTCCTGCAACTCCCTCCTCCTGCAAATCCCTCCTCCTGCAATTCACTTCCTGCAACTCTCCCTCCTCCACCTGCTTTTTCCTCCTCCTGCAACTCCTCTACCTGAAACTCCCTCCTCCTGTTACTTCCTCCTTCAGCCACCCCCTTCTCCTGCAATTAGTTCCTCCTGCAACTCTCTCCTCCTGCAACTCCCTCCTTCTGCTACTTCCTCCTCTAGCAACTCCCTTCTCCTGCAACTCCCTCCTCCTGTTACTTCCTCCTCTGGCCACCCCCTCCTTCTTCTGCAACTACTTCCTCCTGCTACTTCCTCCTGCAGCTCCCTCCTACAACCCTCTTCCTGCAACTCCCTCCTCCTACTAATTCCTCCTCCTATTACTTCCTCCTCCTGCAACTCACTCCTCCTACCACTTTCTCCTCCTGCTACTTCCTCCTCCTGCAACTTCCTCCTCCTGCAACTCCCTCCTCCTGCAACTCCTTCCTCTTGCAACTCCCTCCTCCTGCTACTTCCTCCTCCTGCAACTCCCTCCTCCTGCTACTCCCTCCTCCGGCAACTCCCTCCTCCTGCAACTACTTCCTCCTGCTACTTCCTCCTGCTGCTCCCTCCTCCTACAACCCTCTTCCTGCAACTCACTCCTACCACTTTCTCCTCCTGCTACTTGCTCCTCCTGCAACTTACTCCTCCTGCAACTCCCTCTTCCTGCAACTCCTTCCTCCTGCAGCTCCTTCCTCCTGCTACTTCCTCCTCCTGCAACTCCCTTCTCCTGAAACTCCCTCCTCCTGTTACTTCCTCCTCCGGCCATCCCCTCCTACAACCCTCTTCCTGCAACTCACTCCTCCTAATAATTCCTCCTCCTATTACCACCTCCTCCTGCAACTCACTCCTCCTACCACTTTCTCCTCCTGCTACTTCCTCCTCCTGAAACTTCCTCCTCCTGCAACACCCTCTTCCTGCAACTTCTTCCTCCTGCAACTCCTTCATCCTGCTCCTTCCTCCTCCTGCAACTCCCTTCTCCTGAAACTCCCTCCTCCTGTTACTTTCTCCTCCGGCCACCCCCTCCTCCTGCAACTACTTCCTCCTGCTACTTCCTCATGCAGCGCCCTCCTCCTACAACCCTCTTCCTGCAACTCAATGCTCCTAATAATTCCTCCTCCTATTACCACCTCCTCCTGCAACTCACTCCTCCTGCAACTTTCTCCTCCTGCTACTTCCTCCTCTTGCAACTCCCTCCTCCTGCTACTTCCTCCTACTGCTACTCCCTCGTCCAGCCACTCCCTCCTCCTGCAACTGCCTCCTCCTGCAACTCCCTCCTCCTACTAATCCCTCCTCCTGCTACTCCCTCCTCTTGCAACTCTGTCCTCCAGCAACCCCCACCTCCTGCTACTTCCTCCTCCTGCAACTCCCTCCTCCTACTACTCCCTCCTCCTGCGACTCCCTCCTCCTGCAATTCCCTCCTCCTACTACTTCCTCCTCCTGCAACTCCCTCCTCCTGCAACTCCCTCCTCCTGCAACTCCCTCCTCCTGCAAATCCCTCCTCCTGCTATTCTCTTCCTGCAACCCTCCCTCCTCCTGCAACTCCCTCCTCCTGCAAATACTTCCTCCTGATATTTCCTCCTCCTATTACTTCCTCCTCCTGCAACTCACTCCTCCTACCACTTTCTCCTCCTGCTACTTCCTCCTCCTGCAACTCCCTCCTCCTGCAACTCCCTCTTCCTGCAACTCCTTCCTCCTGCAACTCCCTCCTCCTGCAACTTCCTCCTCCTGCTACTTCCTCCTCCTGCAACTCCCTCCTCCTGCTACTTCCTCCTCCTGCAACTCCCTCCTCCTGCAACTACTTCCTCCTGCTACTTCCTCCTGCTGCTCCCTCCTCCTACAACCCTCTTCCTGCAACTCACTCCTCCTACCACTTTCTCCTCCTGCTACTTGCTCCTCCTGCAACTCCCTCCTGCTGCAACTCCCTCTTCCTGCAACTCACTCCTCCTGCTACTTCCTCCTCCTGCAACTCCCTTCTCCTGAAACTCCCTCCTCCTGCAACTACTTCCTCCTGCTACTTCCTCCTGCAGCTCCCTCCTTCTACAACCCTCTTCCTGCAACTCACTGCTCCTAATAATTCCTCCTCCTATTACCACCTCCTCCTACAAATCCCTCCTCCTGCAATTCCCCCCTCCTACTACTTCCTCCTTCTGCAAATCCCTTCTCCTGCAACTCACTTCTCCTCTTGCAACTCCCTCCTACTGCAACTCTGTCCTCCAGCAACCCTCTCCTCCTGCTACTTCCTCCTCCTGCAACTCCCTCCTCCTGCTACTTCCTCCTCCTATAACTCCCTCCTCCTGCAATTCCCTCCTCCTACTACTTCCTCCTCCTGCAACTCCCTCCTCCTGCAACTCAGTCCTCCTGCAAATCCCTCCTCCTGCAATTCACTTCCTGCAACTCTCCCTCCTCCTCCTGCTTTTTCCTCCTCCTGGAACTCCCTCCTCCTGCAACTCCCTCCTCCTGTTACTTCCTCCTTCAGCCACCCCCTTCTCCTGCAATTACTTCCTCCTACAACTCTCTCCTCCTGCAACTCCCTCCTCCTGCTACTTCCTCCTCCTGCAACTCCCTCCTCCTGAAACTCCCTCCTCCTGTTACTTCCTCCTCTGGCCACCCCCTCCTCCTCCTGCAACTACTTCCTCCTGCTACTTCCTCCTGCAGCTCCCTCCTACAACCCTCTTCCTGCAACTCCCTCCTCCTACTAATTCCTCCTCCTATTACTTCCTCCTCCTGCAACTCACTCCTCCTACCACTTTCTCCTCCTGCTACTTCCTCCTCTTGCAACTCCCTCCTCCTGCTACTTCCTCCTCCTGCAACTCCCTCCTCCTGCAACTCCCTCCTCCTGCAACTCCCTCTTCCTACTACTTCCTCCTCCTGCAACTCCCTCCTACTGCAGCTCCCTCTTCCTGCAAATCCCTTCTCCTGCTATTCTCTTCCTGCAACCCTCCCTCCTCCTGCATCTCCCTCCTCCTGCAACTCCCTCCTCCTTGAAATTCTTACTCCTTCTATTTCCTCCTCCTATTACTTCCTCCTCCTGCAACTCACTCCTCCTACCACTTTCTCCTCCTGCTACTTGCTTCTCCTGCAACTTACTCCTCCTGCAACTCCCTCTTCCTGCAACTCCTTCCTCCTGCAACTCCTTCCTCCTGCTACTACCTCCTCCTGCAACTCCCTTCTCCTGAAACTCCCTCCTCCTGTTACTTTCTCCTCTGGCCACCCCCTCCTCCTGCAACTACTTCCTCCTGCTACTTCCTCATGCAGCGCCCTCCTCCTACAACCCTCTTCCTGCAACTCAATGTTCCAAATAATTCCTCCTCCTATTACCACCTCCTCCTGCAACTCACTCCTCCTACATCTTTCTCCTCCTGCTACTTCCTCCTCTTGCAACTCCCATCCTGCTACTTCCTCCTCCTGCTACTCCCTCGTCCTGCTACTACCTCCTACTGTTACTCCCTCCTCCTGCAACTGCCTCCTCCTGCAATTTCCTTCTACTACTAATTCCTCCTCCTGCAAATCCTTCCTTGTGCAACTCTGTCCTCCAGCAACCCTCTCCTCCTGCTATTTCCTCCTCCTACAACTCCCTCCTCCTACTACTTCCTCCTCCTGTAACTCCCTCCTCCTGCTACTTCCTCCTCCTGCAACTGCCTCCTCCTACTACTTCCTCCTCCTATAACTCCCTCCTCCTGCAATTCCCTCCTCCTACTACTTCCTCCTCCTGCAACTCCTTCCTCCTACAACTTCCTCCTCCTGCTACTTCCTCCTCCTGCACCTCCCTCCTCCTGCTACTTCCTCCTCCTGCAACTTCCTCCTCCTGCAACTCCCTCCTCCTACTACTTCCTCCTCCTACTACTTCCTCCTCCTACTACTTCCTCCTCCTGCAACTCCCTCCTCCTGCCACTTCCTCCTCCTGCTACTTCCTCCTCCTACAACTCCCTCCTCCTGCAACTCCCTCCTCCTTAGACTCATGCAACTCCCTCCTCCTGCATCTCACTCTTCCTGCTACTTCCTCCTCCTGCAAGTCCTTCTACTTCCTTCTCCTGCAACTCCCTCCACCTGCAATTCCCTCTTCCTGCTACTTCCCCCAATTACAACTCCGTCAACTCTCTTCAATACATTCATTAAAATAATTTAAAAATCATGAGCAACTCTCCCTCCTCCTACTACTTCCTCCTTTAACTCCATCCTCCTTTAATTCCCTCCTCCTTTAACTCCCTCCTCCTGCAACTCCCTCCTCCTGCAACTCCCTCCACCTGCAATTCCCTCTTCCTCCTGCAACTCCTCCTTCTGAAACTCCCTCCTCCTGCAACCGTGTCCTCCAGCAACTCTCTCCTCCTGCTACTTCCTCCTCCTGCAACTCCCTCCTCCTGCAACTCCCTCCTCCTGCAACTCCTGCTACTTCCTCCTCCTGCAACTCCCTCCTCCTGCAATTCCCTCTTCCTGCTACTTCCCCCAATTACAACTCCGTCAACTCTCTTCAATACATTCATTAAAATAATTTAAAAATCATGAGCATCAATTTGAGTATTTTTGTCCTATTGGCATTTTAGAGTAATTATCTTCCCAAAAAGAATTAATTCCTTTTTGGGAAAGGAATTATTTATTTTAATGAAGCTCAAAGCGCCCCTTGTTATTAAATGGTTGCCCCCTAAAATTAATATTTTGTTTAGGCACGAATGGCACGGGCAAGTCAATTTCCCATAATGTCGTCTTTTTAGCAATTACGCGTTTTCCTCAACGCTCGTTTGAGCCCAAAGACCAAGTATTTAAATATTTTTAAAAATATTTTTGAGAACAACAACTTCTATTTCATTGATTGTTAGATGCTCGAGATATTTTTCTAAACTTATTATTAGAAAATTGTTAATTATAGAAAATCCTAAAATTGCCAAAGTTTATTTACCGTACCTTATTTAAAATGCATGTGCATTTACCCTATTGTTTGTATTAGGTGCCATGTGAGCAGATGTAATTGGTGAAGTCTTTTGCATTGAAAACTTTGGATACAAGTCACATTTTGATATAATTTTTGTTAAGGGTTGTGCTTTAATTCAGAAAATACGGTATGTCATATTTATTGCTCTTCTTCAGAATAAAATGATAAATATTGTGTATATTTCAAATGGTAACATCAAAATGCAAAATGACAGCATAGAAATTAACCCTGAGGTGGCTTGGAGCTACAGGGTAAGAGCAAAATTTGTTGCAATTTGTGCATCTATGAATTTCCTAATTTTGTAAGCACTTACCCAAAACTGCAATCCAGAACACTTAACAATAGCAATGCAATTATATTAAAACTAACATAACAATGATAGACACAGGCTCATACTTTGTGACCAATTTTACGAACATGTTTAGGGGACCAGCATAAATAATAAGAGGGGGGGGCTTAGAGTTTTCCTCTGCGGGAAATTATTTATTTTGGTGGTTACGGCATGAGTAATTATTTATTTTTGGCACGTGAAGTCCCGAATATTCATTCCTAAATCAAGCAACACCTTGTTAAGAAAAGCCCCCACCAGAAATTATTTATTTCAAGACTGCCCAAAAATGAGCAAGAAATTATTCATTTCAAAAAGAACCCAAGCCCCCCCCCCTCTGTATATTAAATGGTTACCCCTTATATATAACTAAATATTATAATAAACATATATTCCTTGTAATTTTTACCTGGCTAAAACAGTGAAATAATTCAATGAAAGTACTGCTTCATGATCAGCCTGGTAACTAAAAGGTAGGTGTTGCTAGGGGAGGGGCCAGTGGGAGGAGCCAAGTATCTGTGCCTCATTCTGATATCACAAAGTCATTGTTTGAGATCAGTCTGATGAATATTAAATGTGAATAATGGCACTGGAAAGCCGTAAAAACGTCTCTGCAGCAGAATCCAGGGTCCCAGCTTCAGTCTAGGACAAGGATTATTCAATCCTCCTTGGTGTAGGACATGGTGTAGGACTGCTCTGAGGTCTCCTACAATTTTGTCCTAGATTCTAGGACTCCTAGAACGTAGGAACTTTTGTGAAACACTGTTTTAGGATTATCCTAGAAATATCCTAGGAATGTCCTAGAATCTAGGATAATCCTAGATCTAGGACAGAAATCCAGTTTAGGACGTCCTAAAACTCTTAGTGAAACGCTGCCCTGGTGGTAGATTTAGTTCCTCATCAGCCGATCTTGCATGGACTTTCCATTCAGGAAGTAAGTTGCTGAAGACATCTTCTATTTGAAATTTCCCTAGCCAGTGTTCTTATATGCAGATAAGATTGTTGTCCTTAAGGGTAGAGTTGATACATTCATGGTTGTATTGCAGACCGTCGAGAGTCTGGTCTCTATCGCAGGTTGAGATTTCGCAAGCGGAGTTATCTGTTTCTGGGAACACCACGGGTCTCATCACGGGTCTCACATCTTGGCGCACCACGGGTCTCACATCTTGGTTTAACCTGGGCCTTACATCTTGTGGGCAGTCACGGCAGCTGTCAGGGCTGCTGTGTTGATGCCCACGGGTGTTTTTGGCCGGATTTCCTGTGTCTCCACTTGGTCAGTCCTTTGTGGGGCGAGGTTCTCATCCTGGGCTGCTACCAGAGTGTTAGTGTCATCAATTTGGAGTCTGTCTTCATAGCCTGCACCAATCTCCATCGTGTTGGGGTTGTCACCTTGTGGTCTGGCTTCACTGATTGATTCCTCATGCGCTATTGTGACTTGCCTCTTCCCGGCCTTAGCCTTCGGCTTAGTCACCTTGGGCTTCTGTAGGTGATACAATGCATCTTGGAGGCATAGCTTGATGTTTTCATTGAGTGTTCCTGGGTCTGTATTTCTTTGAATCGAATTGATCTCACAGATTATGTCAGTAATTTCAGGCCATTCCACCTTGAAGAATTTCTGGCAGCCATTACCATTGACATTTAAGGAGGAGGTTGTATGGTAGAGGCTAATTGTGTAGCCAGATCTTGTGTTGTGGAATGATGTGACCTTGACGACAGCTTGTGTGAAGTTCATAGCTTTGTCCTGCCAGAGCTCTATATCCGAAAAGCTGCCTTTATGTTGTATCTCTCCGTAGAAAATCAGTGTTGCTCTCTTGATTAGCTCATACACACCGGCTTGGCATCTGATCTTTACATGATTATTCTTCTCAAGGGTGTCGCACATTATGGGTCTTTCACATGCGCTCTGTTTCTTCTTGAGTGCTGAGTCTTTGTTTAGCGAGTAGGTGTGTTTCCTCAGGCTAATATTTAGGAATTTGTTATTGTGGAGTGTTGTCTTAAGCAGTGTTTCTTCTATCGGTAGATTGAGTGACACTGAGAGTCTCTCAGCAATCCCTGTTGTTATCTCTTTAGACGTGGATCTGCAGATTCTGCCGGTTCTACCACTTGTCTGCTCTCCATAAATTTGCCTCAGTGCACCTCTTCAATGCTGTTCCCAGGTTTCCGTTGATGCAGATCCTGTTCGGGCCCTTACAAGTTGAAGCAAATGGGCTCTCTCAGAGGATGCCATGGCGCTATATCTTGGGCAGTCTTGTGGAGGGTTTTCTTTGTTGGTGAGCTCTCGGCTGCTTCTTGTTGATCTCCTGTTATCTTCCATCATCATATGTAGGCGAGTAGACAGTATCACAGTAGAGGATTGCACTGGCCCCCACCGTTGCCTGCGCACCTCAGTTGGAACTGCTGGTCAGTTGGAGAGCTATTTAGATGGTTGGCTTTCGTTGGTGACAGTTACAATACCCCGCTGGCCCCCACCATTGCCTGCCGGGATTGGCTGTCAGAAGCCCCCTCTTATATAAATAGACTTATCTCCTCCTTTTCTTCGCCCTCCTGGTTTCCTCTTCAGATTCAGTTGAGTCTCGCTCTTAGTTCCGGCTCCTCTTGTTCACTTCACTTTCCAATACTTGAAGTATCCTTTTGAACCAATCCTTCTTCAGGTCCTTATCCGGGTGTACTCCGTCAGTGAAACTTTCAATTTTCACTTTAATCTTCTGTTTAGCCGCACCCTTTGATGCTTTCTTATCTCTGCTTCTTTTCTTGATCGAGCGCAATGTTGACTTTTCGAACAGGTTGAGGAACACTGATCCGGATTCAATTGCAGATTACCTTATCAGCTCGTTCACTTCCTCCAGATCTTCGTCTAGCAGTTATTGTTGCTGTTGCTGGTTCTGGATTTCTTCTCCCTTGTTATGCTTCTCAATTATAGCTGGGGGGATGGTCGAGAATATGATGTTGGCACAGTATCTAGATTTGGTCAGCTTGATCTTGTCCTTCAGTTGTGATAATCTGTTGATATTACCGGTGTAGCTTAGTATCCTCGAGCCTCCTTCTGTGTTCAGGGTTGTTAGGTCACAGATACCATCAATCACAATTGCCAGGTCCCAGGGTCTGCTAGAGTCTGCCTTCTTTTCTTCCAATTTCCTGATTAATTTCCCAAGCTTTGCACCAGGGAGAAATGAAACGTCGATGTCAGCTATTGCTGTTGCACCTTCACTCTGCAGAAACTCTCGCAGGTCCCTTCCCCTGGAGTCTGTTACAATTGAAATTCTGATCCTTCCCATAGTCTGCCTTCTCTTACACTTTAGTATTGTTCATATACGTTGACTATATATATCAAGATATATCATAACATGTGTATATTGTATAAAATGTAGGGTTGCACTTCCCTTATATGGTGTTCCGTCGAGACTGTCTCTGCCTTTATGGTCTCCGCTGGTGTAAGTTTTCCAGGTCCAGGAGTGTAAGTTTTCCTAGTCCAGGAGTTAGGCCACTCTCTTGATTTGCCACTAGTATCCAGCTGGAATAGTCAATCCTTGTCTTGTCTTGGTTTGGAGAAGTCCTCTTGGAGTAATTTTTAGCCACTTCTTTTATTCGGAGGTCGCCGTGAAGTTCCGTCGTCCATGCTGCCTCGAGGTACAAGATGGTGACGGCTTCACTCCTGCCACTCACTCCACCACAAATGTTTTGCTAGGATATAAAATCTTTAGGCCACTACGAAGCGCTAAAAACTAGCTACGCAACTAAAACCATCTACAAGCAAACTAAAAGCACTAAAAGCATCTACAGGAAGGGAATATAGATAGCTAAAAAGTCTATAAAATCACGATGCAGATAAAAACGTCCGTTCCCCTCCTTGCCGGAAGTAGCTTCAGGTGGTGCGTTCATGATGCGAACCAAAATCTAGGGTGCTGGCTCTTTTAACTAAAGGACAAAAATTGCAAAACAATATGATTCATAACTTGATTTTAAACCATTTCATCTGGGAGAGAAGCCTAAAATGCATAAAAGTTTTACCCAAAAGTTCACAACTGAAGAATCCAATTTGGTTGCCAAATTATTTAGACTTCTGTTTTTCATGCCATGATAAAACATAAATCTCTACCCATTGAAAAGATCTATATGTTGACATCTCCCCATTTGTCTTTTTCTGATTTGATTTTTACTAATAAAAAAATGCATTGTTTTGCAATTTTTGTCCTTTAGTTAATTTTATAAAATCTAAATATAAGTCTGCATCATATATTTTGTAAACATCTCAAATGATTTGGATTCATATTCACACTTGTACAAAAGTATATAGCCTTAAATACATGGTTAACTGTAACCTCAATGACATCATGAGATTCATGACCTTAATATGGCACCAGATCCCATTGAACAAAATATGGTAAGTGCAGGCATATAAGGCCAGTTCTAATGTTCATGAGGGTATATTGATGAGATGGAAGAGAAAACAGGACTCAGCGTGCGTCCTCTACATGTAACACATTTACAACATGTGAGGGATCTTTTTACTAGCCTCTAGTGCAGACTGTAATACAATTCTGAGCATATGCGAAGTTATTTCTGTTGGAGAGAGAAATTTTCTGGCCTTTCTTTGCTGAACTATGAAAAATAAATGTTTTTCAATTAAAAAACAACCAATACATATTCAACAGGGGGGGAGCAGGCACACAATAAGGGGGGAACAGGGGCACATTGGGACGCGGGGCACTGTGGGACGGTGGGGTTTTCTTGGATCCTGGCAAGGTATAGGATATGGTAGTGCCATCATATCTTGTAATTTCACATCCTGATGTTTCCATGGTTTTATAGACAAATTACAGTCGCAGAAGTAAGGCGAGCAAAAGTTTGTTTTCCTACCACTAAAGTAAATATGGATGGGTTCAATTCGAACCATTCTGTGGACAAACCATGAACAATGAGGCTTTCTCAGTGCTTGTATGAATTTCATATATCGTAACGAACAGTTATGAATTGCTTTCGTGATAAACACACTCACTGGTGTCCGAGAAATTAGCATTTTGGTGTTAAAAGTCATATCGGGGCTCATTGGGACAGTGAATTTGGGGCACATTGGGACGCCCTTAATATGGCAGAATTTAAGTGTCCAAGGCAATTGAATGACCTTGGACAGCACATAACAGGTATTCAGGCCACAATGAATAGAGGCATAGTGAATTACCATGCTCTGTGAACAAATTTGTCGCAAAGCACTGTGTGTTACTTACATAGATGTCCACACCCAGGACAGTTTATGTTAAATGTTTAAAACTGTTTAAAATTATGAACTATTGGCACTACAAAGTGTTAATGCAATGTATATTATCTTACGCACTACTTATATGTGATATCTATTGCACGTGGAGTGTTAAATGATTTTTTAATTGATGTCCCAATGTGCCCCGGCTGTTTTAGCCGGGGCACATTGGGACAGTCATTTTTACGACTCTCTGGCTGCAAAAGGGTAGGTTCAGTCTAGTTTATTATGCCTTACATTTAAGCTCAATAGTATTGGTGATATTCATGCAAACTTCTGAGTTCTTCAGTGCTTTCAGCATTGAGCAAAATTAGTAGACGTTAAAAGCGTCCCAATGTGCCCCCGTTCCCCCTACCGAATGTCTAGGCAAATGTCAGAAAAAAAACAATTATATTTTCATTATGAGTGACTTTTGGGGAAGGTACAAATGTCCACTAAATATGCATATATAACTATGAAGGCTTTATCCTGACCTTTGGAATCATGGCACTTCCTGATTTCCCTGATATAGGTTGCAACATTTTTAGAAAAATATTGGTTCAATGTGGTACCCCTAGCGGGGAGACAGTGAATCAGTGTTGGGTGCATAAGGAATCAAGGACATCTTTTTTGTGAAACATTTAACTCTGTCTGTGATATTTTTGCAAATAAATGATGTCTGTGATATTTTCGCATAAGAAATCCCCCTTTTTAAAAGCATTTAATAATAACTTGAACCTCTAAAGCTAAATTTACAACGTATTCCGACGTGTGTACTCATTTCTGCTGTATACTGTAGCATTTCAACAGACTAAATACTGTAAGCAAATGATTTTGTGATGATTTCATAGCACAAAGGTCTCAAAGTTTGACTCTCCATCTTAGTGAGTCGAACTTTGAGACTTTTGTGCTATGTGCTAAAATAGAAATTTATTTATCAAAAAAAAAAAAACTTTAGGAACACTTCGGTAGCTTTCATGTGATTTTTATTTTTATTTTGCAGAGCAAAGCATTTTGAGGGACTAATGTGTAGCTTGCTGGCACTTGACAAGCTTCGTGGGTATCGACAACTGAAACGGCCTTACAAGGAGATAATGGCTGAACTCCATGAAGATATTGAGACAGTTAGAGACCTGAAAACAAAGGGTTATGGAAAATGCCTGACAGTGTCATGTCCTCCAAACTCAAAAAGATCCTTTCATCTCTGGGAAACAGTAGCTTTTACTCGCAATAAACAAATTCTTCTGATTTGTTATGACATATTACTAATTCTGATAAGTGAAAGCAATGCTCAGGAAATTTACAACATTTTCATCGGGATTTTTAAGAAAAGAGAAACAAAAAACTCAATAATTGCAATGAAATATGCGCTTCAACTCTGTATTGACAAACATGCTCTTCCAACCGAAGACGATATTAAATTTTTCCTGAAAATAGAAATGCTCTCAACAGATAAAGCCTTCTTGTCTGCTCTTCGACTGATGGATCTACTAATTCAGGCATACAGGAACAATGGCAACTCAGACCCTATCAAAATATACCTGAATCCAATGCAAGATTTATACCAAGTTAGTGAAGACTTGAGATTAGTGTCTGGTCAAATCATTAGGGCTGCTTATTGCACACTGAACAATTGCCTGGAATCACAAAGCGTGATAAACATTCTACTTTTCTTAGGCTGTGGAGGGAATGATTTTGACAATGTCACAATCAAAGAATGCTTGGAAACTGTGGATTGTCTCCAGCAAAAAGCCGTAAACCCTAACCCTAGCAGTGGACGCCACAGAATCCAATATTCGAGGAATCTTCATGAATATTTTACGAAGATGGACGATTTGACAATAACATTGTTGCTGACAAATTATAGCAACCTCAAAAGAAGTGTGCTGCACTTACTTGCCGTCTTTGTGCACAATAAGCAGTTACTGGAACAGATTCCTAAGGAATTCGTCGAAAGAAGGAAAGATGAAAGGGACATCCATGGTTGCACTCCCCTGCACATTGCACATCTCCATGGCAACCAGTCATTCATCTCACTCTTGGAAACTAATCAGGCAAATGTGGTCAAAGATTACTTTGGAAGAACTCCTGAGTCATTTGCAGATCCCTATGAATACTGTGAAGGCGATTACACAGTATATTGTCAGAACATTTCAACTGCTAAGTCTTCCATATTTGATACAATGAAGGAAATGCTTGTCTTGCCAGTCAATGAATGTGCAGCTATCGAAGAGAATTTTAAGTTATTATTTGACAGGATCATTGCATATGATGGATTTCAAGATACTTATATACAAATAGCAGGATCGGTACGTGAAAAACTGAAGGTTGGCAGATTTAATGAAGTTGATGTGCAGATTTGCATGAGAAAACCTCTTGACGATGATTTTGAGAGATTTTGCCAATTTCATGAGCAACTAGTCAAGAACATGAGCAAGATTGAGTGGGAAGACATTTTCTTGAGACCTGTTTCAATTTCATGGCATTCTGCATGGAAGTTCATTTGGGAAAAGAAAGGCAGGTACAACGGCCTTGTTATATCTGTTGATGTTGTGCCCATCTATATCCCCCATGAAAATGTGGAAGAACGAGAAAGGCAGAAATTGTTGATCAGCAATGCTCCAAATCACAAACGCCTTGAACGCTTGGTTTACCTAGATTATAGTGTTTACTTTAGCGACTGGGATTCAGAATTTTCACCGACTGTGTGCATGCAAGAATGGGATATTCTTGACAACATTCCTCCCGGTTGTCGCTTGGGAATCCTCATTGCCAAGGCCTTGTTGGAGCTTATTAAGGTTTGTTCATTTGTTTCATTATTATTGGCAGGAGACCCTGCCTGGTATTTAGATTTGGTAGAGATTTCTATCCTTTTTCTGGTCAGGTGTCGCAGAACTGTAGGGGGAACGGGGACACAGCGAATCAGCAATGTTTATTTCCTTGGTATCTCAAAACATTTTTTTCCCACATTTTGGCTTAAATGAAAGTTCAATGTGCCCCCTATACACCTACTGTATGGTATCAAAGTACTTGCAGAGCTTTAGCATTTTCTGTTATAATCCAAAATTGTAAAAAAAATTTTGATTCACTGTGGCAACATACGGGGACACAGTGAATCAGCACCCGGGGCACAGTGAATCAGTGTTATAAAAATAACAATCTAGTGCAAAGACAATAAATAAAACAAACTAGATAGTGTTCTTCTTCTTTAACGCTCTTTCATCCTTTTCAGAACATAGCGCGGTTCAAATGAACCATGATTTTTTTGAATTTATTCATGGATAATTCAATATTTTTCAGCTGTTTTTTCTACTGTGGGGCTGCTTGAAAGTTGATGTCTTGTGAGAAAAATATAGTCTGGGCTTTCAAAATTCAAAAAGGCATTCGTTGCTAAGAGCCAGAAAGAGGCCTCCTCCAAATCTTGAATTTCTCTTGTTTCAGTGCTCACAAATAGTAGCAGAAAACGTTCACAAAGTCTTTAGTGCTTTCGACAACACACTTTGATGTTGCAAGACCCAAATTAGATCATGAAGTCAGTAGAAACTAGATAGTGTCTCTGACCAAAGTTCGTTTTGCCAGTAACACTGCCTGAGGTTTAACTGCCACTAACCTACTTATTACTCCAAAACAAAACAGCATTATCGTAAGATTGTTAATACTCAAAATAAATAGAATAACAGTTCTAAGGGTAAGGTCTATTTTTCTATTTATTTGACAGTTGGGTATTTACACACAGTTGTTTATTGCTGCTTAAAAACAATTACAGCTATAAAGTATTTATTATCCTTACCTAGGTTGTACTGAATCACGGAATTGATTCACTGTGCCATGTGGCAGCCCCGATTCACTGTGGCAAGTGTGATTAACTAAAATCTTTATATCTTGATAATTGCAACCATGTGCTTCTGAAATACCAATGCATTACTTTTCATTACATGTTCCTTTCATATATATTATAAGTATGCCAGTTAATACTGGATAACCTGTAGGCCCTACTATATTGCAAAAGTTCATAATCAAAAATATCAGGATTTAGCGCTCAAAATCATATTTTACCCCAGAACTCCGATACACCATTAGCAATTTTGGATGTCATGCTTGAATAAGTACACTGGAATAAATACCCACCCTGTAGTAGATGGCACATTCTAGCAATTTATGGTTTCAGCATCCAGAAATAGCCACTGATTCACTGTGTCCAGCGACTCTCTGTGTCCCCGTTCCCCTACTCGATGCCAAGACACGGAAATTGATGTATAGCCCAAACTTGACATCCCTTACCAAAGTGGCTAATGACCCAATGAAATAAATGGGACTATCATACATTTCTCTCATCCAGACTTTTTCATTAAACCACTACCCCTGGTTGTTGTTGTGCTATTTTTCGCCCATAACAGGACCTACACCTTGGGACTCTAACATCACTCTTCATAGGTATGATAATATAAATACGAGTCCTAGCCTACCCAGTGCCATTATTTTGAAAGGAACAGAGAAGTGATTTGAATAAGGGAGGGAGAAAAAAGGAGGTTTGGTGATATGGTCTTTAAATCCCGTATTAATGTACTAAATATGCTACTTAGGGCAAGAGGTGGACACATCAATCAGGCAAAGCTTGATAGAAACTGTTGTCAAACATAATTACAGATGCCCCAGCCTAGCAAGAAAGTGCTGGGAAGAGGAGGGGGAGAAGAATCAGGGGGATAGATAGATAGATAAATAGATAGATAGATAGATAGATAGATAGATAGATAGATAGATAGATAGATAGATAGATAAGATAGATAGATAGATAGATAGATAGATAGATAGATAGATAGCCTGATAGATAGATTGATAGATATGGTAAGTGCAGCCCTCTTAGCCCAGCAGAAGGAGATAGAGGTAGACAGAGTAAGAGAAGGTGGAGCTTAGAGCAGGTGGAGATAAGAGCAGGTGGAGATAAGGGCAGGCGGAGTTAAGAGCAGGTAGGAACAAGAGAAGGTGGATACAAGGGCAAGTGGAGTAATGAAGTTTTTCAGGATAAGGAAACTAAGGTGGCTACTATAAGACATGAAACACCCACTTATGAGTTACTAGAGTTTTTTCAGTTAAGGACCAGGGACTATAGACTTAGACCTCAGAGGACCAATTAGTTGTTGATACAGATTAGTCACCATGCATGGCTTAAGTAGTTAAAACAAGTGACTGAAAATATCAAACAATTAAGTTGCACTCGATGCTTTGAATGAGATGCCTTAAGCTTTTATATATATATAATACAAATACGGCATGATATGGGAGCAATATGAAAATTTATTTGCACGAGGAAATTCATATTGAATGAGGGCGCCGCCATATTTGTTTAATTACGCGACCCATATGCTTCCAATATAACGTTCTATTCTGAAAACAATTTTCGAAAAAAAGGGAGTTTTTTTAATTGGTCAAAAAAAAAAAATTGGAAATAAAATGTTTGGAAATTTTTTTTTCCAATAAAAAGTCATATTGCACTCTAACCATGCAATATGGAAAAATCTTTTTTAAAAAATGGAAAAAATCTCATATTGCCCTCGAACCAAGCAATATGAGTTTTTATGATGTCGTCATGTGACTGATTTTGGCCAATCAGCATCGTTCAAGCATAGTGCTCATGTGTAATAAATATAATTATGCTGTGTGCATAAAATCATTTATATGAACCAGCTTTATTTCACAATTTGGTATTGGCATAACATTTACTGGGATATAAGCCTATCAAATGATTTTATTTGAAACAATTTTGTATGCCACAGACATTAAAATTAGTGTAGGTAATTTATTATAAATGTACGTACGGGCTCTTCAACTCAATGTAATTCCATCCATGGTGTTTTTAACAACTTAATGGTTATTTGACGAATTTACTCTTAGAGGGCCACCATTTTATCTCAAGGGAAGGGGGGGGGGTTCGAGTTCCTTTGAAAATAACTTGTTGCACAGCTTTTGTGGGCAGTCTTGAAATAAATAATTTCTGGTGGGGTTTTTTCTTAACAAAGTGTTGCTTGATTTTGGAATGAATATTTGATGACTTTCCATGATCAAAATAGATAATAAGTACTGCGGCCATTACCCTGAAATAAATAATTTCCTGCCGAGGAAGACTCCAAACTCGCCCCCCCCCTGGAAATTAAGTCGTCGCCACCTTAATTGAATTTAGCCTACATAAATAGAACAACAATTGTATCCTTCGTCTTCTGTTACTCAGAAATGCGCTAGTTTCAACAACCAGAGAGGCAAAATGTACCAAGCAAATTAATTATGCATCGTCAACAACATGCTAGCAGACGCAAACTTGAAATTTGGTTCAGCCCCCCCCCCCCCCAACAATGAGATGGAAATAACACTTTGAAAAAAATATGGGGCACTGCAGGCCAGTAAATGCCAAAATGACGTCTACGACTCTACGTGGGCCAGTGAAAGCCCCCTTCCCCACTAGATTACCCTATCTGGATCTGCCACTGGTTAGCTACATTGACAAGATATTGCAAACAAGATTATGCATTTCTGAAAGTTTGTTGTTAGTGTGGCAGAGGGCGCCGGAGAGCAGCCACCTGGCGACGATATGGCTGGCGCCAGTGTCATTCGTTCTATAGCTGCTGTTGAGTACACACATGTTGTTGATACCCCAGAAGCATACAGGCCGCCTGATTATACCAATTCCACATTGGCGACAAGGATGAGATACAACTTGTTTTGATTCATCAAGACTGCAGATCGATTCTTGTATTTTTGTGGATATTTTTACGAAATTTGAGCTTAATTTCGTCACTCTAGCGTCGTGAGTTACGCTGTTTACATTGCGCCGTAGTAGTGTAAAAGTTTTGACAACTTGTGGATTGTGATCTGAGCTTTCTGAAGCCATATTTACTGCATAGTTGACACCTTATATCGCAATTACGGTTGTCTGGAAATCACAGAAGGAGATCTGTGTGAATTGCAAGCCACAGGAATTTCAAATTGACAATTTACACAAGGTGTGACCGTTGATTGCAATCGGGAGGAAGTTCATTCACTTGAAAACTGCCAAGTGCACCTGCTTGATGCTAATTGACAATAGACCCAATTGTCAACATCTGAACATTCAGTTGGATTGAACTTTTGATTTTGGGTGTTATTACACACTGACCTTATAAATACAGCCAGTTAATATATTTTTCAAACTTTTCAAAAAAAAAAAAAAAAAAATCTTTCAATTATTAGGCTAACAGCGTAGCACTGTTATAATATAGGCCTGCTGCATAATTATTGTATTTGCCTGTTGGCGTATTTAAATGTCTTTTTGCACATTATTAGCACAGTGAGTTGTAAAAGTTGTGTTTTAAATTCCTCCTGTGTGGATTACAACAAATTTGGCAGTGTGCCACTTGGACTTTACTTCATTGATGTCTCAATTCGAACATATTGTAAGGTGTATCAGAACTTTCCTTGTAGGCCTATAATTGCCTGCACAGTACTCTTCGATCAACCTAGGACCAGTTGTATGGACTACATTTCAGCAATTAACAAGTCTATACAGCAATGATCATTTGTTCAATTTATTTGAAGCACTTAACTATTCTGGACTGCCAGAAAATTTCATTGGTCTTTTGACAACTTTTGACCAGTTACATGGACTAAATGGATTTGTAGTTCGGTGTAATATTGTATTGTGCAAATTGTGTAATTTAAAAAAAATTTATTTTTTTTTTTCGGAATTTTAAATTTCATGAAAACAGCGTAGATCTGTTACTCCCAATACACTGCATTGCATATTGCACTAGCGAGGAACTCAACTTTCACTTTGCAAACAAGCAACATTAATTGATTTTCAAAGTAACGGCGTAGTCCAGTTATATAATTGCAGTTGTATTCTGAAATTTCTCCAACAATGGAGGATTCACGGGAAAAAGATCCAGTACCATTGGACAGAGCCGAACGCCGTCACCAGGAAATCATGAATATTCTTAGGGATATGCAATCCATCATGGGGAGTGGCGAGTTGGAGAAAACCAAGACATTGCAAGATACCCACAGCAAGACAACCATGCAACCACCCGTCCCTGCTGGTGCTCGTAGTAAAGCACCAAGTATTCCTGCTGCTCAGTCAAGCACTACCCGTCTCAGGGAAGATTACGGTCAAGTGCCATCTAATCCTTGCAGCCAGTCAACCAACTTCACTGAGCAACTTGACAAGAACCTGTGTATAAGAGAGAGTGAGACCAGAAGGTTGGATCTAAACTTGGGGAAAGAAGTTTGTGGGACGGATGAGAATCTGCGAAATGCCGTCGGAGAGCGGCAACGTTTCAAATCCAAGGAGAGTCGGCAAACCGGAGCAGGGAAGACACTTACAGAGTGTAGAGAAGACAATTTCGGCTTGTCACACCGGAAGAATAAAGTGGATCCAAAACTGGCTGACGTGACTGAAAGTGCCCGGAGCAAACTACCCCCACTGACGGACAGCAGATTGAACTTCACTGGTGACTGTAAGAGTATGAAGATGAATAGTCACAGTTCTACTGGAACTTCACCTGAAAGGAATACAGGCCATGATATTGTTGCCGGAGAGCGACATGGGAGTGGCAGAACCAGGGATCGTCCAATCTTGGAAAAGCAGAGATCAGTGCCCTGCAGATCTACCTTGGACACCTTTGATGGGAAACTCCAAGAGTGGGAAGGGTGGTATCGTGAATTTTCCCAGATGGCCTGGAGAAATGGTTGGAATGACCATTTGAAATTGTTGAAACTGAGCGAGGCCCTAAACATTCCTGCCAAGCTACTCCAGCAGATTGCTGTTGACCATTTTCTTAACAACTGTGGAGAAAAGAAGCCCAGGAACCCAGCCACTCTGAATAAAGATTGGCTGTCTTGGAGACGGAGATCTTCTCAACCTACAAGAAGCCAGGAAGAATCATCTTATCAAGGACAGTTTTTGCCAACACGGAGATGTTGGGGATGTGGTAATTCAAGTCACCGGATTGCAGAATGCTTCCACCCAAATAGCAGGAGCTCCAACAATTCCTTGAATAGACCTGTTACCCAAGAAGATTTCTGGAAATTCAACCAGGAGCACCAGGATGGACATGCCTACAAAAGTCATGAAGAGAGGAGGGGACCGGAGAGGAATCAGCAGTCCCAGTGGCGCAACAACACAAGAGGGAGTTTACCCTTGTCATCTTTGAGAAGATCTTGGGAGCAGTCTTCAAGACGGTCAGGACAGACAGAAGGACTTAGGAACAAAAAGCTGGACACCCTATTTGTCACCCATGGAGAGACAATGAGACAACAGCACTAGAGAGTCGATGGGAAGAATGGAGAGTAACTGACGGAGATCGGTACAAAGTTATTATGAAAGACATTGATTGCTGTTGCAGAGACATCATTGATAATTAAGCATGGCTGTTGGTGTTCGGAGAAACACCTGTGGTTGACTGTTGGTTCTCGTTTGAATGCCATGAATAAAGTTGGTCTTCTGAGTCTCTCAGCGAGAGCATCTTTGGTAAAGATGTCTGGAGACAAAGTCTCGTTGTTGAAGATATAAATCTATTTGGTATACGTATGATTACGTATCAGTCTGATTAAGAAGTTGAACTTTCTAATAAACAAAAGGTCTCAAAAAGAGTGTGGCAGAGGGCGCCGGAGAGCAGCCACCTGGCGACGATATGGCTGGCGCCAGTGTCATTCGTTCTATAGCTGCTGTTGAGTACACACATGTTGTTGATACCCCAGAAGCATACAGGCCGCCTGATTATACCAATTCCACATTATTCACAGCATGGAATTATTCAAACTTACTTAAATTCAATCCTCATGAAATCCACAGAAATGTGGACAAACCAATGAAATATTAAAATATAAGTAATTGTATGGAAACCGGTGTTAAATGATAGATAAAAACCTATATTTTGGACTTGGGGCAGTTTTAATCAATTTGGAGTATGGGATCCCCTGTTTTTGAGCCAACATTGTACATGACATCACACCAAAATCTGAACAACAGCAAAAGGGGATGGATACCTCATCTTTCATGAAGTATAACTAAAGTTATTTTCACTTTTCATGATCACTCAGCATATCATTTTGTACAAAATGACAATATTTATCATTTTTAAATATTTTTCTCAACCATGTCATGGAGTATAATGAGTTATTCCCACTTCAAAAAGGGTCCTGGATGAGTTATAGTCATGTCATTCCGTCACAATAATAACCTTATTATTGTTGCCATGTATAGCATGTATAGTTTAGAGATGTATAAAAGTTAAATTCTACAATGAGACCACAGCAGAAAAATATTTTGGCTGGTTCCTTTAAGTTTGTGGTCCATTCGTCTTCCTAGCTACCCTGTACGGAATGACATTTTGGCTGTGACGGAATGACACAAAATGTGACGGAATGACACCATAGCTGAAAATTATAGGTCCATATCTCCCATGGCTATGTGTATGAACTAATATTGCTCTAGCAAATTATTTCTGAAATGTCTGATTCGAAATTTAATGAATAAAGCAGACAGCAAACTTTATTTAAGTACAAATCAATTTGTGTGACGGAATGACATATTCTAATCATATCATTCTGCCAAAATGTTAACCTTCTTTTGTTGTTCTATGAAGTATGCAAAACTTGCGGGTGCATCAAAGCTAAATTTTACAATGAGGCAAAAGTAGAAAAGTATTCTTTCTCGTTTTTTCAAATTGTGGTCACTTAGTATGCCTAGCTACAACAAATGAGATGCTATTATGGCCGTGACGGAATGACGCAATACTAAACAGAGTAATTGAAAAACTACTATATATGTAAAACATAATTGCAAATTCCACTAATGATGACATAAATGAAACCTCCTATGATATATTGTTTGATAATGAAATACATTTATGAGGTTGGTGGAACAGATTTGAGCAATAAACAGATAACAAAATTTCATATTTTTGACAATGACTGTGCAGAATTGACACCAAAATTTTGTGGTCACTCCACAACATGTAATAGTCATGTGTATGTATGCATTTGAATCTAAATATTTGTAATTGAAATTGAATTGCTTATTTGTCCCTGTGCAAGTGCAAAGTTATTCCTATCAATATTTTGCTAGTCAAGCCACAATTACCTGATAGGTCATGGCAACTGTCATTCCGTCACAGTGCCTCTGGCTGGTGTACATCCTGATACCAACACAAAAACTGTTGAAAAGTTCACAATTTTTGAATGACAGCCAAGCTCACAATATAGACTTTGTAAAATGTACAAATCTATGTGGTAAAAACAGGTTTTGGAAGAATATTTGCAACGAATTAAAAAAAATACACATTTTCTTTCACTGTCATTCCGTCACAGCAGCAGATACATTTCAAACATATAGCAAGATATACAAATCTTTATATTGTTTGAATTTTAACTTTGGAATATGTTCCACTATAGCTAATGTATGCAGACTATCTGACGGCTAGACCAAACTCAGATTTCCACTTCACTCAAGTTTCCATTGAATTAGTAACTAAGGCTATAAACAATTTGAAACCCAAGACATCTAGAGGCATTGATGGCCTTTCTAATAAACTGCTAAAGATAATTACCCCCATCATAATTGAACCATTAACATTAATAATCAACCAATGCTTTCATACAGGTATATTTCCTGATAAAATGAAAATTGCAAAGGTAACTCCCATATTTAAAAAAGGTGATATTGATAATATACAAAATTATAGACCCATTTCCTTACTTCCCTCACTCTCTAAAGTAATAGAAAAAATAATGCATGACCAAGTTGACAAATATTTTAATGACAACAAACTTTACTATGACAGCCAATATGGTTTTAGAAAAAATCACTCTACTGAACTTGCAACATTAGAAATGGTAGACAGGTTGGTCACTAATTTAGAGAATAACAATACCCCAATAAATATTTATCTTGATCTTTCAAAAGCATTTGATACTTTAAATCACAATATTTTAATCCATAAACTTGAATATTATGGAATCGGCGGAACTGCTTTACTGCTTTTCAAAAGTTATCTAAATAACAGAAAACAATGTGTAAATTTTTCTGACACTTACTCTAGCTATCTTCCAATTACAACAGGGGTTCCTCAAGGGTCCATCTTAGGTCCACTGTTATTTCTTATCTACATAAATGATATTGCTTATGCCACCAATAAATTTTATCCAGTAATTTATGCTGATGATACCACCCTTTTAACAACACTTAACACTTTTACCTCAAATAACAGTACTAATGAAATTAACTTAGAAATGAATAAAATTCTTCATTGGCTGCAACTTAACAAGCTATCCCTCAATATCGATAAAACTAAAGCTATGATTTTTGGTACCCCCAACAAAACCAAAACAATTGTCCTACCTGATCTAACAATAAACAACACAAGAATTGATTGGGTCAATAAATTTAATTTTCTGGGAATAGTTTTAGACAGTAACCTAAACTGGAAAGAACATGTCTCTCATATTTCCTTCAAAATATCAAGAATTACTGCGATCATGACTAAATTAAAACACATTCTTCCGCAAACAATCTTAGAAACTTTATATAAATCACTCATAATTCCACACTTCAATTATGGGATTTTACTCTGGGGTTCACAGGTTCATAGACTTTTTAGGTTGCAAAAGAGGGCTGTTCGTATCATTGCTAATGCAAAGTATAATGCACATACTAGTCCTATTTTCAAGAATTTAAGATTAATTAAAGCAACTGATATGTGTGCATTTCATGATCTAAAATTCTGCTACAAACTTGAAAACAATATGCTGCCTGTATTTTTCTCTTCTGTATTTACTAAATTCTTGGAAAACCATAACTTTTCCACTAGGCATAATAATAATTTCCAAATTCCTAAGTTAAGACACAGTTTTTCAAGAAATAGTTTAAGATACAGGATTCCTCTTGTTTTCAACAATTGTCCGTCAATCATCAGGAGCAAAATCTTCACACACAGCATCGGCGGCTTTGTCAGGTATGTTAAAAATAATTTCATAGACAATTATTCCACAGACTGTCAAAGTAATAATTGCTATGTTTGCTTGAATAGATAATTGGTTTTCAGAACTTATGACTTCCTTTCCTTTTTTTTCTTTTGATCTACTATTTTTATTTATTATTTTAGTTTATATATCCTTGTTCTTTTTTCATATATTTTCATATGGCTAAATACTTGCCGGGATTTCCACCACATCTTCTCATTTCAACTTCACCTCGTACCTCATACATTACCATCATCTGGTGGCTCACCAGTAGCGACAATAATCTTTGTCTTTGGTGGGTCTCCTCATTATCTGTATTATAACTCATCTCATGCCATTATCATACTTTATGCTTTTTTAAACAATAATACAATGTTCTCCACTGAAATGATGATGATGAAATAAAAGAATTTGTCTGTCTGTCTGTCTGTCTAATCTACAAGTATGCCAAGTTTGGTGTGTGTCAGAAGAATATCCGATGTAATAATATAAAAGATATTCATCTTTTTATTTGTATTATTGGTCCTGTCATTCCGTCACAAATTAGATCTGGCAACTGTCATTCCGTCACACTACCTCTGGTGGGTATATCTCATTGCTCTAACACAGAAACTATTGAAACTTCACAATTTCTGAATGAAAGACAAGCTAAGAATATTTGCTTTGAAAATTAACCAAAATGTATGGTAAAAACACATAAGATAAGCAGTAAAAACTAATTATTTGAGATGATGAAATTCTAAGGTCCTTTTCACTGTCATTCCGTCACGGCAGTGAATACGCATCATATATATTTTACAGCACTTTATATGCTTCTGCATTCAGGAAAAACGTTAACTATCAAGTGTGTCTCAACAAAATATGCATATTTATCAGCCCTCCTTCACATTATTTTTGTGTTTTTAAAGGAAGAAGATACAAATGATGTTCATTTTTGTCATTCCGTCACCATGGACTTCATGTCCTATGGTTTGTTTGTTGTTCTCTGTTTCTCTAAAACCTATTGTTCCGCAGCAATTGGTCTGGTTTGGTAGGATTTGGTGGTATTAGCTCTGTTTGAGTCACTTAAGGTGGTCTTAAGTCCATGGTCCATGGTCTAGTCCTTAACTGAAAAACCTCTACTTAGGTACTAACATTAGTAGACAAGGGCAGATTTCACGAAAAGTGGTCTCAGAGGGTACCTTGAACTTTCCAACCCTTGTGTTATTTCTCTGTTGCTTCCTGAAGGAAGTAAACCTATTACTCAGTACGTCTGTGAGCTAATGAATAAATATCATTAAAATAATCCTCAAATATGTAGCTCTTTCCTCTTAAAAAGATATTTTTTTTATCGTTCATGAGGACAATTTTGGACGACCAAACTTACTGGTGAGACGTGCTTACTTTGGCACTCGGTGGAATCTGCTAAAACTAATTCAGGAAAATGTAATGATATGTGATTGATAGAAAACATCTTGAAAACTACTTTGGAACCATTTTTAATTGTGTTGGTCATTATAAAACTTGAAAAAAATGAAAATAAGAAAAGACTGCTAATGTAACTCGATTCCGTCACAGGACATTGAGGGTACATTAGCAACTTTTACATGGGAATTTTTCTTTTACCTTAACGAACACATGATTTGATCTAAAAAAAATTCTGAACTGAAAGCCAGGTCTCCCAGGAGCAGGCCAGGGGTGGTACCCTGCTGGTGTTTTCATTTATATTGCAGTAGTATCAGCATAAAAATTCCGTCCTCCATCATTTAACGTTGTTACATTAGCACAAGGCCATATTTTTAGTTACTCTGATCTACCAATCCAACAGCAAACAGTGTTTACCCATGATTTTATTTAATGGATTGACACAGTAAAAGATTTAGATTTCAGTTTTTTTTTTGTCCTGCAGCTATCCCTAGAAAAAGCACCCTGAGAAAATCTGAGAAGCTACGAATCAATTATGTCTGGCCTTATCCGTCTTTGTGCTAATGTAACTTGTGGTAAGTCATTTCGCTGCTTTTCATGAAATCTGCCCAAGGCCCTTAAATGGGTCCTTACAGCAGGTTTGGCTACTAATGACAACTGTAAGGCACCTAAGAATCCCCTATGAGCCAAACATAGGTACATATGCTAGTTCCTTCCACCCACAGAGCATTAGTCTCCTTAGAATTTCCCCTTAGAAGGATTACAGAAGTGAGAATGGCTAAAGTGAAAATCCTTTGTTTGACAAACTTTGCAGATTTCATCTAGCATTTGTTCATCAAGCCCATACCAAGGAAAACAAACCAGATAACTGACTTACTTTGTTTTACCAACACATATAGTGGACCAGCCAAATTCCAAAAAAGCCTCTAGAAAAAATTTTCCCAGCATTTCTTGTTAATACTTGGCAACCATGGTAGAAGTGGGCTATGGGGTAAGGGATTAAAGGTAGGGGTGGATGCCGGCGTCAATTTTTAGCTTCGCTGAGAAGCTATTGTGGTTCCTGGCACTTTAGCATGTGCGTTAGTGTGTATGTGAGTTGCCTCCTGCAAAAACTACTGGGTGGATTTAGATTTCCTTTGGCATGATGTGTTCATTTGTACTGCACAAAACTCGATTAAATTTTGGTGACAATTGGAGCTTTTTTTGGGCCAACAGTTAAAGAAATCTGAAAAATGCCTCTACAGTGCAGCATTCACTATCATTTTTTGCTGCAGCACTAGCAGCCAAGAGGGTATATATTTCTACATTTTCTCTGCAAAAACGGCCATTAAACATCCGTAGTATGTGCCAAAGCACTAAATTAGCAACATTTCAATGTTTATTTTATGAAAATCTTACCAGAATTGCCGAAATTAGCATGCAATTGTACATAATCCAATGAATGATGCTGCAACAATATTTAAGCCTTTATATATAAGTTTAAGTCTTAATCAACTTTTTAGGGGCCGAGCAGATGGGGGGGGCTATGGCTTTTTGGTGAAAAAAAAGTTTGTTTCCCACTTGACACTGAGAAAAAAATATAATTGTTCAGCACAGGAAAAAAAAATTTTGTTTCCACCTGTAGCTAACTATTGACTGGTCGGCCCCTTATGTGCGGCATCTTCCAGTACTTAGTCAAAGTTCAATGTTAAATGGACAGCGAAGCTATACATGTGCTCTCCGAGCGCCAGTTCTTGTTAATTTTAAGGTCAATTAGGGGTCGTTAAAGGTCATTAAGGCAAAATTACTGAAAATTCATGTTTTTTCTCTTTCAGCAGTGTTTAATGTAGCCCATGGTACACAGAATAGCTTAAAAAGGATCAGAGGGGTTGGACTTTCACACTTGTGACCATATCAGTACATTTTAAATCATTAATTAGGCAATAATTACTGTTTTGCAATTAGCAAAGGTCGTCAAGCAGTGCATGTACCACGAGGAAAAAAAACATCACTGGAATTTGATCAGTTACTTGGTGTAGGCACTACAATGTATTTATATGTCATCATATATGTTTTTACCATAGTTTTTATGAAAATTAAAAGATTCATATATACTATAATATATGGGTTCCCCATGCATACAAGCTAAAAGAAAACGGTCAACAATTGCAAAAGTCTGGAAAATGATATAGCTGTTCAACTATGTTCAAAGTTTTAATGATTCATTGTTCAATAGGACTGTTACACATTTTTTTCTGATATGGAATTGTATCATGTTAATTTTTATATCATTATCCCTAACAATTCAAATTTATTGTCCTACCAGCATCATTAATATTACATTGAGAAAATGGAAGAATCATTTTTTCTCATTTTGCCAGTCTAGAGATCCCTTGACAATCATCAAATAACTCATTCCTAACCAACCAAAACATAATTATGTGGATGGATAGCCATTGAAGTCAGCTTTCATTTGACACCTTAGTTTCTTTGTTACTACAACTTACAAGTTACAACCCTCTAAAAGCTAAATAAATGTTGTTGTCAGTGTCAAAAATCTCCTCGGAAACACAAAATTCTCCCATGTATTTTCAATTCCATCTGTCCTAATCGTCATACAAATCATTCCTAACCCAGCAAAACAAATGTGGATGGATAGCTCTTGATGTAAGCCTTCGTTGGGCACCTTGGTTCCTTGTTACTACAACTGTCAACCCTCTAAAAGCTAAATAAATGTTGCGGTCAGTGTCAAAAATCTCTTCTGAAACACAATTCTCCATGTTTTTTCAATTCAATCTTTCTTGATCACTGGATGACTCATTCCCAACCTGCCGTTATTAGGGTACCAAAATAACTTGGTCCCATTAACTATTCACATGGGTGCAGAGGGATCTCTCTGAATTTCCCAACTAAATTTTGGCTGAGAAGTCCGCCTACAAATCTATGCTTTGGGAAAACTGTTATTTCTAAGTTTAAAACCTTTTATCTGCAACTGCAATTAATGTTGAATGAAAAAAATAACCAGTTCTGTCATGAGTACATGTAGGTATATTGGAACTAACGAGAATTACTTTGGCCTGTTAGTCAGGGAGCATCCAAAATATCAATTTTTGACTTTTGCAACTTCTGTGAGTGCAAAGTTAAGTTCGCCATGAGTCAATTAATTAATAATTACAGTACTTACTAATTGGTACTACTAACTTCGGGAAAAGGCAGATGTACAATATTTATTAAGCAGGCATTCAGTAAAAAAAATTTCTGAGGATATTTGAACTGGGAAAAAAGGATGCTTTTTGGAGTATGCCAATCATTAGATGCCCTTTTAAAATACATCGTTAAGTGTGAAGTGCATTAATTAAGTATCAAAATAGTAAAGTTCATTACTTAGAGGTATAGTTCTAGGCTAAGCTTCTGCTATTTAGTCACTTTAGGTCATTTTGATTAATTTAATTTTTGAATTTTGCTGAAAAATCACCATTTTCTTGATTTTGACCTTAACGACCCCTAATTAACCTTAAAATTCAAATCCGAAGTGGCATCCACCCAAGTCCTTTTCTCTAACCTATTACCTTTGAAACTGGCATAGATTCCTTCCATTAACAAGAAATGCCTCTAACAGTACAGAATCATGTATTGGCTGGTCCACTAATACATAATCTTGATATAACTGACAATGTGATAGAGGATGTGCAATAATTTTTTTCTGAAAGAAAATACCTGGATATACATGCATAAGTTCAGATATGTACCATCTAACTGTTTATTGGAATGATGTGGGACGAGGGTGGGTGGGGTGCGGTTCCAGGCTAAAAACAGATTTTACTAGATTTTCAGTGCCTCTAAATCAATTAATTTTGGTTTCAATTGAACAAAATTATAGATGATCTGGCCAAACCAAAATGATAAAAGGGTACTGTAAATGCTGAAGTTGATTCCGGGCATTAAAAATGAATTAGGCCTACAATAACAATGTGACTCACTAAATGATTTAAAATATGAAGAAAGATGCCCGTCGCTGAAGTCCAGCTCTCTTTAAGTGCAAACTGCGGAGTGCTGTACATGTATTATTACAGTTAGATAGTTAAAATGGTTGGATAGATACATGGATAGATGGACAGATAGATACTATTTAGAATCAATGAGAATCAGAAAGGATCAGACAAAAAGTTAAAATAACAGAATACTTGCATAATTGCATGCATATTGCCTAATTATTCTAACTATTACCTAAGTATACAGAGTTGCTTCAGCATTTTAATTCCAGAAGCTCTCCCAGCAAGCACTAAACCTTAAAACAACCATTTAAAAACGTTACTTTTCATTTCTAAACGTTTTTATAACATTGATTCAATGTTTTTTAAATGTCAGGTGCTCGCTGGGCTGCCACTTACACCTACAATGTATCATATGCCCATCAAAACTTCAACAAATGGCAAGAGAAAAAAAAAACGATTCAAAGCAGCTCAAGAGAGCTTTTAAAACAAGGATTGTAACATAATTTGCTTTGGCTTGCCTGGCTGTACTATCCTTGCATTGTGCATATATTAAGGCATTTAAGAAGAGGGTGCATTGTATGATAGTACAAAATTTAATAACTGTTTTATACGAGATTAATTTTCTCTGAAGCTGAGGAAAATTCTAAACGTTTGATTGCAAGGCTCAACAGAAACATGCTAGAGTATCACTCACACAAAAAGGCTGGGGTGCGGTTCCAGGCTAAAACAGATTTTACTGGGTTTTCTGTGCCTCTAAATAAATTACTTTTTGTCTGAATTGAACAAAATTACAGATGATCTGGTCAAACCAAAAAGATAAGAGGGTACTGTAAATGCTGCATGCATTCCAGAATTTATTCAAATTCGCACAAGGGGAGACTGGGGAAGTTGTGATTTTAATTTTAAAACTCCAAATCGATTTTTGCTTGATACATCAAAACGTTTATCTGACCTTCCTCTACATCGCTGCGGTAAGAGTTAACTTGGTCAGTTGGTTCAGGCTGACTGTGAACTTGAATGTGCCACTACCCTATGTAAATCATAACTTAACGTATTTAATTGATATGTTGTCAGAATTAGTCTACAAATTTTAGTAACACTTAAGCTGTAATTTGGGTGACATTGTCCCCCAATCAATTTCAGAGTGAGTTGTAGCATGATATAATGCATTTAGATAAGTAGTAAATTGTGTCGATAATAGATACTATGACAAACCAGACATATGCTGACATATATTATCTTCAAACTTCAATCTTGAACCCTAAATAGCTTTCAGCCTTATCAGGTGGTGCAAGGGCAGTCAGGTGCGCTGGACATGTCCTCTATATACAATAAAATTGTGTACGAGGGGCGTTCAGAAAGTTCACAGCTTTTTTTTATATGGACACTTATTTTCAATCTAGAACTATGAATTTTTTACAGGATAAAATTCAGCAGTTTTCGTATAGATTTCCAAAATTTTGTACAATTTGGACATTTTTAAGTCATTCTGTGGTTGCCATGGAAACAGAAAGTTCGTCTAGGTGGAGCAGGTAGTACGGAGATCAAGAAAATCAATGAATTGTGGCTGAGAGAGACCTCACTCTGCCACTTGTATTAGTAAGATTGACAATAATTAACACAGAAATATAATATTACCTTTTAAAAATACTAGCAAGTACTACAAAAGCATTAATTAATACACCTGATGCTTTGAAATAAATGTTCCTTGAAGCCCTCCAGGAAAAGTTTTTGTGAAAGCATTTTGGTCATCCAAAGCCTTTTCTTCTCCAGTGCCTGAAACTATTGCACCCAGTGATTAAGGTAATGGAAAACCAGGTCTTATGTAAAGCTATATGTAAAAGGAAAAGCTGGGATGGATAATGCTGTCCGTTTAGGTCTCTTGCTCATCTAGGGGGGGGGACTTAATTTGCTTTTTCGGGAAATTCAATATGTATACCATCCCAATTTGTGCCATTGGGTCCCCCATTAACAAAAAACCAATTTTTTTGAAAATCTGAATAGTGCTACCCCCCTTGACATATGCCTTGAAGTTTGGTGATTTAAAACGCTCGCGAGAACGTTTAGGTCTACCGTGTTTAGTGAATATTAGACATAGGGTAAAGGTGGGTAATATCACGCACCTAGTGCGTGATATTAGACTACAGTGTTTCTGTATGGCTACCATTTATTTGGTGTTATGAGTATCATGACCAAAAATGAAGCTTTTGATTGACATTGAACTGGGATGTCAGAAAAATGTCAAATTCCTTTGGTCGGCAGCTTTTGGAGCACTTAGCACTTAGTCAAAGGAACTATGATCATTTTAACATATTCTGTGGGTAATATCACGCACTTCTGTTTAATATCACGCAGTAGTAGGTGTAAAGTCACGCAAGTTTATTGTCAAATAAAGATTGACATCATGATATGTCCAGGAGCATTGATGGCATGAAGTTATATACAATTTTTTCAGAAAGAAACAATACAGCATCCCACACGACTATTATATTATTATTGGCTTGCTGAAGTTGATTCCGGGCATTAAAAATGAATTAGGCCTACAATAACAATGTGACTCACTAAATGATTTAAAATCTGAAGAAAGATGCCCGTCGGCTGAAGTCCAGCTCTCTTTAAGTGCAAACTGCGGAGCGCTGTACATGTATTATTACAGTTAGATAGTTAAAATGGTTGGATAGATACATGGATAGATGGACAGATAGATACTATTTAGAATCAATGAGAATCAGAAAGGATCAGACAAAAAGTTAAAATAACAGAATACTTGTATAATTGCATGCATATTGCCTAATTTTTCTAACTATTACCTAAGTATATAGAGTTGCTTCAGCATTTTAATTCCAGAAGCTCTCCCAGCAAGCACTAAACCTTAAAACAACCATTTAAAAACGTTACTTTTCATTTCTAAACGTTTTTATAACATTGATTCAATGTTTTTTAAATGTCAGGTGCTCGCTGGGCTGCCACTTACACCTACAATGTATCATACACCCATCAAAACTTCAACAAATGGCAAAAGAAAAAAAAACGATTCAAAGCAGCTCAAGAGAGCTTTTAAAACAAGGATTGTAACATAATTTGCTTTGGCTTGCCTGGCTGTACTATCCTTGCATTGTGCATATATTAAGGCATTTAAGAAGAGGGTGCATTGTATGATAGTACAAAATTTAATAACTGTTTTATACGAGATTAATTTTCTCTGAAGCTGAGGAAAATTCTAAACGTTTGATTGCAAGGCTCAACAGAAACATGCTAGAGTATCACTCACACAAAAAGGCTGGGGTGCGGTTCCAGGCTAAAACAGATTTTACTGGGTTTTCTGTGCCTCTAAATAAATTACTTTTTGTCTGAATTGAACAAAATTACAGATGATCTGGTCAAACCAAAAAGATAAGAGGGTACTGTAAATGCTGCATGCATTCCAGAATTTATTCAAATTCGCACAAGGGGAGACTGGGGAAGTTGTGATTTTAATTTTAAAACTCCGAACAGATTTTTTTTGCTTGATACATCAAAATGTTTTGATGACCTTCCTCTACATCGCTGCGGTAAGAGTTAACTTGGTCAGTTGGTTCAGGCTGACTGTGAACTTGAATGTGCCACTACCCTATGTAAATCATAATTTAACGTATTTAATTGATATGTTGTCAGAATTAGTCTACAAATTTTAGTAACACTTAAGCTGTAATTTGGGTGACATTGTCCCCCAATCAATTTCAGAGTGAGTTGTAGCATGATATAATGCATTTAGATAAGTAGTAAATTGTGTCGATAATAGATACTATGACAAACCAGACATATGCTGACATATATTATCTTCAAACTTCAATCTTGAACCCTAAATAGCTTTCAGCCTTATCAGGTGGTGCAAGGGCAGTCAGGTGCGCTGGACATGTCCTCTATATACAATAAAATTGTGTACGAGGGGCGTTCAGAAAGTTCACAGCTTTTTTTTATATGGACACTTATTTTCAATCTAGAACTATGAATTTTTTACAGGATAAAATTCAGCAGTTTTCGTATAGATTTCCAAAATTTTGTACAATTTGGACATTTTTAAGTCATTCTGTGGTTGCCATGGAAACAGCAAGTTCGTCTAGGTGGAGCAGGTAGTACGGAGATCAAGAAAATCAATGAATTGTGGCTGAGAGAGACCTCACTCTGCCACTTGTATTAGTAAGATTGACAATAATTAACACAAGAAATATAATATTACCTTTTAAAAATACTAGCAAGTACTACAAAAGCATTAATTAATACACCTGATGCTTTGAAATAAATGTTCCTTGAAGTCCTCCAGTAAAAGTTTTGTGAAAGCACTTCTATCGTCCAAAGCCTTTTCTCCTCAGGTGCCTGAAACTATACCCCCAGTGATTAAGGTAATGGAAAACCAGGTCTTATGTAAAGCTATATGTAAAAGGAAAAGCTGGAATGGATAATGCTGTCCGTTTAGGTCTCTTGCTCATCTAGGGGGGGGGACTTAATTTGCTTTTTCGGGAAATTCAATATGTATACCATCCCAATTTGTGCCATTGGGTCCCCCATTAACAAAAAACCAATTTTTTTGAAAATCTGAATAGTGCTACCCCCCTTGACATATGCCTTGAAGTTTGGTGATTTAAAACGCTCGCGAGAACGTTTAGGTCTACCGTGTTTAGTGAATATTAGACATAGGGTAAAGGTGGGTAATATCACGCACCTAGTGCGTGATATTAGACTACAGTGTTTCTGTATGGCTACCATTTATTTGGTGTTATGAGTATCATGACCAAAAATGAAGCTTTTGATTGACATTGAACTGGGATGTCAGAAAAATGTCAAATTCCTTTGGTCGGCAGCTTTTGGAGCACTTAGCACTTAGTCAAAGGAACTATGATCATTTTAACATATTCTGTGGGTAATATCACGCACTTCTGTTTAATATCACGCAGTAGTAGGTGTAAAGTCACGCAAGTTTATTGTCAAATAAAGATTGACATCATGGTATGTCCAGGAGCATTGATGGCATGAAGTTATATACAATTTTTTCAGAAAGAAACAATACAGCATCCCACACGACTATTATATTATTATTGGCTTGCTGAAGTTGATTCCGGGCATTAAAAATGAATTAGGCCTACAATAACAATGTGACTCACTAAATGATTTAAAATCTGAAGAAAGATGCTTGTCGGCTGAAGTCCAGCTCTCTTTAAGTGCAAACTGCGGAGTGCTGTACATGTATTATTACAGTTAGATAGTTAAAATGGTTGGATAGATACATGGATAGATGGACAGATAGATACTATTTAGAATCAATGAGAATCAGAAAGGATCAGACAAAAAGTTAAAATAACAGAATACTTGCATAATTGCATGCATATTGCCTAATTATTCTAACTATTACCTAAGTATACAGAGTTGCTTCAGCATTTTAATTCCAGAAGCTCTCCCAGCAAGCACTAAACCTTAAAACAACCATTTAAAAACGTTACTTTTCATTTCTAAACGTTTTTATAACATTGATTCAATGTTTTTTAAATGTCAGGTGCTCGCTGGGCTGCCACTTACACCTACAATGTATCATATGCCATCAAAACTTCAACAAATGGCAAAAGAAAAAAAAACGATTCAAAGCAGCTCAAGAGAGCTTTTAAAACAAGGATTGTAACATAATTTGCTTTGGCTTGCCTGGCTGTACTATCCTTGCATTGTGCATATATTAAGGCATTTAAGAAGAGGGTGCATTGTATGATAGTACAAAATTTAATAACTGTTTTATACGAGATTAATTTTCTCTGAAGCTGAGGAAAATTCTAAACGTTTGATAGCAGGGCTCAACAGAAAGATGCTGCTATAGTATCACTCACACAAAAAGGCTGTTATTGGGTGCGTGATATTACCCAAATTTGCGTGATATTACCCCTAAAATGTGCGTGATACTACCCCTGAAACATGAGTGATATTACCCCTGATCTGTGCCCATTGCATATACATGAATAACAGTGTCTTCTTCAAGGCTAACATTCCGCATAATATCATTTTTGAATTTCCGATTCATACCGTTCTCACATCATAATTGTCCACTTAATCCATTACCTAAATGGCAGCTGTAATTGCTTGCCTTTTATGCCCTAAATTTTACATTAAAATACATTAAAATTAAGAAAAACTACCCAAATTTCTTGAAATCGCCTTCCAATCATGTCAGGGGAAATTTCAAGCACAATATACTATCTGGTAGTGTCAAAATGATCTATTGCACATTTTTCATTCTTAAATGGAATATTTCACAAACAGCTTGAGCTAGTAATATCAATGAAGTTAGGTGCGTGATATTGCCCACATGCGTGATATTACCCACTTTTACCCTATGACAAAAACAAATAGTACCATTGTATTCCTCTTGTCGAGAGCTTTAAAATGAGTACCAACATGATGAGTCTACTATGATATTTGTTGTCAGATTTATTAAGAAATTCTACTGCAAATTGCAGCGAGTAGCACCTTTAACTTAACTGGATGAAATCATAAATTAGAAAGTCCAAAATTAGAAAGTCCAAGTGTTTTAGTGAAATACCTAATACTAACCACAACTTTTTGAATCTCAGTTTGAGAGCATATTTTATGGTTTGACCATTTGAAAAATTGTCATTGCTTTATTCAGAAATACTATTGCTTTTATTCGCCAAACACCATAGTACTTATGCATTCACTCATACTCATAATGATACCATGCAATTCATAGAAATGAATTCTTTGAGGCAGAGTAACAGAAAATTGCCTATCACAATTTTGAAAATTTTTATCCTGCAATTTAGAAGGCATCAAGAAGTAGAATAAAATTAGAGTACACTGCAATGTCAGGCAATTTATTAATCCTCACTTGTCTTTTTTTCAGTGCCATGCAAATGCTTTATGGCACATGGACCATAACATTCACAGTCAAAAAGGAATACCAATTAAATTATTATTTCCATTCATGAAAGTATATTGAGCACATTTTGTGAGACTCATTCTCCAGACTACCACAAATATGTAAAATTAATTTTTGACTGAGATTCCTGTCTGAAAAAAGAAAAAAGTATATATAATGGTAATGTTTGCTTATGAAATAATTATGAATGTCAGAAGTGTTTAACATCAAAAATTGTTCCGAATGGCGTCGCCTTTAGATTATCGGATATATAGCTTCCTGGTATTCATTTTGAAGGAAATTTTTCAGAGAATCCAGATATGTTTTCCCCAATCTTCTATCTGTGATAGGGCCGTAGATATCGCAAACCGCGACTTTGCGGAACCGTAATTCCCTGTCAGCGTGCCTCGGCGGTCCGGCGTTGGCCCGGCGTCGGTCCGATGTCAGCAGCATCGGACCGGCTTTGGCCCGACGTTGGGCCGCCGAGGCACGCTGATAGGGAATATATCCTGAAAACTTCAAGGCCTATGTCAAGGGGGGTACCGGTGCTCCAATTTTCAAAATTTTTTTTGTTATGTTCATATCTCACCCAATGGCACATTTTGAGCCGGTAGACAATAATACATATAAAAGTAGGATTAAGTCCCCCCCCCCTACTCATACCAGTGAATTCATGCTTTGTCATTTATAAGTCCTGCTGTAGTTAAAGACTCACATTCTGGCACCTGAATCGCTCTTGCCAAATCGGGCATACAGGAGTGCTTTTCCACATTGGTTTGCTGTAAGAACACAAACATTTGGTATGCTTGAAAGTATATTTAGAAGCTAATATTATATTTCCTGTGTTAATTATTGTCAATCTTACTACCTGCTCCACCTAGCCAAACTTTCTGTTTCCATGGCAACCACAGAATGACTTAAAAATGTCCAAATTGTCCATAATTTTGGAAATCTATTCCAAAACTGCTGAATTTTATCCTGTAAAAAATTCATGGTTCTAGATTGAAAATAAGTGTCCATATAAAAAAAAGCCGTGAACTTTTTGAACGCCCCTCGTAGGTGCAGGTTAAAATCATGTTTGGCAGTTAGTTGGTGAGTGTCCAGATGTTGTTGACCCTGCACCATGTCATATCTTTGATGTAGTTTATGACACTATTGGAGAAGGCATCAGGACTCGGGAGGGCTGGTGATCTTGACTGGGAGGGAATTCCAGAGCCGAATTGTTCTTTGGTAGTAGCTGTGTAGATAAGCCGCTGAGTGGAGACACTGGATATGGAGGTATCTGTGTGGATGGAACGGTGACGGCTTGACAGACGTTGGGAAGGGACACTTGATCAGGTTGTTTCTCGTCCTATAGAAGATGTTCAGATCATTGAGGGCTCTACAATGTTGTAGTGTTGGCCAGTGGAGGGTTACTGTGATCTGAGTTGTAATTCCAGTTCTGTTGCTGTATTTTTAGTTGTTGAGTATGCTGACAAATATTATATGAATGACGAAAATGTGAGAAAAAAAGTAAATTACAAGGTTTTCCAAAAAAATGGATCAACCACCTTGACTTATCCAGTGAAAAACCTTACAACAACACCGGGATCAGTTGTGCCTCTGGAATTCTTTGTGAAGTCTGCCATTGTGTCTCTAATTGTGGTGGCCCATTGTTTTATTGCTGCGCAAAGTATGGCTTTTTTTAGCAAATCAGCCCAACGCAAAAAATGATACTACTTACCTGAGTCTCCCCTACTTTTGTCAAAGTGCAATTTAAATAATGCACTCCTAATTATTTATATTATATATTAATTTTGATTTTTATATGTAATTAAAAAATTTTGCCCAAGTTTTAAATGCTCGTTTTTGCTGTAATGCATGTCAACCTGTCATATTTCATTGTGGGTTCGCTCAAGTACAGCCTGTGTTTGCACACAATCTGGTCTTTGTTTATTTCACACATTGGATATTGATATCAAACAGAAACTTTCACTAGGGATTTTTCCTGAAGGGACTAAAAATTTAGGGAGGATGCCTTAAAAGTGCCTTAAGAGGTACTAAGCTTAGGGAAGGTCCTAAATGGTGCCTAAAGGTTCCCTAGACCCATTAGGCAGTCCCTAGATGGGATTATCTGTATAATGTTATCTCTCAAATGAGATTAAAACAAATAACATGAGCTAAATAGACTGATGTTTCATGGTGTTTTAAAAGTAAATGTCAAGGATGGTCAGTCAGCAGTTCACAGCTATGTATTCTGCAGCATAAATGCAAAATTTAACACTGTCCATGCAATTGATATCAAATAAGAGATAGATAGATAGATAGATGGATGGATGGATGGATAGATAGATATACCAGCCAGCATTAGACAGATAGATAGATAGATAGATAGATAGATAGATAGATAGAAAAATAGATGGATAGAAAGATGGATGGATAGATAGATAGATCGATAGATAGATATACCAGCCAGCAATAGATAGATAGACAGATAGATATACCAGCCAGCGATAGACAGATATACAGACAGCTAGATAGATAGATAGATAGATAGATTGATAGATAGATTGATAGATAGATTGATAGATAGATTGATAGATATCATTCATTTGATTTAAATTGAATTATTTCATGTCAATCTGGTTTCTGCCATTCAATGGTTTTGTATTTCGTATAAAACTTGGTAAGAATCGCAACCATAGTAGATAGATAAGTAGATAGATATATAGGTAGAGGGGCTGATAGAGAAAGGTACATGAACAGATAGATGAATTTATAGGTACCACTCAGGAAATCGATACATATATACCATTGCAATCGGTGGGTGAAGAAAATAATATTGATATGTTTTAGAACATTGTTCAATGAATGTAATCGAATGATCAATATGATAAATCAGATAGCTGATTGGAATGAATGGATGAAGTTGCACTGTGAGATCAATTGTGCCGCCAACAGGGGGGAAATTACAAGTCAAAGTCAGGTAAACTTTACAGTGGCAGATCCAGGAATTTTTAAAGGAGAGGTCCAGTGTGGCCAGAAGCGTTCACTTTGGGGGGGCGGGGGTTCCAGACCTCCTGGACCTCCGCTCCCCCGGATCCGCCCCTGATTTACAAGACATGACCTAATGATTTTGACATAATTAGGGATACATTCAAGTGATTTTTTGTCTGCGAGAGGTGGCATAACATGCGCAAAGGCCTGTTCATTTGTCAACTTGGGGTGTGTTTGACATCTTCATTGAATCTATGCTGTGTACATGACATTGTACACACAATGATATTTAATGCTCTAGCCAGGCGTTTGAACCTGTATCTTATGAGGAACAAGCAGTGATCAGCACCATCATCAATCATATATATGTTGCAAGAGTAATAGAACTTTTACATGCATGTGTAAAACTATCTATCTATCTATCTATCTATCTATCTATCTATCTATCTATCTATCTATCTATCTATCTATCTTTCTTTCTTTCTTTCTTTCTTTCTTTCTTTTTTTTTCCTTCTTTCTTTCTTTTTGTCTTTCTTTCTATCTTTCCATCTATGTGCAATGCTGCCTGCATATCTACATGTGCCTGTGTGCTTGTACAATTTATAATCGATTGTTTCATGTGTTTACACAATTTAAATTCTTGTTATAATGTTTTTGCTTATTTCAGATAGATCATAACTGTTGTAATTTGAATGTTTGCTGTTACAATTGGTAATCAACCTCAGGCCACACATAGGGACTCTTTGAGGCCTTCCCTTAGCTTAGTACCTCTTAAGGCACTTTTAAGGCATCCTCCATGAATTTTTAGTCCCTTCGGGAAAAATCCCTCAGAAGTGAGAATGCCTAAGGTGAAAATCCTTTGTTTGACAAAAATCTGCAGATTTTACTCACACTGGTTTATCAAGCCCATACTGAGGAAAACATACCAGTTAACAGACTTACTTTGTTTTACCAACACATGCATTATCTTGAAATAACTGATAAATCAAGAAGCACAGAAGCAAACCTTGGACTTCATTGTGCTGCTGCTGGAACAATGTGATGGAGGACGTGCCATCAATTTTTCTGGAAGAAAATACCTACATATACATGCCAAAGTTTCAGATATGTACAATCAACTGTTAATTGGAACAATGTTGGATGAGGGTGGGGAAGGATAAAACAGCTTTACCTGATTTTCAACGCTTTTGAATAAATTGAATTGGTTTGAATTGAATAAAATTATCAATGAGATAGATGATGGCCAAACCGAAAAAAATAAATGGTGCTTTAAATGCTGCATGCATTCCAGAATTTATTGGAATTCACACTGGGGGAGACTGGAGCAAGATATAAGTTTTATTAATCATTGATGATTTGAAATGAAGTCAGGCTGGTGATTCCTAATTTGATATTTGAAGCTAACTAGTGTTGGAGCTCTCAAGGCCTGCCTCCATTGATGGTCTTGGCCTTGGCTCCGTCTCAGATGCACCAACTTGACATACAATTGACCAGTGCTGAATTAGCAACATGAATGTTTCACCTTAAGTGACTCATAATTTAACATATATTTAACTGATATGTTGTCAGATCAATCTACAAATTTGAGTAACACTTCAGCTGTAATTTGGATGACATTGAAATTGGTTGGGGGACAATGGAGGTAGGCCTATATATTTTTCAATATTTTGCATGTAGAAAAATTTGTAAACCTGCAAAAACGAACTTGTAAGTACAAACATACTTACCCTAAACTTGGCTACAACTAACCCTAAACCCAAGTTTGACCATAAAACTGATACCTGTAACACCTCCATGAAAGTTAGTTTTGGCAGGTCCACGAACGAATAATAAAGCACATTCACCAGTGTTAGTTATTACATATACACAAGCACTTATGCTCGTTTTTAAACATCCACCAACTCGCACATGCTCATTATTACACCTCCACAAATTTGTATATATGCCAAATAATGAAAAATATATATATTGAGTTTTCCCATGATATAATGTATTTTGAAAACCAACCACATGCTGCACATATTATATGACTGATTTTAAAAGTATGAGAAAAATAATTAAAAGGTTTTCTAAAAAAATGGATCAGCCAACTTGATCAATCCAATGATAAACCTTACACCAACACATGTATCAGATGTGCCACCTTGTGCTCACCAGTTATTGTTTTTGTCCCATTGTTTAATTGGACACAACTTACCTGAGTCTCCCCTACTTTAGTCAAAGTAAAATTTTAAATAATACTAAAACTGCAAAATCATGTACCAGGCCCAACTGATAAATGTCAGAAATGTCAATTACACAATATTTACGTCAATGCACAAGTAGAAAAGAGAATACGCAGACACAGATTTATGGTGTTAACAGAAGGCCTTGGTTTTACAATGCATTTTTATGGCTTTATTAATTATTTTGATTTTATATGTAATTTTAAACTTTTGACCAAGATTGAAATGCTCACGTTTGCTGTAATGCATGTGACCCTTGTCAAATTGCATTGCGGGTTTGCTCAAGCACAGTCTATGTTTCCACACAATCTGGTCTTCGTTTATTTCACACATTAGGATATTGATAACTAATCTCAATATTATGACAAACAGAAACAAATTTGCAAAAAAATCATATACAACTGAGTAAAACAGTTCTGTAATCCCCTCTAAGGAACCTTCACCAAACCTAAGGGGCCTTAGTTCTCAGTAGCCAGCTAAGTTCCCTTATCCTGAAAAACTTCACTAGATGGACCAAATCTTTCATGTAATTTATGTTAGTATTTGGTACTTACAGTAGACGAACGTCAAGTGCTTACAGAATTGGACTGAAATGTTTCTTGTGAGCTCATAGCCTATCCATGCCATGTTATTCCCTATGAGTCATAAGAAATGAGGGCATAGCCTATACTTGCAATGGTATGAAAACGTGTCATCAGCTGTGTATCAATGAGTTCACAAGTTACTCAATGACAAATTGACAGTTCATTTCAATGCAATGTATAGGGCCTGTTATGAGGTCATTAGCAGCTGAATGTAAGTACTCGTCGTTCGTTTACTGTAACTAAAAGAAATGGTTTTTAGCTGCGTCAAGCAGCTGTTACCCCAAGCATTTTCGCTAATCTTGTTAGCACTGCTGTGATTGCCCTCTCTCGCCAATGCCACTCAAATTTGAGATACAGTCTCAATGGAATTTTTTCTTGAGCCCAGTCGATTTTGGTGGCCATCCGTAACAAAAAAATTAATAAAGAAACTAAATGGACTGTTGCTCTTGAGGTCAAGGGTCAAGCTATCAGAGATGCGCGCGCATCCTAGCATGCAGAAGTTGCAGAAGATTTATACAGTGGCGGATACAGGGGGGGGGGGCCTAGACCAATGATTGTAATTCACTTGCCTCATTCAGGTATCAATTCAATCATGTTTCCTGGCAATCACTGCTATCAAAAGCCTGAGTCAAATTAATTGCTCTTCACTTTTTCAATCGTAATTTAGCTTCACACCTCCTAGCTGTCACCTCTTAATTGTTACTGCCTACCAATTCCCTTATAGTCACACAAAAAAAGATTAGCACTGATATTTAGATGTTTTACTTGACTTTTAAAAAATTCACAACAAATTATGTATTGGCCTATTAATACTTATGTGTTTCATTTCCAAAGTAACTAAAAATCAACAATTAAAGAATAAAGACTTGTTGACAGTTTTCTTTAATTATGTAATGAATGGCAATAGGTCTAATGAATGGCAATAAGCCAATTGATGCGTTCAAACCTTTGGCAACAATATAGGCCTATATATGGCACTTGTTTATTTTAATGAAACAATGCAAAGCATAGTCCTATAAGTAACATACCTATCATATGTGTCAGCAAAAAATGAAAGTTAGCTAGACAGATAGCCAGAGCCGGACAGATAGGACAGATAGAATTGATAGAACACATAAAATTAAAGGAATATATAGAATAGAAAGAGTATATCTTGATATGTTAAAAAAAAAGGTTTTTGGCAAATATAGCGTCATTTTTTCCCATGCAATATAAACTTGACCCTGAAAACTATGGGCCTGAAACTTCCAAGCACTTGGACCTCATCTTAGCCTAATCTGACAGCTTCTGACGCAGCTTAAAGTGCTTGCACGTTATTTTTTGTTCTATTGTAGACAATAGCATGCATCAGTTTCCCCAATCTATTCAGATTTTGATGTCTATGTGATATATTAGGAGGTTGGATGTCCTGACCATTCACTCCAAATTCCAGCTTGATATTCCTATGGGAAAAGCCACCTAGGGACGTTTACTTATTTTAATGATATTTCAGTGGATCGGAATTACGATTTTCTAGCAAATTTTCATAACTCAGAAACCGCTGATCCGAGGGAATTGATACCGTAATATGGGGTGAATAGGGACTCTGGGGTGAATCGGGACAGAACAGGAAAGAGTTTTATTTCCTCCAATAACAGCATCTTCTACTTGTCTCAGGGTTTTGATTTTTGGCACATATATAATACACAAACCAATGTATATTGTAGTGGAATTTCATCCCTCTAACTTGCTGAGTCTAACTGCATGCAGTGGGGGGCTGCAGCACTTTTAACTTGGCCCTGCAGAATTTGATTCCTACAAGTTGGTCAAAACTTTCCTTCTAGTAAAAATACCACAGCCATGAAATTCACAATAACCATTTTTTTAAGTTTAAAATGGTTCCAGGGATCAGGAGAGTTAACTAGATATGGGATTATGTATGTTTGGTCAAGGGTTCAGATCCAGGTCAATGCCAAATTTTCAGGAGTAATAAAAAATATACTCTACCAATTTTTATTTGAGTGTACTGGCTTGGCTATTTGATGAATATTATTGATCTTGGCATCATTTATTATTGATTTAGTCCGGAATTGTTAATCACCACCAAAATTAGCAGATAACATCAGTTTTTGATAGTTTTATGTCATTAATCACATTTTTTAAATCTGCATATTATCAATGGAATTGATTTCAGATTTTCCTCAAAATATATATTTTGCATATTGAAGATGCTTTCTAATATTTAGTCACAAAAAACGATCACTTAAAAAAGCAGGGAAGTATTGATTGTAGAAATAGTGTAGTGTTCTGATTCACCCCAAACTCTGGGGTGAATTGGGACAGTGGTATTTTGGGCCCTGAGCATTGGCAATTTAAGATATCATTTCATGCTTCAACGGAAAGTTAGATCTTCTGCTCAGACACAATTTGGCACCGTATTTCGATTCCTGGGTTGATTTTTGTATATGCTATCACTGAAAAACGGCCAATTCTGTCCCGATTCACCCCATATTACGGTACTATCAAAATTTGCAGAATACATCTGTTTCAAACCACTACAATTTAACCTCACCCAAAGCACCAGTGTTTTTAGAGCTACAGTAAGTCTAAAAAAACGATTTTTGTATTGAAAAAATTATTTTTGGGTGGATACAGAAATGTATAAAGCATGGAGGTGGCTGTTCTCACAACAATTTTGAGCCAACATATTTTGGTATCCAACCTCCAACGTATCACATAGACATCAAATTCTCAATAAAGTTTTGAAAAAATGGGCGACCTATGCGCCCTAGTAAACAACCACAAATAATAAACCCATCTTTAATATCTTTCTTGAAGGTCCAAGATCAAGTCAATGAATATGACGATGGCATTATCAAGTTTCCAATTACTTCCTATGTCATCAAGAATGCAATTTTCTGGATTCTTTCTGGGGAAACGGTAAGGTATATTTTTACTTTGACAGATAAAATTAAACTATACCTTTTTACGCAAAGACTGACATTAAAAAAAATATTTTGCAGCATATAAGATAAGATAAGATAAGATAAGATAAGATAAGATAAGATAAAATATTACTTTATCATCAATGAACGTATGTACAAGATGAAACTCAATTTGGCATAAGTGGACAAGCACATCAAGCAGTGCAAATAAATAAAAATGATATGACAAGAATAAATTATAATACTGTAAGTAGATACATATATATACAAAGGATCACAAACTAGATTATAATTGTATAATTTAATGGCATGATTTACAAATGTACTGACATATCTAGTGATAAGTTGTTTTAGCACACAAAATCTTTTACCAGATGTCAAGAAATTACATTTACAATGGAGTGGGTGCTTTTCATCTTTCGGTATCTTTGTCAACATTTTCAAACAACATTCATCATATATTTAATTTAAATTTCTTGTTTTTACACCCATTTCCTAGCTGCTCTAATTATCTTCATAAGTTTATTTCTATCTTTGTTGTGTGATGACCAAGTTACAATAGCAAAATTCATTACAGACATGGAATTGACTTATAGAATAATGACAAGATGTTCCTATCTAGATGGATATTATAGAGAATTCTTAGATGGTGCATTCTCTTTATACATTTGACACAGACATGATGTAAATTGTCTTCAAAGTTCAGCTTATCATCAATGACAAGTCCCAAATATTTATAATTACTGACAAACTGTACAGTTTCATTTGATACAACAAGTGGATCACATTCGTCTTTTTTAAGTTGGAAATTTAAAAACATTTTCTTAATTTTCCTCACATTTAAATTTAAGAAATTCATATCGCACCAGTTAAAAAAAGCATCAACCTCATTTCTGTACATACATTCATCATTGCTAACAATATTTCCGATAATGACTGTATAGTCAGCATATTTTAAGATGGTACAATTTTCATATTGGCTCCTACAATCATTTGTGTATATGGTAAATAGTAGAGGGAGAGTACCCTCACACACTGCATTTGCAACCCTTGAATAATGTATCCAGCATTGTCAATAATCCGAATACAAAATAGTCAGATTACTTGGTCTGGAAGCAGAGTAATCTATTTGATTGCACACAAAAACTGTCAGACTCACATTACAGTTAATTAATTTTTTGTTGAAGTTGGTTTTTCAACTTTGCATATTTGTTTTCATCACAAAATCTGTGCTACAGTGACGGTCAAACTAGGTTCAGATTCAAATTCAGGTTCATTTTATTTGTAGCTCAATACATAATAGACGGGACGGAGCCACCGGCTCACCGAGCGGAGCGAGGTGTCTTGTCCCTTATGCGAGGAGTGAGCCAGATGTTTCAATCAAAAAAAGCTATTCAGACATCTCATAATATGATCCAGGCACTTTTTTCTCATCACGCGTGACTACCTTCTTCTTTTTTTTTCCAATTATTTTCCGCCTCTTGTTCAGAAAAAGAAAATTTCCATGTTTGAAAAAAAAAATTCCATAAAATACAAATGCTCAAAAAAAACAAGAAAGTTACGATTTCCCTAAAAACTTTTTTTTAACATTTTCTTTTAGAATATTACCTTTCCACCCTATTTCTCTTTGTCCACATTTTTATTTTCCAAACTTTTTATTGAACAAACCTGAATACAAAAATAAATTTCGAGTAACAAAATTTAATTTTTTGCGTTCAGGCGGTCACGTCTTCGTGCTTTGGCATTTACATATTATCATATACGCCTACATTACAATATTGTCTTTCAAAATTTAAGATACGAGCTACAGCTACAGGGACTCATCAAAGGCGACAAAGGCGGCTCTCAAGCAGCCCCCTGTGTCATTCATTATTGCTTAGTTCTTGTACAGAGGCTGGTAAAGGATGATAAATGAAAACCTTTAATAGTACAAAAAGTAACGAAGAATCCATCACCTTATTTCTTTCTGGTAGACCAGAAGTGATAAATTAGATAAATTAATTTAATTACAAATATAACAATTAGGAGTAAAACATGCCGGTAAGTGCAAATCCATTGCATGTCCTGTGTCATGTTCATGATGAGCAAGAAAATGAGGTGTCAATACAACTAAAAATAGGTGGGCAGTGGGCACCACTTCATTTATCAATTTATAGAAGAATTTGTAGTCATGCAGTGCACGTATATCATGGATATTTAAAATATTTAGATTTTTTAATAAATTGCTTATATGTGCATTATACTTGCTTTTTACCTTCAGCGAACGAAGTTCGAAGAAGGTATTGTAATCACTTGGGTAAAAATGTTGTCCGTCCGCCGGGCGGGCGGTGCGGGCGGTCGGCGGCGGGCGGATAGATCGTTTCCGGGCCAGCACTCGGCCTCTATTGAGTGTACATGGATGAAATTTGGTACACATATAGCCTGTATGGCCTAGTTGTGCCTTTTGATGGTCTAATTGAAAGATATTCAATACCTTTTCAAATAATTGAGAAAATATAAAAATTATTTTTGTTTGTTTCCGGGCCAAATCTCAGTCACTATTGCATGTGCACTTATGAAATTTGGTACAGTTGTGGCCTATATGGTCTAGTTGTGCCTTTTGATGGTCTCATTGATGGATATTCTATACTTTTTGCAAAAATTTGGAAAATAGAAAAATATGTATTTTTTTAGTTTTTGGGCTGAAACTCGGTCACTATTGCATGTAAATGGATAAGGTTTGGTACACACATGGCCTATAAGGTCTAGTTGTGCCCTTTGAAAGGTCTGGTGGAAAATATTAACTGCTATTTGAAATATTGAAAAAAAAGAGAAAAAATATATTTTTTGTTTCTGGCCCGAGACTTGGTCACTATTGCATGTACATGGATAAAGTTTGGTACACATATGACTTATGTGGTTTAGTTGTGCCTTTTCATGGTCTGACTGATACCTTTTCTATACTTTTTGTAATATTGAGAAAAAATATTAAAAATACTTATTTTCTTATATATAAGGAGCCAAAACGTGCCCACTGTTGCATATACAGCAATGCCATTTCCTACACGTATCACCTATAAAATGTAGCAGTGCTTTTTGACTTGTATTTAACACTTTTTGAATGATCAGCAAAAAATTGGTGCATGCATAAAACCGTACCATAATATAAGTAAATTAGTATAATAAGGCCTTTCCCTGCTTTTACAAACCCTGGCAAGCACACAGGTAGATCGCAGGGCAGCAGGCAAATAACAGATAATAAAATGCCATTACTCGACCACTGTTGCATACCTATAATATACGGAATTTGGTAAACACGCCAATTTTATGATGTAATTGTAATCTTCTAAATGTGTTATTCGCTGAAGGTTTGCTGCTGCGCAGCCTATGTTTTTTATGACTCTAATTGCCTTTTTTGAAGTTTGAAAAGATTATGGGATTGCCATGTACTATTTGTATATTTTAGCCAGAGTTGGAAAGTTCATATGGGGGGCCCCTGCCCGATATGGGGGGGGGCAAGTGCCTCCGTGCCCCCCCATAGGGACGCCACTGAAATGGCCTGGGGGCATAACATCCGGTCAATATCCTGTCTTTTCCGTGGTTATGTTGGGCCTGATGGGTGGAGGGCAAGCCCCTTAACCCTTTCAATATTATATAGTGATCACAGAGGCGATCCTCCCTCGCTTCCTCAAAATGGTGAATCCTTCCAACAAATAATGCGCAACTGTATATCCCCTACTTGAAACACTCTAGCTGTGCCACTGACAGCAAACAGTAAGCAACATCAGACTAGAATGTTTATGAGCAACAGTTGTTTATTGTGCTAAATAGCTTGCAATCTTCTTCTTTTACTTAAAGATACGATTTTCATACTATGTCACATACCATAATTATATATATACTCTACACGACATCTTATGTCAACACTAGGGGGAACAGGGGCACATTGGGACACCTTTAACGTCGACTAGTTTTGCTCAATGCTGAAAGCATTGACCAACTCAGAAGTTTGCATGAATATCACCAATACGGTTGAGCTTAAATGCAAGGCATAATAAACTAGACTGCATCTATCCTTTTGCAGCCAGAGAGTCTTAAAAATGACCGTCCCAGTGTGCAACGGCATGGCACAGCCAGGGCACATTGGGACATCAAATTAAAAAATAACTTTAACACTCCATGTGCAATAGATATCACAAATAAGTAGTGCGTAAGACGATATACAGTGCATTAACACCTTGTAGTGCCAATAGTTCATAACTTTAAACAGTTTTAAACATTTAACATAAACTGTCCTGGGAGCGGACATCTATGTAAGTAACACACAGTGCTTGCGACAAATTTGTTCACAGAGCATGGTAATCCACTATACCTCTATTCACTGTGGCCTGAACAACTGTTGTGTGCTGTCCCGAGTCATTCAGTTGCCTTGGACACTTAAATTCTGCCATATTAAGTGCATCCCAATGTGCCCCAAATTCGCTGTCCCAATGAGCCCCAATATGAATTTTACACCAAAATGCTAATTTCTCGGACACCAGTTAGTGTGTTTATCATGATAGTACTTCATAACTGTTCGTTACGATATATAAAATTCATACAAGCACTGAGAAAGCCTCACTGTTCATGGTTTGTCCAAAGAGTGGTTCGAATTGAACCCATCCATATTTACTTTAGTAGTATGAAAACAAACTTTTGCTCGCCATACTTCTGGATGTGGCTGTAATTTGTCAATAAAACCATGGAAACATCAGGATGTGAAATTACAGAATATGATGGCACTACCATATCACATACCTTGCCAGGATCCAAGAAAACCCCACCGTTCCACAGGGCCCCACATCCCAATGTGCCCCTGTTCCCCCTACATCACACTCTACAACACAGCCAATCAAGATGTCCCAGCAGTAGGGTGAGGCTGGTGCCCCCTAAAATATAAATATTGCTCAGATCCCTCCTACCTTTTTTTCTGAGCTGTGCCATGATAAAATAAGAATTTCTGTGAAGTTTCAAGAATATTGGACAATATTTAGGTGTGGCCACTTTGATGCAAAGGTAAATAGGTCAAATATAGGCGATTTTCAATGAAAAATGACACATTTAACACAGTTTATCCAGTTCTCTGGTATGTTTCTTTACATTTTTTTTGGAATTGTATAATAAATGTATATACACATATATAACTGAGTGTCTACATTGTTTTAAACAGTTTAAAAAAGTACCTTTTCTGAAAATCTTAAAAATTTCTATAAAAATATACATATTGCGGACTATTACTTGATAGAGCACAAAATAAAATTTGTTTGTCTTTGTCATTATACTCTTCTCTCATTTCCAACTGCCTGTACCCTTTGGAATATTCTAATACCATAATATGGGATAAACAGGAACAGAATTAGGGCTTTTCCTATCATAGCATGAACAAATAACCTGAGAAATCAAAATTTATACTTTCAAATTGTATAGGGTTCTAGATGTATAATTTTCAATGATTTAGTGAGTCAACCACCGTCCCGATATATCACACACTTCAGGGTGAGCTGGGAATTGGGACATTTACTTATTTCATTTTCTCTCTGCAACTCTACAAGTTAACATGTCTGAATAACGACTTTTAAAAAATGAAATATATCGCATCAAAAACAGTTGTTTTCTGGAAATTCTAGTAATTTTACTTGCGATATATAATTGTGAACTGAATTAACCATTATTTAAATGATTTTTATTTCAACAATTCAATTTTTGTTGTATGAAAATATGTTGAATGGAAAATCAATGAGCATATTTTTGTTAATCTTGAAACTATGCCATTGATGAGGATGCAAACCTCAAGCTAAACAGGTGCAATCTCAAATATCTTCTACTTATATAAATATTTTCTGCTACACACATTTCAATCTGATTAGGCCCAGAATTTATTTCTTGTGATGCCTGTACTATGTCATGGTGACATGAGTTCTTGTAAAGTTCTGTTCATCACAATTTTTGGGGTATTTAACATACATTAAGGTGGCTCGATACTCGTGAACTTTCTAAGATAGGATTTCTTAAAAATAGTTTAAAATGATCCAAAATATAGTTTATAGTAAGGATATATAAACAAAAGTGCTAGCTACGAGCCTTTATTTCAAAATATTTGAGGTTATGTAAAAGAAAGTCAGTCCACGCAAACCTGAAAAACTCAATTTTTTTCTTAATTTTTTTACTGTGAAGTTTTCCCTGCCATTCAGTGGCCATTCATCCTATGTTATTAAATGAAGCATGGAATTAAAGAAGGAAGGTTGATGGAAAAGCTGACTAAAATTTCAGAGAAATATATTTAGTTTAAAGAACTTTTCTAGGGGTTCGGAAAAAAAGTTTCAATTTTGAAAATTAAATATTTTTTATGAACCATAGCGCAAAAAAAAATGACGAGATAGAATCCTTTATTTCTTTGTCATTTGCTTCCAAATAAAGTGAGGAACAATATAATGATACAGACATATGGCCCAACGGGCCTGGATATTGATACAAAAATTCATTTATGTCACAAAGTCATTTTTGAGAAATTAGACATGCTTGCCGAAAATCGCCTGCAGAAATTTTCTGCTGAGAGTAGACAACTGAATGTCTGCCAGATTATAGTATTTGTCATAGCGCATCTAATGCTCCAAACGAGAAGTCTCTAACCACAATAGAAGAGGCGCAAATGGCAAACGAAGCAGCCGTCGCATGGAATTTTCAGAATTAAAAAAAGATGAAAAAGAAGTGTCAGCAGAGCTCTGCTGCTGTGGTGACGTCACAATAGATAGGGCCTGCATGGCTGTGCGGAAATGTGCTCACACGACGTAATTACATGAGTAGCGAGCCACCTTAAGTTTATTTAGAATCTCTTGAACATTGAGTAAATTTTCGAAATTCCAACATTTCTCTACCATATCCATCATTTTCTTTTAAGTCACTCCACCTCTGATTAGTTTTCTGGTGCACATTACAGGGTGGTCAAGAAAAAACTTTACAAACTTTCCGTGGCATAGTTCTATCAATTTGTCTCTAATTTCTATCAAATCTTTTCTAATGTAAAGAGGATAGTCATGGCAATATATTATCTGTAGTATGTTCCCCTGTGCCATGTTGTGTGAACTTGAGCTCTGATTTTGCAGAAATTAAAAAAAGGCCATTTTCACGCATTTTGCTGTCGCGAATGCAAGGCATTGCCATCAATTCAAATATTGTACTATTGCTTTCATATTCTTACAGTAACTTAGAGTTCTTGAGAGGAGTGTGGTCCCAGGATTTCAGCTCTCTTCGATTGAAACTCAATCCTGTGGGGAGCTTGAAAGAGAAGAAGGTTGATAGAAATTGCAAGCTACCACAGTTTTTCAAAATGTGCCTCCTGTCGTAATGCCTTATCAAAATTAGATCCAAGACTAGAAACATAATACTGAGATCCCTACCTGAACTTCATGCAAGAATGAGACTGATTGGATAAGAACTCACTGAGTTGTGGCTCATGAGCCAAAGACTGTAAAGTTTTTTCTTGACCACCCTGTATATGAAGCACCTCACCCAGTTTCTGCAGAATAAAATCTGTTACCAAATTATGCCAAATAGGTCACAGCTATGCACTAAAACTGTACAACATCTATGGTGTTTCTGCAGCTTCATGTTCCACAAGAGTTTGACCACATGGTGAAAATGATATTTTGACTCCCCTTTAGGGTGGCCCTTAAAAAAAAAGTTTTAAATTTATATGGGCCACCCCCTCAAATGATGCCTTTTATGGTAACAGCTCGTGCAAAATTTCATACAAATCGGTTAACATTTAGAGGTGGCCACTTCAGCAAAACCTTCAGTGATTAAGTCAGACAGACCCACAAAGCTGACCAATGAACATGCCTTCAAGCATGTTATGCAAATTAGGCTGATTTCGCTGTTCCGCACTTTACTGTTAGGGTTAGAGGTGTCATTCTTATATGAGTAGATAGATCTCTCAGACGTTTAAAATGATATGCCACACGTCTCTGAGAAGTGAATAGTTGCTTCGGAAATTGTCAGTAAAGTTTTCAAGTGAAGAGAAATACTGCATGCTGATTGGCTGTGACGCTCTGACGCAAAATCTTATTATAATGTACTATGACCGAGAGATTCGTCTAGGGTAGATTCTCTGGGTGGAGGTGGCCCACGAGCCTTGAAATTCTTGCATTTCAGTCATGATTTCGTATGTTTGCCAATCCGCGGTGTTGTATAATTAAGCCATTTTAAATCATACAACAATATAATTAAATTTTGTGAAAAGGGCTGAATGAGAGCTTCATTTTGAGTACCAACTTGGATGGTCTATGACAATTCTTAATGAGCCCCGATAGCCGTACGTCATGAGTTACTTTAAAAATTGTTTGCTTGGATATGATGTCTCCGAATTCAATCTGGAGGCAATAATTCTAAATCAGACATTATAATTTTATAAAATGGACTATAAATGAGGGCAGCTGCTTGTTCTGATCTATGTTTCAGGAAAATAATGAAAAAAACCTTTCTTGGTCTGGGGTAGGAATAATTTCACGAAGGCCGTCATAATTTTGAAAAATGTACATAAGGAGTCAATGTGTAAATTGTCAATGTGTTGGTTTTGACAAAAAAATCACAGCAAGATCTAATTTTCCCATATCAAAATTTTATGATTTTCCAACAGGACAGTTGGTGATTCATGTTCCATGGGGCCAGGACGGTTAATTCTGTGTCAGATTTACGGCATATTTTGTTATATATTTTTTCACAAATTTGGTACTGATTTGAATCTGGTTGTTCATTACGCCTGACTGGAAAGTCCCTTTTCAAGTTGTACCATAAAAACTGCTAGAACAGTGAGTGACATGCAGATTTTGTTCAGGTCTGCCAAATACTTGCAAGATATTCTGACATGAAATTATTCACATATTATACAAAAAGGCAAATTAATTAACAATGGTGTCGTTGCAGGAAAAATTTCAAAGAGTGACTTTGATATAATTCTCTAAGAATGCATTGGGGGAGTGTTGTTAGTTCAGTTAGGAGTGCTCTGGGCTTCCAAACACTGGGTTTGATCTAAAATTGGCAGTCAATTGAACCCATATTCAATTTCACAGCAGTTTCAATCATGCTGCTCATACTTATCCTGTCGTAATAATTAGCCAACCAGCTACATAAATGTCGGATATAAAGACCTAATCATTATATTACTAAAGTATTTTAATCCAAGGCTAAAAATCGCTGTATTTGCTCTCTTGCACTCCAATAACACTTCGTTACAGTAGACGAATCTCAAGTGCTTACAAATGCCTTACATTCAGCTGTTTTCAGAGTGTCAATGATGTCATTGGAGGTGTTGCTGCTATCTACAACATTGAAATAAGCTGTGTTTTCATTGACTCATAGAGCACTCAGTGACGTGTATATAAACCAAGTGATGTGTATCACTGCTATGCTAAAAGATAGAGCAGGTAGGATGTGAGTCAGAAGCAGTGTAGTAGATGTGTCATAATTCTGAGACATTGCTCTGTTGATGAAGTGTTGAGATATTTTGCAAAATAAAAGCTTGTCCACAAGAACTTGGGGGGACTGATACCCATTTCATTTGTGTGTTTTTTGCGGGTTGAGAAGTTGAAAGTGTGTGTTAGTTTTTCTTGGGGGGATTTGTTTTGCGGGGGGGGGCCCGGGGGTGTGTCTTTTCGGGGGGGGGGACTGACTGTGGAAATTATGCGTTTTTTTGGGGGGGGAGGGGGTTGCATGGGGGGTGGGGGAGGGATTGAAACTAAAAACTTATTTGCAAGATTGGACACATCGTGATTAAATAAGGCATCTTTGTTGAAGATCTCAGATCTCAAATTGCTTCTTCAAGCCACCTTACAACAATTCTTATTTCTACATGTGTGAGTCATTATGGCATCATGTCAATTTCAAAAGCACATATATATATAATCTTATTTCTGTTAGTAGTTCATCTTGCTAATGTTTCTTTTATGGGAAACCAGAAACAATAATTATAATCCTACATGTTACCTGATTATTGCAGTTCTGTAAAACTGTGAACTGTTTGGGATTTTGTTTGCTCCCATACCCTGACATTCATTGAGAAGCTTGTGAGGTCATTGGTGAGACTAATTACTCATATGCTATTGCATGGTATGTATAGGCTATGAGTCAGTCACACGTTTATGAGTAATAACAAGCATTGGCATTTAGCATGCCAAGTATAGGGACTGACATCACTGGCAGCATGCAAGATCATTTCTTGTAAGCACTTGAAGTTCGTCTACTGTAATTATGATCTGCCAAAAGAACCAATCATCTGATGTCAAAGAAAAATCAAGCGAACATGAGGTTTTCAACAAATTTTCATTTGAACCTTCAGAATATAATATCATCACAGACCATCCAAGTTGGTACTCAAAATGAAGCTCTAATTGAGACCAGTTCAACCGTGCCATTTGGATTGTTGTATCATTTGAATTGGCTAAATAATAGAGAACCACGAATTGACAAATGTAGAGAATTACGCCAGAAACATAAAAACTTCACGGGCGATGGGCCACCTCTAAATATTAACCGATTCGCCTAAAATTTGCATGCATAATTTTTTCCATAATAGGCATCATTTTAGAGGGTGGCCCATCAACATTTTAAACTTTTATTTTTTACTATGCTTTTAATGGCCACCCTACTCCCCTTGTAGGTTTAAATTGCATTAACCCATACCTGCCTGCAAGCATAAGTAGAAGCAACTTAGTACACTTCAAAGTATTACCTGAAAGCACACAAGAATGAACCAAAATGAAATTCCTGTGTAAAGTAAAAAAATTGTATTTGGAGGGAAAAATTTTGCTGTTCTGTTCTGATTTAGCACAATGTCCTAATAGTCGGCAGGCCGACCACTGAAAATAAGCCTCAAAATAACTTTTGATGGCGTCGTTTGTTAAAAGTCGGCAACCATGCCAAAAGTCATCAGTATGATGTGAGGTTTCAGAATCATCCGGTTGCCAGAACGGAATTTGACCTTTTAGGTCAATTTGGGGTCAAAAGGTCAACGAAGGTCAAAATTTCCCAAAATTATATTTTTGCCCATAACTCAGCATCTAATTTTCATAAAGTATTGATTTTTGTGTCTAAACATATGTTTTCATGTATGAGGAATACACTGGAAGTGGATAGAATTCGTTTCAAAGCTGCTGTGGTGGCCGTTTTGGAAAATGGTTACCCAAAAAGACATTTTTGCTAATGATTTATGAAAGAATCATTGACGAACAATAACTTGTTCAGTGTATCATACGGTTTCAGGCACAGGAGATGCACTGGTGATGGTTCTAAATTTAGTAAATGATGCTAGGTTTCAGAATCATCCGGTTGCCAGAACGGCGTTTGAACTTTTAGGTCAATCTGGGGTCAAAAGGTCAATGAAGGTCAAAATTTCCCCAAAATTCTATTTTTGCCCATAGCTCAGCATATAATTGTCTTAGTGTATTGACTTTTGTGTTTGAAAATATGTTTTCATGTATGACACATACACTGGAAATGGTTAGAATTCAGACTGTACCTGTCCCTCTGATTAAAAGCCTCCACATCGTGGAGGGACAGTCAGAAATGGGAGGTCAGCTGAAACAAAACTAAAATCAGTGTGCCTGCCCAAGCCAAAATCAAGCCTGATGGGAAGATTTTGAACTCTAAACAGGGAAGCTTGGCAGGTCTTATCAAAATCACACATCATACATTTTGACACAAAATAGCTCTCTTAAAATCGCTGTAAACAGGCTTTTGATATGTCAAAAAACTCAAAGTAATGATATGAAGTTGTGTATCTGGTATGTATCCCCAATGTGGCATGATAAAATTTGATGTATTGCTTATAATAGATGAAAGGTGGTGACTTTATTAAAGCCTATGTAGAGGTATAGATATCTGTCTCTCTATCTGTCTTCATAAGCGCGGGAGGCTGGTGGCTGCAGCATGAATTGTGTCCATGGAATTCATCTCAGCCATCTATACCTGAGTGCTGTGATTAAAAATTTCTTGCATTCATAATTACCCCACAGTCGCCTCTAAGACTCCGAGGTGACTGGAACCTGTATATAATAACTCATATAACCACACCACAGTCGACCAACAGTCAATTGCTTAATCTCAGTCTCAATCTCAGGTGTTCAGAAGATGAAGCCTCCCCCTGTCCTCTTTGTTTCTCATTGTTACACATTGTGTTGTACTGGAGTTTAGTCATGTTTGACAACTTTGCACACGACAAGTTTAAGTTATGTCATGCTTGAGCAATTCTTTTGTTTTTGACAACTTTGACCAGAAGCAGTCCAGTGGAGTTTATTCATGTTTGACAAACTTGTCATGACACCTTCCACTTTGGCAAAGTTGTAACAAGTACCTGATAACCTGTGTAAAAATTAATGCTTTCTTTTGTTTTTGACACCTTTTGCCTCAGACGCCTCACTCACTTCGAAGTTGTCATAGACAATCATCCACCAAGTTAAATAGTTCAGTTGTTCTCTGCATTCCATGCTAAGCCCAGGACTAACAAAACAAACCAGAATTATTACTGTATCAAATTATCAATTAATGAGAATTAGCTTGCAGAAAATTTGTGTTTTCAGTAAGGGATTAAGAATAAAAAACACACATTATTTTGTGGAGTCTCAGCTGGAGAGGGTCTGAGAAATTTTGTTTGGGTTGCAGATGCGATGGAGCATAACACAAGAAAATGCTTAGGGGACCACCATTTAATCTTAAGGGGGGGCTTGGAGTTTTTTTTAAATAAATAATTTCTTTCTCAGTTTTTGTGAAATAAATAAATCCTTTTTGGGCAATCTTGAAATAAATAATTTCTGAAGGGATTCTTTCAAGGCGTTGCATGATTTGGGAATGAATGGGCTATCTAGGGACTTCGCATGCTTCAAATAAATAATTGTGGCTGCCATTACTGAGAAATAAATAACTACCCATCAAGGAAAACTCCAAGCTCCCCTGATTATTAAATGGTCACCACCTTAAAGAGGTGTTAATCGACAGCGTTAAAATATTATGTCTAAAGACTTATAGAAAAAATATCTGTCTATCTATCTATCTATCTTTCTATATATCTATCTATCTATCTATCTATCTATCTATTCTATATCTATCTATTCTATATCTATCTATCTATCTATCTATCTATCTATCTATCTATCTATTTTCTTTCTTTCTTTCCTTCTTTCTTTCTAGCTTTCTAGATTTAGATGTCTATAAAGATATCTATTTATCCAGATATTCTAGAGAGGAGACATTACTGTGAAATAATGCAGAATGAATTATACTTATCTGTCTCTTCTCCAGATAGGGGAGGGCAGGCTCAGTCAGCAGTGCAATGGGCTGCCAATCGCTGGCTCCAGTGTTTGATTCCTGTTCTGGACAGGTCACCTGGACTCAGTGTTTGTTGGACAGCTGTTTCAATCATCATTTGCCTCTGTCCTTCTCCTGGTCTATTGAGCCCACCAAGGGTATAGATATATACAGGGTATAAGCCCCAATCATCCATCCAGTCACATTAGGGGACAACCATTAAATATCTGGGGGGGGGGGGTGCTTTGAGTTTTCCTCAGTGGGTAATTACAATTAAGCAACACCTTGTAAAGAAATAAAATTATTAATTTCAAGACTGTTAAAAAATTATTTATTTCACCAAAACTGAGCAAGAAATTATTTATTGCAAAAAAAAAATCCAAACCCCCCTCCCCCCAACTTGAGATTAAATGGTGGCCCCTTACTTTCTGACTCAGTTGGAATGACCAGCACACAATACAAGGTATTGGGAAATTTAGTTAAAATTGAGCACATCTGCTCACAGTTGTGAATCTCCCATTCATAATACATATTTGATCTCTTTGTTGGGTTTCGCTAAAAACTGTGAAATATTTTAATCTGTAAGTTTGTTAATCAGTCATGGTGAATGAGCAAGCTGCACTCTCAGATGACAACTTCTGAAGCAGTCAAGCACGACTGTCTACCGGACTTTTTCTGGTCAAACTTGTCAAAAACAAAAGAATTGTTCAAGCATGACACAACTTGTACTTGTAAACTGCCAAGTTGTCAAACGTGAATGAACTCCAGTACGGCAGACAGTCATGCTTGGCTGCTTCAAAACTTGTCATCTGGAGAGTACAGGTAGCTTATCAACCATGACTGATTGACAAACTTACAGATTAAGAGTTCACAGTTTCAACAAAAACCTAACAAAGGGATCACAAATTAATAATAGATGGAAGTTTCATAACGCTCAATTCTGACTTAATTTAGGATGACTGAAGGGAGGGTGGATGGCTGGGTGATATGGCTTAACATCCCTCATTTGTGCACTGGCTAGGTTTAATTAGACTGGTCATAGTAATGGAGCAAGTCTCTTAGATTACTGAAAGTTACTGATATTCTGCAGTTGAATGAGTATAAATTCGTATATAGGCTTGAAAATCGAATGTTGCCGAAAATATTCCTAACTTCTGTCTTCACTAGAAACGTTGACATGCATAATTACAACACCAGGCATGCATATGCTTTCCGAATACCCCAGCAGAAGCATGATTTTGTCAAAAATAGTATTCGTTTTAGATTACCTACTATCATAAATAATGCTCCAATGAATTTCAAAGATAAGATACATACTCACAGTTTACAGAGTTTTGCAAAATACATCAAATTTCAAATTATTCTGAACTATGAAAACTTGTGTAATATCCCATTATGCTATATATGTCTGAATACCTAGTTAATGCCATGTTACAAAGGAATTTCGGTCTCTGAGCTGCTTCTTAAAGTGCAAATTGCGCATTGCAAATTCTACAAGGATATAAAAATAAGTTCAGAATCTGTTGACATGTGATTCTCATCAAATTTTATTTTATGAAATATTCTCAGATTCTTTGGACTTACATACTCCTCCAAATGTGCAATTACCTTTTCTGAAATTTTGCTCTTATCCTAATGTCCTCATACTTTTGTTCTCATCATATTATATAATATATAATATATAATATATATTTGGTTCTTCACCCAATATGCACTCATTGTACCATTGTTGCTTTGATTTTCTGTACGCTATTGTTTATTTTATTTCTTTAATGGATCTCTCTGAGATGATGATATGATCTTTTAATTTTTTTTTTTTTTTTTAGGGGGGGCATCTCGCCAGCGATAATTACTTGTCTTAGAGATGTCCTCCCTCTTTACTGTAACATAACGTTTCAGAAAGAAATAAAATATCTTGAGTCTTGAGTCTTGAGTCTTGAGCAAAGCATGACTTGAATAACCAATTCCTTTGGGATGGATGGATGATGGGGGCTTTATGTCCTGTATTTATGTACTAGGAAGGCTAATTAGGACAGGAGCAGGACATAGCAATGAGGCGAAGGATGATTGAAACAGCTGTCCAACACAGGCCTCCTATGCCTTTGTGAAGGAAGAAGAGACAGAAGAAAGGAGGGTCAGAGGATGAAAGCAAATAGGGGTATCGATGGGAGGGGGGTAGCTGCCCACAGAGCTTTGAGAAAAGGTCTGAATTCGGGCAAGGAGGCTAAAAATCGGGTAGATAATCAAATACAAATTATTAAAAATCAGGGGTTTTCTAGCAATTTTATTGGACATGGTATAAAATTCGTATGGCACAATTTGGGCAAATGTTGCTCTACCCCCAAAATTCCCTATGCACTTGCTTGGAAAACATGTGGAGGACGACACAGCAGTAGGTGAAGGATTATTGAAACTGATCTGCAATAAAAGTCCAGGTGACCTGGCCACTGCAGGAATTGAACCCTGGACCCAGCAATCTCCAGAGATAGCAGACAAATAAATCGAAAGAGATGGACAGATTCACATATGGATAGATAAATCGAAAGACAGATAGATAGATCGACAGATAGATAGATGGACTTTTTTCTAAAAATATAAAAACTTTTGTATGTTTTTTAATGTTGTAATTAATCCAATACACTTGGTCTCATAAACATTTGCTTTGTTTTATCAGTTTATGAACCATTGCATTTGCAACTCAAACAAAATTTCTGAGACTTTCTCCACTGGAGAGGCTGAGACTGAACAAAAAAAAATTTATGTTTTTATTTTTCACCCTTTACTGAAAACTCACATTTTTTTTGTAAGTTTATTCTAATCACTTTAGACAGTAACTTTTGGAGGTGTTTTGTCAGTCCAGGAATTAGTACAGAATGCAGAGAACAACTAAACTATTTTACTTGGTGGATGTTTGCCTGTGACAACTTCCAAGTGAGTGAGGCGTCTGAGGCAGAAGGTGTCAAAAACAAAAGAAAGCATTAATTTCCACACAGGTTATCAGGTACTTGTTACAACTTTGCTAAAGTGGAAGGTGTCATGACAAGTTTGTCAAACATGAATAAACTCCATTGGAACCAGGCATTCCACAATCTCTCCATAGTCGCCTATAAGTAACCCATGTGATTGTTACAAGTTTGTATAATCACACTTATGGCGACCAACAGCATTTTGCATTGGAACCAGGTTTTCTCAACGCGAAAATTATCCATGTGTACAGTACAAATTTCTAAAAGTGGCTCGTCATTTAAAATCTAGCCTTAGCTATCTATCCATAGCCAGTTTAAGCTAAACCTAACTACACTTATCCATAGCTATCCACAATTACTATTGTTTAAACAAGGGGTGAAGAGCTTTCAGTGTATACACACAAAAGAATACCAATGGATAGCTATGGATGGATATGGATAAGACCAGTAATGAATAGCTATAGACAGCTAAGTTGAGCCACATTTAGAAATTTGTACTGTAAACATGTGAAACAGAACTGCCAGTGCCAGCTTATTATCTTTTTCATAGCTGTGTGTTTTTCAAATTTGTACTTGGCTTTATCTCAAAACCGTGATGTCACAGATTTAGTTGCATAACTTTGCATATAACAAGCACAGATTTCAAGAAACTAACAAATGCATTGACACATGGATTATGTATGTTTAGCTTGTTTGGCTTTTATACCAGCACTGGTTGATAGATGCTTCAATGAACCATAACTGAATCAAACAGACTACTTATCCTCAAAGGACAGTTAGGGACCATTCAGAATTTATGACTGGGGGGGTGGGAGTTTTGCCAGAACTTCCCATCAAAATTTGATTACCCCTTGAATTTCATGTGAATCCGACTCTTGCCGGGTCACCTGGGCCTATGTTGGATGGCTGTTTCAATCATGCTTCGCCTCATTGCCGTGTCCTCCCCTGTCCTAAATAGCCTACCAAGTGCATAAACACAGAATGTAAAGCCCCAATCATCCATCCATCCATCCATCCATCCATCCATCCATAACAATCCGTTATACTTGTGCCCTTGGACAGTCACATGTACGGATTTGCGGACTTTTTCGCATAAAAATCGCTGATAAACTGTATGTGCATTTTGGACCTTTTTTCTTTTTTAAGATTTCTTACCCCCCTTGGACATGTTGTCAAAAATTAGTACCCCCCTTGAAACATGTCTGAAAAGTTGGTGCCCCCTCAGGCAAAACTCCCACCTCCCCTAGCCATAAATTCTGAATGGTCCCTTACCATGACTGACAACAAATTTCTGGAAATTATTTGAAATTGTGATAACTAGTGTCTTGTGAAAAACAGTGACACGTTTTGTTTGCAAAACATTGAGACTTTTCTGGTGAGGCACAACACTCAGCTTAGACGGAAGTTGTTTGTTGTGGTTGTACACCAAAAAATTAACATTGCGTGGCAGTTTTAGATTCCTTTGTCAAGAACTGTGATGTCAAACTCTAAACTGATATGTCACAGGTTGAAGATTAGACCAATCACATTCACCGATACCCTCTGATGTCACGGTTTAACAGCAAAACGAAGTTTTCAGAAAAACACACAGCTATGAAAACGATAATAATAACTGCAATGATTTCTTTTTGATAACTCAAGTTACTCCGTATATTACAGAAATAGCAGCTCATAATCGCCTTTCAAAAAAAAACTTCGGAGATTTATAATTGATAGTGTCTCTCTCTGATAGTCTGTTGTCGCCATTGTCAAACAGGTGATCATTGCCGTGATTTCAATGAAAAGCACTCATTCAACACTATATATATAGGGCATTTTAGCTCTACAGGCCCTGAAAAATAGAAGTAATGAGTAAAATTATATTTTACATAGACAGCGACTTTAGAAAGAGTGGCATAAGGCAATGACAATTTGTCAAATATAGCTATGAATAATAAACCATATAAAAAGCATTAATGATATTAACAAAATCGTCTCAGAATAAAATAGGAAATATGTGCAAATAATATTATTTAATTGGTTAACGTGAAATTAATGGCAATTATGTAACAAAATTTACTGCAGGCTGTGCTCCTCAAGTGAACAAAACTTCTGTGCAATTCATAATCGCCAACATATGCACTGAGATTACAAATCCACCCCCCCCCCCCTCACTCTTCCCAAGGTGGTGTTTCTTATTGTTTTGCATTGGAATGAGGCTTTTTCAATGCGAAATCTATCCAGGTGTAACAGTGTGAACAGAACTATTTTATTTTATTTTTTATTTAGAACATATTTTATATGGGTAACACTGTCAGTCAAAAGACTGTTTTTCAAGTGGCCCACTTACAAAGTGAACAATAAAATCAACAAGCATACATTAAAAGTGGTAAAATCATGTAAAATAAAGTTTGACTTTACATTTAAAATCAATTACATTATTACATTCTTTAATACTCTCTGGCAGTGTGTTCCAAATTATTGATGCCCTATAAATAAAAGATCTCTTATACATTTGTGATTGACACTCTGGAATAACAACATTTAAAGTATTAGCAAGACGAGTATTAATATTATGGGCATCACATGCCATTATCACAGAATTGACTAGATGTTGAGGTGCATTACCATGGATACAATTATACATGTGTACACTTAGAAAATAATTTATACGCTGTTGCATGCTTTGCCATTTAATTTGTTTTACAATTTCAATTCCTTTGACGTTGATTATATCAAAACAACCTGTAATAATTCCTGCTGCTCTATTCTGCAGTCTTTGTATACTATTAACATTTGAATTACTATAACCCCAAATTGTACAGGCATAATCAAAAATAGGTACAACATATGTTTTATATACTAATTCAAGGATATTTCTTGGTACAATATGTCTTAGACGACCTAGCCAAAAGAGCTTTTTTGAAATACTTTTGACAACTTCATCAATGTGTTTATCAAATTTAAGATTAATATCGACATGTACTCCAAGATATTTTGAAACAGAGACATTATGAACAGATTCACCTGAGAGCTCCAGACAAAATTCATCCTGATCTACACTACTTACATTAGAACCTAATAACATACCAACAGTTTTTTTAACATTGAGCACCAGACAATTTCTAGAATACCATTCAGCAGCATCCTCTAGACACTTATTTAAATTTCTAGCAATTTCATTTACATTATCACCATCACAATATAAGATTGTGTCATCAGCATACATAGATACTCTACCATTTTTAATAGAAGTTGAAAAGTCGTTAACAAATAATGTAAACAAGAGTGGACCTAAATTTGATCCTTGAGGCACTCCTATTGAGCAACCCAAAGGATTTGACAGTTTATTTTTGTAAATAACACTTTGACATCTGTCACCAAGATAAGACTTAAACCAATCAAGTCCACTATTATTAACACCATATTTCTTAAGTTTTCCTAACAATAGACTATGATTTATGGTGTCAAAACATTTAGAAATATCCAAAAATGCAACCCCTACTTTTAAAGTTTCATCAATACTTTGAAGCCACTCATCAATGGTGGTGTGAAGACATGTAGAAGTTGAATGATATTTTCTATAAGCATATTGATCGAGTGATATAAAGTCATGATCTATAAGGTATGACATCAATTGATATTGGACTTCTTTTTCAAACATTTTAGCTATATGAGCTATTACAGAGATTGGTCGATAATTAGAATAATTTGAAACATCACCAGCTCCTTTATAAACAGGTGTAACACGGGAATACTTCCAGTCATTAGGTACATAACCATTTCTCAAAGAACAATTAAACAAATATGTTACGGAAGGAGCCACACAATCGGCAGATAATTTAAGTAATTTACAATCTATATCGATATCCACTAAGAACTATTTATACTAAGACTCTTTAGAAGCTTCAAGACAGAACATTGACAAACTTAAATTCATAAATACTACTTGAACCAACCCAATTTACATCATCAGGTTCAGGTAAATGTTCAGTTGTACTTCTACCAATATTCGAGAAAAATTCATTAAATTTACAGGCATCATGGTTGTCATCATTAACAATATTACATTTAGTTTTACCAGACAATAATTTTAATTCATTCCATAAGACCTTGGGTTTATGCTTGGCCTCATTATAAAGATTATCCTAGTATTTCTTTTTACTTTGTTTAATCAAACAGTCTATTTCTGATTTAACAGCACGATACTCATTCATCAAAACATTATCGGAATACTTAACAGCTTGCTTATGTAAATAATCTCTTCTATAAATCAATTGTACAATTTCTTTAGTTATCCAAGGATTGAATCGATCTTTTATTCTACAGACTCGAATAGGAGCATGTTTATTACATATATGCTTAATAAATGTCATCAACTACTTTTGGCGACTAAAGTCATTTTGCAGATTATGGAGATTTACAACTGTTAATGCCTTAGGGAAAAAAGCTATACTTTGGATACAAAGGAATAACTTGTGTTTAACTTAGGACCCCAATCATGTCTCTACCTCTCTTCCATCCCCTACTATGCTATTCCCACAAAATTCCATGTATTTGCTAAAATTAGCATTTTATGGAGTTCCCATAGCCTAATGGTCAGAGCGTTTGATTGCGAATCCACTGGAACTTGAGGACGCGGGTTCGAACCCAGTCCTGGAACTCAATTGCAATGAGTTGTGGCCGAGGAAGGTGGCCATTCTGTATAAGCAGGGGCATCCTCCCCACGCAAGCCCTGCTAAAATGGACAGGGCTTTCTGCTATTTCCAACCTCTTCTGTGATTGGCTGCTTATTTAGGTCATAAGCATTTTGCAGGCAGATTTAGTCCGATTATGGACACTTAGAGGATTACTGGCAACTAAGAAAAACAGTGTGAAACAAGTAAACTTTCAAACAGTTTCATTTCAGAACTGTGAAAATACATAATTCAATGGAATTTTCGGAACTGTGATAGCACCTTTCAACAATATACAATTTCTCCATTTGTAACTGTGTGAAACAGAAGCAACAATTTCAAACTGTGATGTAGCAGTCCCTGATTGGCTTAGCCAAAGCTGGGTCAGTTAATTAAGTATTCATGAATTAGCAAAGGTTATGGGCCATTTTGTCATGGTGTGGCTTGGGATGATGAGGCAGGGGTTACCCTCCTGTCAGGTGTGAGCAGCAACACCTCAAGCCAGACTCCACAAGAAGGCGTGGAAAGTGCAGGAGCTCCAAACAAGAATGGATGACAACTGGCCCTGATTCCTGAACTGAAGATTGAATGCTGAGCTGTTCACTATCAATTGTACATGTACATAATATACATTGTAAAGTGCCGTAGAGCACAGAGTCTCTGTGAATAAGGTGCTATATAAATGCTGTAAATAATAATAATATGAAAGAAAGTGCTCATTTTGGGTCTGAAGTGTACAAAATATTGTGAGTATGCAATTTAGCCTATTCTGAGTTACTACATGACATTGTGTAATGCTAGACATTATTTGGGCAGTTTTACGGTATTTGCACTCGACTGATTTTTCATATTTAGGCAAATATTATGGAAAAAGTATTATAGGTACAGAGAAACTTGTTATGGTGGCAGTCTTGTACTACATTGAAATATATGTGTGCCAAGTTTTACCCCCCTACGATATTTAGTTTTGATGCAGTAAGCAATTTAGGACCAATTTTTGCTCAGTTTTGCTGATTTTATGGCAGCACCCAAAAATAAATGCAGGCAGTTGTGATTCATGTTGATGATACCTCTCTGGACCTATGTCTTGGGTGTAAATTAAAACAGGTTTCATGCGAATAAGTTATATACAAAATGAGTTGTTTCCTAAAATGTAAAAAATGGTATGTGTCAAATATTTTGTCTTTGAGAGAACGTTTGTTACTTAATGTGCTGTGGTGAATAAGCAGTTAATGATGTGTCTACTGTTTGTGTAAATTTTGTAGCTTGAGACATATCTAAAGGCAAAGCAACAGCATTTATTTCAATAATACCATACCATACCATAATTCAATAACTATACTTGGTTTTCGGAATTTGAGGCTTGAATATGATGTCAAAAAAACATGTCCTCTCCAGCACAAGGAAAAAAACACTCAGGGTTTTGAAGGGAAAAAAATGATTTGTGTTTTCGTTGCTCAGTTGTGTGCCTCTACATGAATGTGACAAATGCAAATATCCGGGCAATGCACATATGTGACCTGGCTGCGCTGAGTATTCTCAGATTTTTCTTAGAGTCCAATTGTCAAAAGGTGGCAGTGCTGACATTTAACTTCGTTAAAGCTTCCTCTGGTGATTTAAAATTCAAATGTTATCTGCTACTTCCTGTGAGTGAATTCTGGGTTCCTGTAGGGGAAGAGGGGGTGAAAAGTCACAGGGGTAAAAAGTCACAGGCCTTTTTGACCAACTTGCAGTGACCTAATTCTTAAGCTTAAATCATAATTTGGGACACTTTTATGAGAAGAATGTCTGCAGGGAATATGAAAATTATACTCATTGTGCAAAGTGGGTTTTTACCCACCTCATGCATTTTTGGTGTCCCAAAAAGGTTTTATTGATTCTGAACTTTCTCTATTAATATCTGGTCACTGTGACATAGGAAGTTGTGCTAGTGTTTCAAGGTCTTTTGGATAATTGTCTTTCATGCTGTGAACCCATTTTTGGCCATTTGGTCACCAAGTTGCCATGATCATGTGTTGAATTTAAAAAACAGCTGAGGGGTGAAATGTCACACTGTGACATTTCACCCCAGCACTGTGATATTTGTACCATAGGGTACCGGGAAGTCAGTATTCTGAGCTAAGGAAAGTAAAATATTCCACACTAGAAGCTTTTAGCTTACAATCTTATCATCACCCATCATCAATGATACTGATGGGAGAGCATTACAGCAAAATTTCATTTCGCAAACTTTGGGCAATTTCTCATGCTGGCTTTGCTGATGGTGCATTGTCATTGCATGACGATAGCTTTTGAAGGCTCACTATAAATTTCATGTACAAGGATGACTATCAAGTCTAGGTCTCCATATTACCTCATATGGTGTTGTATGTTCACAACAATTGCATGTGACTTGTTACCCCATGGTTGTGACTTCTTGACCCTGACATGGGGTAAAAAGTCACAGCGGACTTTGCCTTAAATAATTGTGAACTGACTAAAGCCTATTTACAGCACAACAGCTATCATGTAATACAACTATAGTCAACTAAATACTGCATTATTGTGCCAAAGGTCATTCAGATCTAACAAACACCTGCTCTGTTCTGGGGCTTTTTCTGAATTTTGTGACTTCTGACCCCCGCCTCCCCTATGACTTGCTGAATCCATCTTGTATTTGGTCAGCAGAGAGTGAACAGCTCTTCAGTCAATCCAGGCCAATCTGGCCATGTGGTCATCCATCTAAGGTAAATACTTATTTATCCGAATTACATTTGTGTTAGACAACAATTGTAGGTACTCATAAATTAGTTATGACAAATATTTTATTAGAAATATTAAATTGCAATTGTAACATTTCGAGTGCAATCTGCCATGTAATTGCAAGTGCATTTCTGCTGAGTCTCTGCACATTTGCTGTGTCCCTGGTTAAAAGTGGTTTGAGAATTTCACTATTGGATTGTACTGGAATGGTAGAATTATGATGGTGCCAGATAAATGTTTTAAAATTATTTATGTATAGTTGTGTTTTAGTCCAGCCATTAAAGTGCTGATTGTTTTAAAGAAAATTAGTTAGAAAATTTATACATAAAAAGTACAAAACAATTTCATTGATTTTCTACAAAAAGATTTTCTGTAAAGCAGCAAGAATATTTTGGTAATTCCAGAAGGGTAAAATTGGTGTATGTTCCATGGCTGAGTTGTAACATTCCTTCTTTTTTGTGTTGCAGTGAAATGTGCCACTGATTTTTGTGCCACTGCCCTCTTTTATTTTACCTCACTTTTGTGAGTGATTTTACCTATATACATGAAGCCTCTCCAATAAATAAAATTGGAAAAGTATGCAGCACGGAGTTTGTTCAGTTTGTGCATAGACCCACGGTTACAATTGGTGTCAGGAGTGGTTTAGAGGCTTTGAGGGTAGTGGTACACAATCTTCAAGATGGCAACAGTAGAAGATCTGAAGACGGAAGTAGACGATCTGAGGAAACGTTTGGACCAGAAGGTGTCTGTCCGAGTGACCCCATCGAGGAAGTTGGAGAAGTTTACTGGGCAAGAACCGGATGTGACGGAGGATTGGATTGAGGATGCACGCAGTGTCCTATCCACTATCTCAACAGAAGAGGAGAAAGTGAATTTTCTGCTTGGTAACATAAGTGGAATAACCAGGGAAGAAGTGAAATTTGCAGAAGTGGACAACAAAGACAAAGTCGAGAAAATTTTCACCATCCTCCGTGACAACTTTGGCGAGAAGCGTTCCGATGCTCAACTCAAGATTGCTTTGTACGATCGTGAACAGGAAGAGTGTGAGACTGTCCGTCATTATTCTAGATCATTGCTTGAACTTGCTAGTAAATTAAAAGATCAAAGTAGGAACAATGATTTGTTAGTAGAAGTTTTCAGTGAAAATTTAAGTGACATGTATGTTCGTAGGGAAGTGAAGCGGAAATTACGGGCTGATCCGAAGATCAAGTTCTCTGTGTTGAGAGATTTAGCCATCCAGCTCGCTGAAGATGAGTTCGAATCCACAGAAAAGAAGGTCAAGGTCTCCCAGAATGCAGCAAATGTGTGTAATGAAAATCAGAGTGGTAGTGACCTCAAGTCACTTGTAGAGACTTTAATTGAATCTCAAAAGACTTTAACTCAGCAAAATGCTGAATGGCTTGAACAGTTGCGCGTTTCTTGCAGTGGTAGGTCAACTTCCTTCAGGAGTGAAAAATCTGTTTTAAATGTTGGCACTGTAATAAAATGGGCCATTTGTGTAAAGATTGCTTTAAATTAGCCAGGAATACCCAGGCTCAGGGAAACGGGGCGGTCCCACCATCCACCATGTAAAGCGTGGTGGTGGGACGGTGATTAGTGTGACTAAGACTAAACCGACAACAAGTACTGACCAAAATTTGACAGGTGACTCTTGCATGGCAATGCATGCACCGTTGACTGGTTCTGGAAGTCTGTCTAGCGTTCCCAATTTCTCTGCTTTAGTTGGGGGAAAAGTGATTGTTGTGATGGACATGTGAAGGTTATGTGGCTATGTGTTCCATGCACACAATGGAAGCTCTATAAATGAAAGATCTTTTATAATCATTAGTTTTTTACGAAGGGAATATCCACTTTGAGAGTATCATTTACTCGTGTGTTTCGATCATTAGCTTCACATGCCATCACAACTGAATTAGAAAGATTCACTCCAGCCAATCCATAGACACAGTTGTACATCAGAACATTAAGGAATTAAGGAAAGAATCAATTCTTTCTTCAATAATAAATCAACCAAAGCTCTTTGACTAACTGAAATCGTCTAACATAAATTATATGAAATTTCCTTAAATAATTCGAGCTGCGTGATTTTGCAGTCTTGGAATAACACTAATGTTAGAATTTGCACAGCCTCATGCAGTACAGGCATAATCAAATAAGGAGCATTACTTGAAAATTATCAAGTTCTACATCATTTGCAGTGGAACTAATTAACATTGAATTAGATTTAGAAACATTTAAAACTAGTCTATTTGCACTGTACCATTCATTAACTATACATAGTGGCCGGCTTTGGTCTTGGAGGCTCATGTTTCGATGTCAGTCGTCCTGGACTCTACTACAACACTGCTTTATGAGATGATGTAGTCACACAATTATGAAGTAGTATACATTGTATCCCTTGGTTAAAGTCACTTGTGGCTTGCTAAGTCGATTGAATTTTTTATCTCCAGATTGACCACCTGCAAATACTAAAGTAGAAACAAGAAAATCATAAATTTTCTACAAATGTACAAATGAAGTTCTAGAATGTTACATAATCGTTGGATTGATGACACAGGAATTAATTGCATAATGTTTATTTTCAGAATGGCATGATGGACATAGCCTTGATCTGTTTTTGCAGACACACTTAAAAAAAACAATGTTATTCAATATAGCCGCCATTATTTTCATCATTCGAAAAATTTCAAATTTGACCTACCATAATCTATGACCAGGATATAAGGGTTACAAAGAAAATAACCTATTATGAAATTACTTCCCATTCCATACATATTTTAAAAATAAATTAATATACTGAACAGGCCTTTCTTATGATCAGAATTAGAAAACCTGGATTTTCTTAAAGTGTAGAGGGTGTCCACCTTGACGTGACATAATTTATAGTGATCCTCAGTCAACTCCGGTTCCAGGACAGTGTCACCTTAATCAGCAGCTGGAGACCCCTTCAAATTCTGTCAACAAGATTCAGTATTGATGACATAATATTATATGAATAGTCGTATTATACTTTTATTATAGGGACATAGGCCTAATTTAAACCCAAAGATATTACATTGTAGTAAAGAATTAAATTTAAGCTCATAACTTTCACCAAGTTTTTCAATATCTGATGTTTTATACGTAAGCCTATTATGAGGGTGTAGTAAGTACCAGTGTACATATTAAAAAGAGGAAAATAAAGCATGTAAAATATTATTATTGGACTACTGTCAGAGAGAGTGCCAGGTAAATTGAAGAGATCACGGACATGTTTGAAGGCAGTACAATGTTGTAGGCCTTTATGTTGTATATGGGTTAAAAGCTTCAAAACAACTTGGATAATTCCATTAAAAAAAATTCTGTTGCTAGAAAGAGGATAGTTTGTACAAATTACAACTTTTACAAACCTCTCAAACAATTTAAGAATGGAGGGCACTACAATTGACTCATCTTGATTTTTAAAATCTTTAAAACAGATTCTAAGAAAATGTTGCCGAATTCTGTTTACATGTTAAGACAAGGGGGGGGGGGTTGGAAATACATTTTAGCATGTGTTTCAAGGGGGTACCAAAAATCCACATCGACCCCAGTGGGAGCACTAAGATTAGCATGAAACCTACGGCTATGGGATATCAATTTTTTTTTGGCCACTTGTCACCGAACTCGATAATAAACCAGAACGGCTATTCGTATATTTACCATAACGGCGATGATAAATTTGACTGGAAAACAAGAACGGCTATTGCACTAATTTTTGGTAGAAATAGCTTGAAAACTTAGTAATTTTGCTTTAACATAATACATTTTGTTATCCAGCATTGTTTCCGTTATCAAAAAGATAACTTAGTTACGTTTTTTGTTGCATTTTATCTAGTTTTACACATTTAGTTTTAGCTACATTATAACATGTCAAATTAGACAACAAAAATGTCACGTTATTTTGCTACAAAGTAACAAATATCATGGATGCGACCTTTTTTGCTGCAAAGTAACAAATATCAAATGTTTTTTTGTTAAAAGATACTTTTCTAAGTTGATTTTTTAACTAAAATTGTCATCGCCGTTTTGGACTTTTATCATCGCCGTTTAGGTATTGTCTGCAAATATACAAATAGCCGTTCTGGTTTATCGCCGTTTTGACTGGTAGTCGTTTCACAACCGGCAGTAGTGGGACATTTCACCGCCAAAAAAGTACATTTGAGACGTTTCACCGCCAATCTGAAATGATCTGAATCAACTCTTTATTGCCTTGTACAAGCGTTGTAAGTCCAGAAACAGGACAGAGATTAAGTTGCAGTCACTGAGAGCACTTGAAACTTGATCGTCTGTGGCATGTGGCATTCTTTGTACCCCTACAGATTGTAATTAGCTAGGACTGTGTGTTTCAATTACGGTAATCAGATGATTACAGAAAGCCTGCCAATCAAGTTCCAAATAAACATGATAAAGTAAAGTATTATCAACCTGCAGCAGAAATCTGAGCAAATAACATGAGTCATGCATGACTTGTGTATTGGGCCTATGGTAGGTTCACAACAGGAAAAGCGCGGCCCACTTTGGTTCTCAAGGTTACGAGTTGGCAGACATTTTGGTTACCAGTTGGTTGGTTACCAGTTGGTTGGTTGCCAGTTGGTTTGGTTACCAGTTGACATGGTTACCAGTTGACTTGATACCCAGGTCACAGCTCAGCCAATAGGACGCTCGTAAGCAGGTCAAATCGCCTCCAAACAAATTGGCACTGCAAACTGGCGCATGACATTGGGGCCGGTTGCGTAGTGGGCGGTTTAAACTACACCAATATTGCTGACGTAGTACGCAAATAGGCAGTCCATGAGTGGCAGATCCAGGGAAGTAAGTACGCAGGCTTCTCAACAGACCTGTTATATAGCCATAATTATATGCTATAGATTGAGATCCCGCTGCAAAAACAACAGAAGAAGAAACTAATCAGGTGTAATCATGAACATCTTGGTCATGATAAATCATTTGATTTCAATAAAGAATTTTCAAGTGATAGCATGACATCACAGGTTTTCATGCCTTTAAAGATGTGAGCCGTAATTATTTACAACCAGTTATGTTGTAGAGATATTGACAATATTTCCCTAAAAGGGAAAATGCAGATTATGGGAGGAGTGCACTGTAGCTTTGAACCGTTTTTAAAATGTAATATTTTGCATCCCAGATAATGACTAAATGAAATGATGGTTTTTATATACATAATCATGTCTGTCAATGATTTTCATTCCGTAAAAATTCTAAAAATGTAAAGTTTTATGCTTCACAACTGAGGACCTTTTTTGAAGTTGTTTCTTCAAAATTTTATCTGTACAATCACTGTGTTGTTAGTAGTTACTTCAAGAATTATGTCATTGATGTTATCATATATTCTTGTTATATTTGTTGACTGAGTTGATATCAATAATCTGTAGCATTTGAAGTGGAAACAGATGATCTCAGCTGCTGTAATATGTTATCGCCTTGTAGTATCAACATGTCTATTTACATTGTTAAAGCCCCATGCATAATGTTATGAGGTAGTATGGGCTGAATATATGACTTGTAGGTTTATGATCAGCACAGAATTGCTCGATCTGTATGGTTCAAATTGGCTATATTCTGTTACACTTGTAATTAAAGTATTAATAGGTCTATTACCACTGCCAAAGACCCAAATAAAATGATCTTGATATATTATGATGTAGGGGCAGTGGCTTAGCCTGTGGCTACTCTTGCCCCCCCCCCCTCTTGCCCCACCCTCTGGCTCTGGATTTTAAAAAAAATTTAATTATCCTGAAATGTGCCGTGCACAACCTAGTTTTTACTATTCTGCTTAGGATGCCCTCTGCCAAATAGTGTTTCAAAGGCCGACCTAATTATTCATAGGGCCAATCGACTGGTGGAGCCGAAAAAAAATGCAGGGCCCCAAAACACCATCTGGACTCTCCCGAATTTGTCAAATCTATTCAACTATACAGTGAGGCCTTCCATGAACTATAGACCTAAAAGCTCTGTAAAATTGCAGTGACGATCCCAGTGTCCAGTGCTTCTTGTGAGTGAAGCTTCTCTGCCATGAAGAGGATAAAAACCTTCATGAGAAAATTAATGGCAGATGAGAGGCTCTCAAACTTAGGAGTCATCCACATTGAATGATAGAGGTCAAATTCTTTTGACTTGGATGAGTTTGTAGACATATTTGCAACCAGTCACTACATCAGAAGGATCATGCTTCTTTAACTCATATCAGAGACTGATGTTGATAAATTCCATTCAGCAATAATTCTATGCGAAATTTAGTGTTTGTATTGTTATTACACAGCTTTGTTCCAATTAAGGGTCAAGACAGCTTTTCATTATTCCATATGACTCTCATTATTATATACTTGACCATGCATTAAATAGGCCGTTAACTATTTCTTCAGGGCCTTCATATGGCATAATTCATGGAGGGCCATAATTTGGTTAACACATGGGGGCCATAATGTGATTAACACATGGGCAAGTGGTGCCCTCTGTGTATTATAAGCATCGTGACGTCACCAGACGTGACGTCATCGTGACGTTGTTGACATGAGGAATAAAAAATTCTGTCAGACATTGTCAGATTTGGCTAGAAATCAGTGAAAAATGGTCCGATTTGCAAAATTCAAAAGCCTACAAACACTGCAGTGAGTCACAGATAACAGAAAAAGCCCTAGATTTGCTCTATCTGCAAAAATAACAGCGTCAGATCGAAAAACGCAGTGCGAAAAGTGACAAAATGGACTAAAAATGTAAGTTTTAGGCTAGATTTATCCATCACAGCTTCGTTTTTCATGATTTTATTTAATCACTACATGATAATGCCAGTTTAACTAAATCTGCGGGGGTTTGGGAAGAAAAACCATGGCAGTGTACTTCATAAAAAATTGGGAAGTTGAAAAACAATTTTTTTAAATTATATGATAATGATAATAACATTTTACTTGTCGGGCATTATGGGGTATTAATCAGTTATGGCCCTCGGGCAGAAATCATTTAATGCCCTCGCCTAGCGGCTCGTGCATTAAGCTAATGATTTCCGCACTCTGACCATAACTGATCTATGCCCCATGCATAATGCTCTCAAAAAAAAGTTATTGTATAATTATTTTCCTAAAATATTATACATATATTCATGAATAGTTTATAGGCCTAGTCTGATGAAAAATGCTATTGTTTGTTCTAGTGTGATTATGTTGCAAAGATGATGATTGCTATGTGATGGGAATTATAACTTTTCTGTTTCTTATTCAAGACTGAAACAAAATTTTCATTGTGATAACTGAATTCCTGTCTGATACAAATGTCACTTTTCTGATGTTTTTCTATTGATTTTTCTAAAGATGTAATCATCTACATCCTATATCAAGATTAAGTGGCATTCAGTTAAGCAAATTTAAGTGAGATATAATAAATATCTTTACATTTAGCAGCAAAATATCTAATGCCTTGAAATGGTATGCAAATACAACATATAATTATATTTGATGCACTTCATGTTCAACTTAAGGTGACTCAAGCGTGGTAGTTTGATCATACATATTTTTCTAAAATTTTGCACTGGTAGTCTATGGGACCCATACATTCCAAAAATGAAAAATAAAAAAATTTCACCGACTCGTTTGGTTGCCATGGTAACAGCATGTTTGTCCTGATGACTGCTTAAAAGTTATAAATTGAGTTTTTGGTTATGTACCATTGAATAAAGCCTTACATGCATTTGTCACACAAAAATGTCAGAAATGTCTTCCCATGGATGTAAACCAATACATTTGCCACAAATTTGAAGAAAAAGGTTAAAATAATTTTTTCTGTAAGAGCTCAAAGGGCACAAACACACTAATTAATTGCAGATTTTGCATGCATCAATTTTGGCAGTAATCAAATTTTAGGAAAACGATCATACAGATTTTTTTTTAAATTTGCGTATATCATAAACTGGTTATTGTCAAACAAATGTCCAAAAATAAAAAAAATTCACCCTGTCGTTTTTTAACTGCAGTACCATGACTATGCCAATGTCAATTTAAAGAAATAAAGACAATTTTAGACACAGTTGACTGAAATTAGTTGAGAAAATTCTTTTGATAAAGACGAGAAGCTGAAACTTTGAATTAGCATAGAGTAGATGTTACTGCATTCAATAAAAAAATAATTATGCTTCTAGCTGCATTAGATCTCATTTAAATAGCAAATACTGCCACCCATTGCCCCAACTGTGGCAGAGGTCTGGCTACACCACTGTGTATGGGCAATGTATATATATATTGTTTTATTGACACAAGAATATCAGTAATGATACATTTGTCAATGTTAGTATTGCGAGAAAAAATTGGTTAGTACATGACTTGTTGGTTTGTGATTAGCACAGAATTGCTGTATTTCTATGGTTGAAATGTCAGAATTGTTTGGCAAGTCCACTTGACATGATCATGATGATTTATCTTTTGATTTCATTTGCTCTATGGTATCAGACTCCTTAGACCTAGGGTGTGGGTGCAGTAAAAAAGATATTTTGGCGAGTTTCTGGTGAATTTTTGATTTTGGGGGAAATTTTTACATGAGTTTTTGGCCCCAACAAAAAATATGTCACCATCTGTATTCTGTTGTACAAATTGTGTCCATACATGTACCTTGCAATTTTAAACAAATGAACTGTTTGCTTTATAGCTAATATATATGTATTTAACAAATCTTTTTTGTGAAACGATATGATAATAAATAATAATAAATCTTGTTTGAGATCTTACATTTTGTGATTGTTTATTCGTCCACTAGCAGCATAGTCAGTAATACAGTCGCAGATATTAGTATTCTATACTGCTTGAATTCTACAAAAAATGCACTTTATTCAAGATGCTGGGTTCTAAGTGGAAAAAAAATGGCTTCCATTTCAGTCGTCCAATCAATTATATTGTATCCAATTAATATCATTGTATCCTATTAATAACAGTGTATCCAATTAATTGAATTGCATCTAACTAATTACATTGTATTCAATTAATTACATTGTATCTAATTAATTACATTGTATCCAATTAATTACATTGAATCCAATTAGTTACATGGCCTCAAGAAACACCAAAGGCAGCATTCACTGTATCCCGAATTCAGCTCAGAATGGACACATGTAAATTGACAGAAAGATCTAAGTATTCACACACAATGAGCATCCCAGAAGAAAATGCAGGCAACTGCTGAAATTTCCAAGCAAAGAGTTTGTGACCATGACCATGCCGAGTACTTGCCGAGTACTTGTGACCATGACCGTCCATTGGAAAATGGAACTACATTTTATTCAGGAGCGCTGTGTGCAGGAATTTGTGACTCACTGTAGCTTGTTTTATGATTGGTTTCATTGGACACTTCTCCAAAGAGGCTGTCATGCTACACTGAATGCCTAATTGTCTGTACATAATGATATTCACTTTCATGGCTGGCAATAATTCCTAAATAAAATAAAATAAACTTGTGCATGCAGAAATAATGTTGACTTGCACATGGTGGAAACAATCTGAAAAAAAAACTTGCAAAACCATATTTCAATGGCCAGATAAGAGATGCATAACCATAGTACAATTTTAAAAAATACTGTATGAAAGCAGCCAGTTTGACATGCAAAAGAAAAGTTAATGACAAAATGATAAAACACAAATCCATGTATTATTTCATAATCAAATTGCAGAAATTTTAATCAAAATAGAACTTTGGTATACAGGGCAGCTTTGTTAGCTTTAATGGAAGATCAACCACTTGCAAGCATTTTTTAAGGATTTCATCTTGGAGACAGCAGAACAAACAATTATATACAGGGCCATTGTGCGCAACATGTATTGATCAGCTGAAAAATGCTCCTGATGAATTTTCTAATTTTTTGAATGCCTTGTAATGGGGTCCCTTGATAACGAAATTTATATTTAATATAGGGACCCCCAATCAATAAATAAAGTTAATCAAAAAGTCAATAATCAATGATACCCAGGCAAAAATTAATTCAAACTGTTGCCGTCATAAGTAGTTCACTACTTATTAATTTGTGATTTGAAGAAGTTGACATAGATCATGAGAAATATAATTGTACAGACTGAGAAGAATATTTTTAATTTAAAATAAAAAAAAGGATCTCAGAATACAAGATAAGACCACCAAGCAATGATTGGAACACCAAATCTGTCCAATGAAAGATCATTTGATGTCCCTGCAATTTGCTCAACTGATAAATTAACTGACAAATCGCAGACAAATCTACAGATGGGTCAACTAATTAATCAACTAAATAAATCAAATGATAAATCAACACTCTCATTAGGTCATGAAATCCACAAGTGTTGCATCACTGCAGATACTGTAGTTTAGCTCTGCATGTAATCATTTTAGAGTACAAACTGTAATGCTATTTAGATAAGTAGTAACGCTTCAATTATGACAACATCATATAATTGTGTAGACCTATGAAAAAGGTTGCAGAAGCATTGTGCTACTGAGAAAATTGGAGTCTCACACTTTTCAAATTCAATATAGTATGATCTGTATGAAGCCTTGTATAAAGTAAGTTATACCTTGGTAAACTACAGTATTTGCAGATTGTGACACCATTATGCTATTATTAATTTTCAAGGTTATTTATAGTTTTTTGAAAATATGCGCCATCTGTGAGTGGTTTTAAGTGATAAACTTGCTGGATCATGCTAAAAACTTTAATTGCTAGTTCTCAAAAAGATAATGATTGCAGATACTGTAGTTTACCTTTTTAGAGCAGAGCTATAGCTATATCTATTATTTGTGATTTTTATTGCTCCTGATAGGCCTATCCTTGTAAAAATTAATTCAAACTGTTGCCACCAAAAGTAATAATCCTTTTTTTTTCTTATTTTCAAAGGAAAGAGGATGACATCAGCCAAAATTTATTTTAGAGACTGGGAACAATATTTTGTATGTACAATCAAAACAAAAGAACCTCAGGCTATAAGACAACCAAGTGTGCAATTACATGTAATGAGATTATCCGAAAAAAAACGAGAAAAACCACAGGGTGCTGCCCTCATGGAGGAGTTGGACTTTACGTCTTATGATACTTTGATGAATGGCACGAAGCAATTCATTGCCAACCACAGACAAGTGCTGTGGGCAGGCAACGGTGGGGGCCAGCGCAAGCCTTGTTGTGTTACTGTTGTGAATCTGACCACCGGCTGAGATGGCAAGCCACAGGACAAGAGGTAGCAGAACCATGCTTGACAATGAATACCCTCCTCAGGACAACCCAGGACAGGTGGCAGGAGATTCCGTGGAGAAAACCCAGCTGCTGGACCTTGTGAGGGAAAGAACTGGACCTAGACATGAAGCGGAATTACAAATGCAGATGGCCCCTGTTGGCAGGAGCAGCAGGAGTAACAGATCAGCAGCGAGGGAATCCTTCAAACTTGCCATTGAAAAACTTTCTCTGTCCAATGGCACCCCAATAGAGGATAGACTCATGCAGACCACTGTGCACAACAATAATAATAATAATAATAATAATAGTTATTTATATAGCGCCTCTTCCAGTAAACTGCTCAGAAGCGCTTGTGGCAGATGGGGTTATTTGTAGAACATTTTAAACAAGTGAGTTTTTAGGTTTTTCTTGAAGCAGTCCAGAGTCTTTGATGCCCGAACACTTTCTGGTAACTTGTTCCAGACTTTTGGCGCTGCGAAAGAGAAAGCTCGATCTTCAAATTTGTTCTGGCTGTTAGTAGCTGGTTCGATTAACAAGAGTTTATTGTTGCTCCTCAGGTTATGGTCCTGATTGGGCTTAAGCTTGACAAGTGTCTGAATGTACAGTGGTGCTTGGTTGTTCAATGCCTTCCAAGTTGTAGTCATCAGCTTAAATTGTATTCTAGCAGCAATAGGCAACCAGTGAAGCTGCTTTCTATATGATCCTACGCTGTCTTGTTGTTTCAATCTCTCTATGAGACGAACTGCTGAGTTTTGGGCCACCTGAAGCTTGTTCACTAAATGCTGAGATACGCCAAACAAAAGGCCATTTCCATAGTCTAAGTGAGGTGTGACCAGAGCATTTACGGCAGTTTTGACTACATCTTTGTTCAGGGACTTTTGGAGTTTAGAAATGTTTCGCAGATTAAAATAGGCATTTCGGCACATTTTGTTAACTTGCTTCTCCATTGTCATATTTTTGTCCATGGTTACACCCAAATTCCTAACATGCTCTGCTGTTTTGATTGAGACATTTTCAATATTAATCGATGAAACTTTGAGTTTTTTTAGTTGCTGTTGTGTGCCAATCAAGAGGAGTTCGGTTTTTTCGCCATTGTTACACAGTTTATTCTCATGGAGAAATTTTCGTATTTCAGTAATGCATTTTTCCATTTTCTTAATTGCATTTTCTTGACCAGTGAAAGTTGGTTTAAATGATAAAATTAGTTGCTCGTCATCAGCATACTTCTGATCCTCAGTTTGATTTTGAGAAGCGACTTCACTTACTGGAGCTATGTATGAATTGAATAATATTGGACCAAGTTTTGAACCTTGAGGGACACCAAATTTGAGTGGAAGCCTGTCTGATGTTTGGTCATTTATCACGACAGATTGTGATCTTTCTGAAATGTAGGACTTAAACCAGTTGAGAGCCGAATTGCACACCCCGTATCTGTTTTCTAGTCTCGTTAGTAGAATATCGTGATCAATTGTATCAAACGCAGCTGAGAGATCCAACAGTACAAGCATTGTTATTTCACCTTTGCTCATGTTCAACATAATGTCATTGTGGACTTTTGTTAGGAGAGTTTCTGTGCTATGAAATTGCTTGTATGCAGACTGTTTTTCATCATCAAGCTGGTTCTGAACGAGGTGGTTCATGTATTGTTTGATAACTGCACTTTCAATTATTTTGCCAAGGAAAGACAAGTTTGATACTGGACGGTAGTTCTTCTTAATAAGGTCAAGTCCTCCCTTCTTTAATAATGGCTTCACAAGTGCATGTTTCAATTCAAGGGGCATTTCCCCGAGAGCTAGAGATGCGTTAACAATATCAGTTACTAATGGCAGAAACTCATCTATGCACTCAAGCAGTAACCATGTTGGAATTGGGTCCAGTTGACAGTGTTTAACTGGCATGCTTTTGATCAGCTTCTTAATTGTTGTTTTCGATAGGGTTTTGAACTGAAATAATTTGAAGCCTGTAAATCTTTCAGTAGTTGCAGTGTTATTGTTACCAGAGTCCATTTGCGACCTTATTTTCTTAATTTTGTCATCAAAGAATGTATTGAAGTCATTTGCCATGTCTTTGCTGTTTGTATGATTAGGCAGAGGCAGTTCTTGTTTCCTGTTGAGACTGGAATTAAGCACCTTGAACATGGCCTTAGAATTTCCCTTAGTGCTCTCAATCTTGGCTCTTAAATCATCAGATTTTAGCTGATTGAGCAAGTCATTTAAAGCATTTCGTTTCAACTGGAAATCTTCCCAATCTTTTTCAAGACCTGTTCGCCTCCAGGTTCGTTCCGCTTTCCTTTTTGCTGTTTTTAGATTTTTTATATTGGCATTAGTAAACGGAGTCGGTTTGCGCAGTGTTACTTGCTTTGCAACCACTGGTGCATGTTTGTCAAGAACATCTTTTGATGAATTGTATATCGAGACCAGTTTTGATAAGCGTTCAGATGAGTTTTCCTGTTCAACCTTTTGTGACAAGCATTTGTTAATGTCTTTCTTAAAATCAGTCATATCAATATTGCGCATTTTTCTGAAAGCTATTGTCTTTTTTGCACTTTTTCCTTTGCTAATTGCCATATTGAAAAGGACACAGTTATGGTCAGAGAGCAAGTCATTGACCTCACAGTTTCTCAGAGTTGAATTCTTACGAGTTATGACAAGATCTAGTACGTTCCCTTCTTTGTGTGTAGGTGTAGCCACATGTTGTTCAAGATCATACATATCTAAGATGCTATTGAACTGCATGACTCTAGCATCGTCAGGTTTGTTCATGTGGAAATTAAAGTCTCCAGTTATCACAACCTCATTGTGATATGTTTGATATTGTGCTAAGAATTGTGTAAATTCTTCGAAAAACTCTGATAACTTGTATTTGTTCTTGCTTGAGGGTTCAGGTCGGTACACTAGAAGAATTGTGATTGTTTTGCCATTCAAATTAATTTGAATTTCCATGTGTTCAAAAGTTTTGGTTTTCACAGTATTGATTTTTGTTGCTTTTAGGCCTGACCTTGAAATGCAACCAACACCACCCCCAGGTCTGCCTTCACGGGGTGTGCCAATATAAAAGTATTCGCCATTCCTTTCTAAGTTGCCTATTTCCACAATATCATCTGCTTTTAGCCATGTTTCTGTGAAAAGAAACAAGTCAAGATCAAATTCATCTCTGAAATTCTTCACTAATTCTGTCTTTTGTCTCAGACTTTGTGCATTCCATACACAAGCTTTTAGAATGTTATTGGCAGTATGCCTGGTAGCTTTTTTTCTATGGTTACATCGTTCTTCAGGTTTATCTAAGTGATTCATTGGATCACATCCGCTCTGGTGGCCATCTAAACCGATGCGCAAGACATCGGAATATAGCTTTTCAGGTTTGGACATTGTTCAGTAAGTAAATGAGATTGTAGTACACAGTGTAGTATTTTGCTAGCACAATAGGGTTATTCTTGAAATTACTCTATGTGGTGATTGAGGATACTTGGTTTTTGGATACTCTGAGTGGTGACCAATGAGTGCAGTTGAGGCTGACAGAGATATGACGCTATGTTGTGATCAAGGAGAATCTGTTATTGAGTGCTCTATGGGTGAAACAATGAGCTTAATTTCTTTCAGGTGAGAAGGAGGACCACTCTATGTGGTGATCAAAGAAAATTAGTTATTAGACACTCTAAGTGGTGACCAATGAGGTAAGTTGAGGTGAGAAGGAGATCACTCTATGTGGTGATCAAGAGAATTAGTTATTGGACACTCTATGTGGTGACCAATGAGGTTAGTTGAGTTGAGAAGGCGATCACTCTATGTGGTGACCAATGAAGTTAGTTGAGGTGAGAAGGAGATCACTCTATGTGGTGATCAAGAGAATTAGTTATTGGACGCTCTATGTGGTGACCAATGAGGTTAGTTGAGGAGAGAAGGGGATCACTCTATGTGGTGATCAAGAGAATTAGGAACAAATTCCTAAGTGTCACCATAAAGAGCCATAATTACATGCTGAACAAAGACTCTGCGCTAAAGAAGAAGCAAGCTGCATGCGACAGGCCAATTATGTGTGACAGCACGGAAACTGACAGTCTTATAATGATACGCTGCCAATCAGGTGTATATGAGCTCATCAAAAGAGCTACCCTCATGTTCTATGGAGAAATCCAACATAAAGGTGCTTCAGCTGACATAGAGCTCTGGCAGGACAAAGCACAGATCTTCACCCAAGCAGTAATCAAGGTCACCCCATTTCACAACCCCAGAGCAGGCTACACGGTCAGCCTCTACCACACAACTTCATCTCTAAGTGTCAACGGCAATGGATGTCAAAAATTCTTCAAAGAGGAATGGCCACAAATCACAGATGTCATCAGTGAAATAAACGCTATCCACAGAAACACCGACCCAGTGACGCTGAATGAAAACATCAAGTTGTGTTTGAGAGAGGTTCTGGATAATCTGACAACTCCGAAGTCGACGAAACAGAAGCCGAGAAGCAACAATAGTCAGAAAGAGGTTACTTGCAGAAGGAAGGACAAAAAGAAGGACAAATCAGTTCCGTCTGAGAAAGATGAAACATCAAGGAGGGCAGTAATGCCCCCCTCCATTGAGAATGAGAATGCGCTGAGTGCGTCCGTGACAGATGAAGTTGAACCGGAAGTGAATGCCAACACCCCAAGTGCCCTAACCTAGCCTTAATATGCAGACGGATGCCAAGTAACGACGGGCCAGTGACCCCACCGACAGCTGCAGGATCAAGACATGACCCACACCAGCCGCACAGTGGAGAGTTCAGTCCGCCATTTGAGTATGACGACAACCCAGCTGGAGCCGGCAATGCTGTCACAGCGGATAACAACCAATGCAGGGAGTGTCACAGCCTGAGAATGAAGCTACTGTCAACAGAGACGGAGATGCAAGGAATGCAGAGGAAGATAAAACAGCAAGAAAGAGCGCTACAGCAGAGGGAAAAGGACCTCAGCACTAAAGCTATGCAGTATTTGAATTCAAAGACGCACATTACCACACTGGAGAGCCAGATAAAGCAACTGCAAGAAAACAACAGGCTGCTGAGAGAGAGAGGCGAACCAAATACTCCACACCATGGAGTGTACAGCAACCCTGGACCTTCAGAAAGCAGTGGCACGGAAGAGAGACTAAGGGCTGTAGAAAAGCAGATTCAGGATATGAGAATATCCCAACTGGAAGCGAAGCTAGACGGACTTTCTCAGCAAAGGGCGCAGGAATCAAGGCAGCAAGAGCAGCAACAACCTCCAAGTACCCAGCAAACTTATCCCATACAACACCCCCTGATCTACTACCCTGGTATGATTCCACCGCCTCACATGTTCTTCCAAACGACAGCCTGGCCACCACCCAATCTTTACAGTGATGCAAATGGCATGGCACATGCAAGCCAGCCACCATCGCATCCCCAAAGCCAAGAAGGGAGGGAACAGACAGGACAGAGGGCAGAGCAACGGAAGAACCACTGGAGGAGAGACCAGCAAGGGCGAGATACAGAGAACGGCAATGGACGGAGGAGAGACTACTGGAGAAAAGACCAGTTAGGACAAAGGAATGTGGACGACAACAACTGGAGAAGGAGGAGGGATACAGAGATTATACAGGATGGCAGGCCACCAAGGCAACGTGCAAGTCAAGTGGACATGAAAATGACCGGAGAAGAACATAATGTTGTGCCACTGGAGGAAAGGAAAAGCTCTGGAGAAGACACTAGGAACATGACAAGTCCGCCAAGACATGCTGGTAACCATGGTGACAAGCCAGATGATGGACAAGGCCAAATGGGTACACTACGCACAATGGCCCCCAAAACGTCACACAGGTCAGAGCTGGAAGAGATAGCAGGTATGGAGACATCAGATTTAGAAAACGACCTGAACTGCTCAAGATCATCTGAATAGCAACCACAGAAGATAAAGCCAGACCTCCGGATAAAAGTGGGATCGATAAACCTGGATGGGCTGCAGTACAACCATCAGTGTATAAATTCAACCCTCCAGCACTGCAATCTCATATGTATCCAGGAGCACTGGCTGTGGAAATTCCAAATTGAAGACGTATTCAGCAATGTCCTCCCAGAATGGAGATTCCTAGCGAGATCTGCAGATGAAAACATGAATCTGCCGCCAGGCCCGGTCCCAAGAGGACATGGAGGAGTCGCTATCATCTGGAGAGAGCAGTTGCATCCATGTATGACACCCCTGCCAGAAGGCAATGAGAGAGTCCTGCCTGTATCAATGAAGTGCGGAAATATTGCCATCCTGCTTGTGTGTTGCTACCTGCCATCAGGAGGCGGCAGATCTGTTATGGATAAATACAGTGAAGACATAGCAATACTTGATGAGCTGATTACGAAGTACTTCTCAACCCATAATATCATAATAGCTGGCGACCTGAACGTGGACATCTTTAATAGAAGAGGTAAAAAGGAAATGTTGCTTCTGAATCTGATAGAAGAGCATGTGCTGCAGAATCTCAACTACATGATTAAAGACATTTCAACATACTCCAACCCAGCCATCTTTCATGCCTCTCACTTAGACTACTTCCTTGTGCGTGGAAACCTCCAATGGACTCCAATGGAGGCGATTGGGAAGGAGACCCCTGAGGGACACATCAATAGCTCAACACACATCCCCATACAAACAGGGTTCACAGCTAAGATGGAAATGACAGCACCAAACGGACTGTGTGAGGACCCTAACAGCATAAAGAAAATGAAGTGGGAGCAAGTCAACATCTGGAAATACCAGGACAACCTTGCTAAGGAGCTTGAAAAAACAGACTTCAAGGACATGTCTACTGAAGCAGCATTAAGTGCATTCACAACTGCCATCAATGAGGCATCTCTGGCAACAATGGGCAGGACAAAACCGAGGAAGAATAGGAAGAAGAAGCCCATATGGAACCCAGCCATCAAAGAAGCTTCACAAGCCTCAAAGAAAATCTTCTGGGAATGGAAAGCGGCAGGCAGACCGCCCCGGCCTCATCACCTTGCGCTAGCCAAGGACACAGCCAAAAAGATGTTGCGTACTACACAGAGAGTGTCAGAAGCCATCAGAAGAGATGCCCACATGGCAGAAATCATGCAGGCCTCAAGCTCCAACTCCAAGCTTTTTCACAAGCTTGTCAAGGCGAACCGAAGCACAGACAGCGCAGACCAGGTCCTGAAGGCAAGTGCAAACTCGAATGAGCTAATCACTGACTGCGATGCACAGCTAGAACTCTGGGCGTCGTACTTCAAAGACCTGTCATCTGGAACTGCTGATGAAGATGACGAAATAACAGTCCAGCTTATGAGAAGACACAACACCAGCCGAGATGACCACAGTACATTCTCTGTCACAGAAGTGGAAAAGGCTATCAAGAAAATGAACTGCGGAAAAGCTGCTGATCAAGAGGGAATAACAACCGAACACCTCAAGTATGCCACCGCCGATGCCCACATTGTACTGACGGACATTGTCAACAGGATTGTGGCAGAAGCGAAGTTTCCAGACTCGTGCAAATCGGGCTTCAAGATTCCCCTCCCTAAGAAGGGAAAAGACAGCCAGCTGCAGACCAACTATAGAGGTATCACAATTACGGCAGTTATTGGGAAGATCATTGAACATCTAGTGCAAGCTGAAGTAGAAGACATCCTGAAAGCAAATACCAGCAAACTCCAATTTGGATTTACACCGGGATTATCCCCTATTATGGCCTCTCTATGCCTATCAGAAGCAATCGCCACTGCAAAAGATGAGAAGCGACAACTCTACATCACGGCACTTGATGCGCAGAAGGCCTTTGATGTTGTGGTGCACCCCAAGCTGAAGGCGAAGCTGCATATGTCAGGTGTACAAGGGAGTGTATGGTGCTTAATTGACAACCTATACTCAGGAGTGAAAGAATGCGTCCGCTGGAAAGGCAAGTTCAGCAAGTGTTTCTCCGTCCAGAAAGGAGTGCGACAAGGAGCGGTACTGTCCACCACACTGTACAAGCTCTATATAAACGACTTGTTAAGAAATCTACAGGACAGCCAGGTTGGAATGAGCATTGGAACTATATATGCTGGTACACCAACATGTGCAGACGAACAACTGCTACTATCAGACAGTATGGAGGAGATGCAAGCAATGATAAACACCTGTCATCAGTATTCCAAGGACCACAGCTATGTTCTGCACCCTGTTAAAAGCACAATCACTCCCTTTCTCAACATCCCTAGTGACAAAAGAGACAACATCTGGAAAATGGGAGAAGACCCCTTGCAGGCTGCAACGTCCTTCACGCACCTGGGCCTAATATGGAGCGAAGGAAAAATGAGCCCCAACATCGAAGACAGAATCAAAACAGCAAGGAAAACGGTGTATGCACTTATGGGTGCAGGGCTACATGGAGTGAATGGACTAAGCCCTGCTGTCTCCGCACACATAATCAGAATCTATGTGCTACCAAGACTCCTCTATGGACTAGAGGCCTGTGTAACCACAAAGAAGCAGAAGGAAGAGCTGAGCCAGTTCCATAGAAACCTGCTAAGAAGTATCCAGGGACTTCCAAAAAGCACTGCCTGTGAAGCTATCTACCTGATGCTAGGTGAACTACCACTTGAGGCAGATATGGATATCAGAACGCTCACCTTATATGGGGCAATCTGCAGGGCAGAGGATAACAGGACCCTGAGAAACTTGGCATCAAGACAGCTCAGCACAGACAACAAACATAGCTGGTTCCAAAGCATTATTAGCCTGGCTCATAAATACAACATCAACATCAGCTACACTATAGAAGCACCCTGGAGAAAGAACATATGGAAGGACTACGTAACAGATGCAGTAAAAATATTCTGGCTGAAGTACCTGTTGGACTCAGCAGCACAAAAAAGCTCAATGAAGTGGATGGACCTGACTAACGCCATAAAATTTAAGCCACACCAAATATGGATAGCATGCAGAAGGAGTCCAAGAATGGTGCCAGCCGCAGTTACCAGGGCAAGACTGCTCACAGGAACCTACATGGTACAGACCAGGAAACAGAAAATTGGCAAAGAAGAGACCGCCACACTATGTCCGTTGTGCCGTCTGGAGCCGGAGGATGTCGAGCACTTTGTCACGAACTGTCCAGCATCCGACCACATCAGGAGAAGAAAATTTCAGCTGCTAAGAACTACGGAACACAGAAATGCATTCCACAGGAGAAACCTTAGAGAGCTGCTCAACGGCCCATGTACAGAGGGAGAAGAAAGCGATATAGCCAATGCCATTAACTCCGATCTATGCCACAGACTCCACACTAACAGAAATGCAATTTTAAACGACAGATTAACCCACCCCATCACACGGGGGTACTCCTGAGCTCAAAGGAGGAAACTGCAACAACAAGACAAGACAAGTGCCGCTGGAGCAAGTCAAATTATCAAATTGATATATTATCCTGGTAAGAGGGCTGTATAAATTTCGAAAACACCTGATGTGTTTCAAGCCAGGTCAATAAAAGAACCCCAGCTTGGAGTAAAATTTGGTAGGTAGAACATAGTATTATGTATTATGTAACCTGTAAATGGTTCTATGTGATATGTGAAATTGCACTATGGTACACAGTGTACATTGGCTCCTGCATTATAAGACCCCCTGTTGTAAACTTTATATGACCACCCTCCAGACTGGCTAAGTAGCATTTTTAGTGCAATTTGCACCCCAACTAGAGACCATGGCCCCATGAGAGACCACTTCATGACCGCAGAAAGGGCAGTCTCATAATGCAGGGACCACTGTTTTATCAATTTCCACCAATCCAACTGAATAAACCATCATGCACAATAACAAATACGAAAACAGATCAATCAGTTGTTATTCTCACTTAGCCAGTAAGCCTGATTTTTTTGTTATTAGCAGTTGGAATCAACACTTCAGCTGTGGTCTCAAGCTCACAGGGAGTGCCCAGATAGTGATGTCAGTATCACCATACTGACATCATCTCTGCACATATTCACATGGGACATGGCACACTTATATGAGATCTGTAATAAATTGTGAAACATCCATCTCTGTGTATATAAGGATGAGGATGGAATAGGGATAACTTTATTTGCTGATTGTGAGATTAGAATAGAGATTCGATTCCAACTCAGATGAAGCTTAGAAGATTTATTTTGGACCAGCTCACAAATTTTATAGTAAAGGCTGACCGACTATTGAATATTCATATCTCAAATATGATATTTGAGATGCTTCCACAATTTAATAAGAGAGGTCTGCCTATTCTTCTTCTGTAAATTATTGACTAGTAATTCAACATAAATTTGTGTTTTTTATAGTCTCAATTTTTTTTTGTTTTAATTGTCATATTCGAAAAATTTGACATAAATGTATTGAATATTTTGCTGTTTCCGTATGAGGAAAGTTGAATATGCAAATGAGGGTGACCTCCTGCAAATATTGGCATGGCTCGATTGAAACCGGCATGCCTAAAAACATATATTTAGACACTAAAACGGTGTTTCTAGTGTGCATACATCAAATGATATTCATTTTTTAAGGTTTTTCCAGGAGCTGATGCCTTTTTTCAGACTTGTCGCCATGGAAATGCTTGTGTTCTCTCAGCAAACTATACAAACAACCACCTACCCAAAATCTTAGGAATATTACCTTTCATTTTGATATCAAAATTGATTATTTTCAGCATCATCTAAGTATTTTATTTTCTACCGGTCCAGGTTCAATTAGCTGATACTGTTTGAAGTTTCATTTGTTATGACAATCACCATGGCAACCAAAAATGCACATATAATGAATCTGAGCCAATAATACATAATAATGCCAAGTTTGAAGTAGTTTCCAACAACACCTGTCAAGATATTCCACTTATCTAAGAACAACAATAAAAAAGCTGTACCCTCTCGTTGGTACGGTTACCTCAAGGTTCTACTGGACTAATAGCTGGCATTCTGGGAAACGTTTTGGTATACGATTCGGCCTGTTGTACTTCCGTGCGGGGTCATCTAAAACAGTATTTTTCCTCTACTAAATAGGAATGTATTTGATCGAATCACTTACTAAGTCTTGTCACAGTTCTGTAGTGCTCAAAAATTCTTTAATTCTCAAGTGGTCATCCAAATTGGACATTAGCACCTTATCCCCTGCTCTTCCCTCCGGCATTCAACACCAGGTGGCCCATGGCAGCAGGAAGTAATTGCTTTTATCGGGTCCTCAATCGAGTAATGTACTTTTGATTATAACATGTATGCTGTTTAATTTTCTAGGGAAATTAATTTATCAGAATCTTTCCCCAAAAAAACTTACAGTAGACGAACGACGAGTACTTACATTCAGCTGCTAGTGGCCATCAGTGACCTCACAAAAACCCCTATCAAATACATTGATATGAAGCAAAGATGTTTTATTAGGCAACCTATGACCTCATTGATGAGTGGTATGACATGGTCAGTGACTCTGGTTCATAACATAGGAAGTATAGGATATGACCTCACTGACTGCTTACACATCATAGAGTTTAACATGGCATGGATAGGGCTATGAAGGAACATTTCAATCCAATTCTGTAAGGGATCGTTCAGAATTTATGACTCGGGGGGGGGGGTGGTAGTTTTGACCGAGGGGGTACTAACTTTTCACACGTGTTTCAAAGTGGAGGGTAATAATTTTTGGCAACACTTCCAAGGGGGGTTAAGAAATTTTAACAAAGATAAAATGTTAAAAAAACTCGCATAAACTCATTTTATTCGGACTTTTTAATTTTAATGCGCAAAAGTCCACGAAATGACGCAAATCTGTACACGTGGCGGTGTATAACCGTATATATGTGTGTATTGCTTTGTATGTCGAGGGGGGGGGACCGGGGTTACTAAAAATACGCGAGAAACCTAAGGGTGGGGTACTTAAAATCTGTATGTAACTTAAGGATGGTATCAATTTTTTAGGGGAAGTTCCAGCAAAAGTCCCATCCCCCCTCCCATCATAAATTCTGAACGGTCCCTAAGTACTTGTTTTTGTCTACTGTGAATGGCAAAAAACATTTGGAACAATGTTCGCTCCATCCAAAAAGTATTTTTCTCAAGTGTTCATTGACACAATGATAAAGGAACATCATAGAATTGTTTTTTTTTCTGTGTTAATCACGTGATACTTGTGTCCTGTGATGCCTATAAGAAGAGTCGGTCTGTGTCAGAATCCAGGAGACCTTAGGAGGGGCAGTTTTTTTTTTTTTGTCAATGCTTCAGCTGCCTTCTTGACAATGATCACCAGCGTCATCCTGGTCTCAAAATTGTGTCAATGTACACTGCAAGTTTTCCTAAATTAGAGTAAATCAATCTAGAATGTAAAATCTGAAATCTTCAGACGTGCAACGTATTTAATCTTTACCAAAACCCAAACATATTACATGTATATGAAATCAGCACTTTATAAACTTTAAAATTATATTTTATGCAATTATGGACCCTATTCAACTGTGGTACTTTCAGCCAGAGGTCATTGAAAAAGCAGATGGAAATGTCATAAGAGAGAGATACTGGAACCTTCAGCAGAAGCTGGACTTAAAAGGGACAAGGCCAACATGGACGACTGAGGAGGATTTGGAGAGGAAGGGAGATTCTGGGCTGAGACCATATTTGATGCAATATGTTTCCTGGCTAGGAATTACAAACAAAAATTTAAAAGCTTCCTTTTCGATAAAATCATATGTTATGAAAGGATGGAGATTTACAAGTATGAAGAGAGGGAGATTCACCAGGTATATGATGTGTTGCTAACCTGTGAGAAATGCTTGGAGTGGCTGAGACCATGTGTCTTCTTCAATGAACAAACAACGGAAGAAACAGATTAGCTGTCATCATGAACATCCTGGTCATAATAAATTATTTGATTTCAATAAAGCATTTTCAAGTGATAGCATGACATCACAGGTTTTCATGCCTTTAAAGATGTGAGCCATACTTTTTCACAACCAATTACTTTGTTGAGATATTGACTATATTTCCCTCATAGGGAAAATGCAGATAATGGGAGGAGTGCACTGTAGCTTGTAACCATTTTTAAAATGTAATATTTTGCATCCCAGATAATCACTAAATGAAATGATGGTTTTTATATACATAATCATGTCTCTCAATGATATTCATTCCGTAAATATTCAACAATGTATGATTTATGCTTCACAACTGAGGACCTTTTTTGAAGTTGTTTCTTCAAAATTTTATCTGTACAATCACTGTGTTGTTAGTAGTTACTTCAAGAATTATGTCACTGATGTTTTCATATATTCTTGTTATTTTTGGTGATTGAGCTGATATCAAGAATCTGTAACATTTGAAGTATCTAAGATGAAACAGATGATCTTAGCTGCTGTAATGTGATATCGCTATGTAGTATCAATATGTCTATTACCATTGTTAAAGCCTCATGCATGCATATTATGAGGTAATATGCGCTAAGTATATGACTTGTAGGTTTATGATAAGCACAGAATTGCTAGATTTCTATGGTTCCAATTGGCTATATTCCGTTACCCTTGTAATTTTAAAAAGTATTAATAGGTCTATTACCACTGTGAAAGACCCAAATAGAATGATCTTGATATCTTATGATGTATGGGCTATGTATATGACTTGTTGGTTGTGATTAGCACTGAATTGCTGTATTTCTATGGTTGAAATGTTAGAATGGTTTGCCAAGTCATTCCACTTGACATGATTTATCTTTTGATTTTTTTGCTCTATGGTATCAGACTCCATGCACAGGGTGTGGGTGCAGTTGTTGGGCTGAAGCCTCCGAAAAACTTTGGAAAATAAATTTTTCGCGAGTTTCGGGTGAATTTTTGATTTTGAGGGAAATTCTTATATGAGATTTTGGCCCCCACAAAAAATGTGTCTCTATGCCTATGTCACCATCTGTATTCTGTTGTACAAATTGTGTCCATACATGTACCTTGCAATTTTAAACAAATGAACTGTTTGCTTTATAGCTAATATATATGTATTTAACAAATCTTTTTTGTGAAACGATATGATAATAAATAATAATAAATCTTGTTTGAAATCATACATTTTGTGATTGTTTATTCGTCCACTAGCAGATTCAACATAGTCAGTAATACAGTCGCAGATATTAGTATTCAATACTGCTTGAATTCTACAAAAATGCACCTTATTCAAGATGCTGGGCTCTAAGTTGCAAAAATTGGCTTTCATTTCAGTCCTCCAATGAATTACATTGTATCCAATTAATATCATTGTATCCTATTAATAACAGTGTATCCAATTAATTGAATTGCATCTAACTAATTACATTGTATTCAATTAATTACATTGTATCTAATTAATTACATTGTATCCACTTAATTACATTGTATCCAATTAATTACATTGCCTCAAGAAACACCAAAGACAGCGTTCACTGTATCCCTAATTCAGCTCAGAATGGACACATGTAAATTGACAGAAAGATCTAAGTATTCACACACAATGAGCATCCCAGAAGAAAATGCAGGCAACTGCTGAAATTTCCAAGCAAAGAGTTTGTGACCATGACCATGCCGAGTACTTGCCGAGTACTTGTGACCATGACCGTCCATTGGAAAATGGAACTACATTTTATTCAGGAGCGCTGTGTGCAGGAATTTGTGACTCACTGTAGCTTGTTTTATGATTGGTTTCATTGGACACTTCTCCAAAGAGGCTGTCACTCTACACTGAATGCCTAATTGTCTGTACATAATGATATTCACTTTCATGGCTGGCAACAATTCTGAAATGAAATAAAATTAACTTGCGCATGCAGAAATAATGTTGACTTGCACATGGTGGAAACAATCTGAAAAAAAAACTTGCAATACCATATTTCAATGGCCAGATAAGAGATGCATAACCATAGTACAATTTTAAAAAATACAGTATGAAAGCAGCCAGTTTGAAATGCAAAAGAAAAGTTAATGACAAAATGATAAAACGCAAATCCACGTATTATTTCATAATCAAATTGCAGAAATTTTAATCAAAATAGAACTTTGGTATACAGGGCAGCTTTGTTAGCTTTAATGGAAGATCAACCACTTGCAAGCATTTTTTAAGGATTTCATCTTGGAGACAGCAGAACAAACAATTATATACAGGGCCATAGTGCGCAACATGTATTGATCAGCTGAAAAATGTTCCTGATGAATTTTCTAATTTTTTGAATGCCTTGTAATGGGGTCCCTTGATAACGAAATTTATGTTTCATATAGGGACTCTCAATCAACAAATGTAGTTAATCAAAAATCAATAATCAATGAGAGCCTTGCAAAACTAGATTCAAACTGTTGCCATCAAAAGTAGTTCACTACTTATTAATTTGTGATAATAAAAAATTGAAAAATGAAGAAGTTGACATAGATCATGAGAAATATAATTGTACAGACTGAGAAGAATATTTTTAATTTAAAATAAAACAAAAGGATCTCAGACTACAAGATAAGACAACCAAGCAATGATTGGAACACCAAATCTGTCCAATGAAAGATCATTTGATGTCCCTGCAATTTGCTCAACTGATAAATTAACTGACAAATCGCAGACAAATCTACAGATGGGTCAACTAATTAATCAACTAAATAAATCAAATGATAAATCAACACTCTCATTAGGTCATGAAATTCACAAGTGTTGCATCACTGCAGATACTGTAGTTTAGCTCTGCATGTAATAATTTTAGAGTACAAACTGTAATGCTATTTAAATAAGTAGTAACGCTTCAATTATGACAACATCATATAATTGTGTAGACCTATGAAAAAGGTTGCAGAAGGATTGTGCTACTGAGAAAAATGGAGTCTCACACTTTTCAAATTCAATGTAGTATGATCTGTATGAAGCCTTGTATAAAGTAAGTTATACCTTGGTAAACTACAGTATTTGCTGATTGTGACACTATTATGCTATTATTAATTTTCAAGGTTATTTATAGTTTTTTGAAAATATGCGCCATCTGTGAGTGGTTTTAAGTGATAAACTTGCTGGATCATGCTAAAAACTTTAATTGCTAGTTCTCAAAAAGATAATGATTGCAGATACTGTAGTTTACCTTTTAGAGCAGAGCTATAGCTATATCTATTATTTGTGATTTTTATTGCTCCTGATAGGCCTATCCTTTTAAAAATTATTCAAACTGTTGGCACCAAAAGTAATAATCCTTTTTTTTCTTATTTTCAAAGGAAAGAGGATGACATCAGCCAAAATTTATTTTAGAGACTGGGAACAATATTTTTTATGCACAATCAAAACAAAAGAACCTCAGGCTATAAGACAACCAAGTGTGCAATTACATGTAATGAGATTATCCGAAAAAAAAAACGAGAAAAAAAAAACAACCATTTTTCAATGATTGTAATATATTAAATATATTTGTGAGATGAGTGCAAACTTTAGCACATGTAGAATGATTTTTATGGGAACAATCAGTTTTTCAAAGCGAGTCAAACTCATGATTGCTAAAACACTAGCAAACCCACCAAAGTTTGCTATTTTTCCTTTTCATAATTTTACTTTTATAGAAATATATTCGAACAATAGAAGAGAAAGGCTGACAGCAGACTTTGGAAGACTTCAAATCTGCAACTGTACAGTAAAGAAGGCAGGTTCACGAGTATATTTCAATTTCAATTTATTGGCACAAACAGCCTATAAGAGATGTCAGCCTACAACAATGTTTTTATGAACCATGACAATGTATTTCGTGTTTTTAGTGGTCAAACAATTGAAATTGAAATTCACTAAATTGAAATATACATTACCTTCTTCAAACTTCTATAAAGACCGTAGGTGCCAGCCTGCGCAAAACGCAGAGAGCGCATATCTTAATATCACTGTGATAATATGGCAGGAGATATCCCCTTCACACAGGGTTATACCTTTAGCAACAGGTCACAGTTGATTTAGACCACAACAGCTGAATTTGACACTATATGCTACTAGGTGGCTCCTAAGTGGCATTTGACATGTAACTCCATCTGTTAGACAATCACTGAAGTTCTCCCAAAATGTAAACAACATTTTTCAGTGATTGAAGCAGTGGCCATGCCAGTTTATTTAGTGACAACTGTGGTGTCGAAATCAACGTTCGTGTATAGGCATTTTTGGAAAAGGGTCGAGCTGACACAAAGTGGCAACCTTGATAGTGTCATTAACAATTAACTCAATTCAATTGATCAGGCCCATAGCTATTACAGTGAAACACTTTGTTATAGGAAAAATCCTTTCAAGTTCATGTTGATTTTTGCATTCTGTGAGTCATGATACACCATGATTTGTCATGATCATTGCATCAGTATAGGAAGCATATATGCTGTTGATGATTCATGATCGAGATTACATGCCATAGCTGTGAATCTGTAAGATCCAAAGCTGTGTATGAAAGATATTGACATGGGATGATTGGTCATCATTTGGATGATTTGTCATAACCAGGCTCTGGCAGTGATTGGTCTTCCTTCATGATGACAATTTCCTATTCATCTGCCAAAATGAAGGCGTATCCACCTGAGCTGAGATGGAGAGTCATTTATCTGAAATATTTGCATGATAAAAGTGTACGAAAGATATCTGAAAGCCATTGTGTCAGCAAGGGATTTGTGTATAGAATGGTAAAACTACATGCAGAAACAGGTGGTGTCCATAAGAAGGAAAGGCCTGGAAGAGTCAGGAAATTGAACAGTAAGTACATTTGGGGTCAACCAATACACATTTGGGGGGGGGGGGTTGGAGGAGAAAGTACTGCACTGTGATACATGTACCAGCGTCAGTTATTTATTTCAAGCACTCGCTATACGAAACTTGATTTCAAGATCGAACAACACATTGTGAATAAGAGAAAGAAGGAATGATTTTTTTTACTGAGGCCAGACAGGACATTATTGTCAGTTAGGCCAGACTTTTTTAATTTTTCGCTTCTCAGAGCGATCGAACCAACCAATTTTCTCCCTATGGAAAAAAAAATTTATCATACCCACAATTTTTATCAAATTGACATGTATAAAAAACCGAGATTTCACCTTCTTTTACGTCCTACCGACCTGCCCTAGAAAAGTGCCTTGAGAAGATTAGAGAAGCTAATGATCAATTATGTCTGGCCTTACAGAAAGCACCAAGCCAAGCCAATGCCGATTCAACATTGCAGTACCCAAGCTATTGATGGAAGTATATTTCTATATTATCCATAACCGCTGCCCTTATGGAATCATCCTGTTGGCCTCCAGTTGCCCTGGACTGGCTTTGGTGCTCTCAACAGCTGACAAACAAAATCTCTTGAGCATATGGGCTGTGGTTATGCAGTCATGACAAATCATGCCTATGATGACTCATCATCCCATGTCAGTGTTTCACATATTTAGTCACATTTACAACTATACTACATGGTAGTGATCATGAATCATCAGCTGCATATATTTTTCCAATACTAATGTAATGATCATGACAAATCATGGTGTATCATGACTCACAGAATGCAAAAATCAACATGAACCTGAAAGGATTTTTCCTATATCAAAGTGTTTCACTGTAAGGAGAACACTAGTACTTCTCTGTCTGTATTTTCACTTTAAAATTAATATCCCTGTATTGATCAAGAAAAACTGAGTGATTGTGATATTAAATAAGTACAGTAGAAATTATTTATCATTTAAAAAACTGGCTATCGGATGGTTGATCCATTATCAAGGGAATTTTACCAAAAAATAGCTTCTTTGTTACAACAATTTTAATTTAGTCCGAGTTTCTGTAATATGGCAGAAAAAGTAGCAAATGTAGTTAATCTGATTGGTTGAGGGACTGAAATACATAGCATAAAACTAATTTGAATACTATAAAAACATTGATTGATTGATTGATTGATTTTATTTTGGTCTATTATTTGGAAGTTACAGTAATGAAGAGACAAAATATAAAGTAACTAATAAATAAAAGATCACGGATGGCACACAAAAGTTACATGAACTTATTTCCAGTGTTGTCCATTTGGAAAACACAAGAGGGCGACGAAGTGCAAAGTACATGATGTGCAGTAGAATTTAACAAAATTATCAAGTATGATTATTAATATTACATAAATTTAGTGGTTTCGAGCTTGTATTTTAAAGTTTTTTTTAACTTTTCGTTTAAAACAATTTTTATCATCTGTACATTTAACCCAAGAGGGCAATTCATTCCACAGTTTTGTGCCATTGTAACTAAAATTTGCAATTGTGACACCAATTGGTTTTGGTACTATAAAATTACACAGAGCTCCTCGAGTAGAGTAACGATGGTCAATCAAAACAAAATTTTGAGTTAAATAATTTGGAGCCGTATTATTTTTAACATCAAACATGTGGGCAAGAATCATCTGTTTTGCTCGATCTTGAGTGTTTAAAAAGCCAACCTGGTCTAGTTCTGTCTGACCTATTGATGACCTTGGTTTTAAGTTTAGTACAAAGCGAACAATCTTGTTTTGAGAGACCTGTACCTTCTTTTTGTTGACACTTGACAAAACCATGTACCAAGCTGATACCGCATAATCAAAGTAACTTTGTATCAGAGCCAAAGCAAGCGTCTTCCTTAATTTTGAGTTTAAAGAGTTGTTATGCCGATACAATAATTTTAAACGATTTGTACATTTTGACTGAATGTCTTTGACGATAGGTTCTCCAGGAAGAGTGCTGTTAAGTTTTAAACCAAGATATTTAACTTCCTGCTTTGGTTCTATTACATGGTTTTCTAGCTTCACAACAAAATTTCTCACTTGACTTTGTTTACGCTTGGAGCTGAAAACGATGACTTCAGTTTTGCCCATGTGCATAGAAAGAGAATTGTTAGTTAACCATTGAAAACATTTGTTGGCTGCTACCGACAATCTGCCCGACACTTCATTAACATTTTTGTGGCTAACAAGTAAAATTGTATCATCGGCATATAATACTAGGTCACACGATACACAAGAGGCAATATCATTACTATACAGCAGATAGCACCATGGCCCAAGTAAGCTCCCCTGTGGGACACCACACACAATAGATTTTTCTGATGACATACAGTTGTTAACGCTGACAATTTGTTTTCTTCCCTCTAAATACGATCTAAACCAAGTTTCGTCGATACCTGCCAGATGAATCTTCTCACATAACATACGATGGTCCACACTATCGAATGCCTTTTGGACATCGAGTAGCATCATGCCAACAAAATTTCCTCTACTGACCTCTGATCGTATAAAGTCATGTATTTGAATTAAACAAGCACCTGTAGAATAATTTCTACGAAATCCTGACTGAAATGGGTAAATAATATCTTTTTCCTTACAGTACATATCAACTTGTACATACACTGCTTTTTCAAGAATTTTAGATAAAGATGTTAGCACGCTGACTGGACGGTAGTTGCCTACCTCCAGCTTACTACCCTTTTTAAAAAGTGGGGTAACCTTTGCCATTTTTGTACATGAAGGTACAGTTTTGGTTCTAATGGACAAGTTGATCAAGTGTGTTACAACATTTTGCAAAGCTGATGCTCCATCACATAGAAACTTTGGACCAATATTGTCCAGCCCAGTGCTTTTGTTTGGGTTCATACTTTTGAGTTCTTTAAGAACAAATGATGGTTGAACTTCTTGCAAAACCATAGTGCCAGGCACAATGCCCAGGTTTCTGTAATAAGATCTACAATTTTCAGAAAAGGCACTATAAATATCTGAGAAATTTGGAAGTTTGGAAACCAGTTTTTTGCCTACATTAACGAAAAAGTCATTTATGTGTTCTGCAATTGTTGCTGAGTCATGACAAGGTATACCATTGATGTTTAACGTGACAGCATTTGTGGCTTTTGATCTTGTTTGATAGCCTAGTTGTTTCAAATTGTCCCAAAGTTTTTTGGGATTGTTTTTGTTTTTATCAATTTCATTGAGAAAGAAATTTTTACGAGCATCTTTTACTTGACGCTGCACTTTGTTCCGTATTTGACAAAACATTTTATATATTACGGGATCTTTTGATTTATGAAATGACCTCAGATATTTGTCACGTTGTTGAATATTTTCAATGATTTCATTTGTCATCCATATATCAAGTCCTGTGACATGTTTGGTGGTGTCAGTGTTTTCCGGTTAATCTTATCTACTTACCAAACTCAGCTGTTCACTGAAGCAGAATTGTACATTTTTCATAGTTGTCTACGTTCAACATAGAGATTTAGAGGACGCTTTATTGTGCATGGACCAATCAGACAGGCTCAAAATGCTACGTAGACAGTGATAAAACTAACCATAGCAACCCATACTAAGCGAATCCAAAATTCCTCTGTATAAACCTTTTCCTAGTACCAAACCCCTCTCCGGGAGCCCAGAGTCTCCTGAATGAAGAAGGCAGCTGAGTTACATACATCTTGGTGTTGAAACAGTCACTTGCATCTTAGATAAAGAACAAGCCAAAAAAAATTGTTAGTTTATTTCCTACTCACTTTTTGAAATTCCAGAATGTACATATATATGCAGTATTAACCTAAATAATTATCAAAATATCATACAGACAATTCATCATCCATTGGATAATAATAAATAATAATAACAAATACTTTATTCATCACAAAAGTGAAACTTGGAGTGTGTTGCCTCATAGACATAGAATCACATATATATACAATCACAGTCACATGCATACAGAGAAAAACTCAATCATACAGTTATTCATTCACACCAAATAGATACATACATACTACCACTTGCATTCATTGCACATTTTAATACTAGCTGGAATAAATGACCTTGCGTATCTGCTAGTTCTGCATTTGATACTCCTCAACCTTCTACCAGATGGTAACAATTCATAGTAACTATGCAGCGGGTGTTCTACCTCCTTTATAATACAACCATATCTTAACTTGCTGTATTTAATGTATATATCTGGTAATGACATAGTATTGATGTTCAGTCGAGCACAAGCCTTGATGACCTTCTTTATTTTGTTTTTTGCCTCAGCAGTGCAGTTGCCATACCAGCAACAAATTGAGAATGAAATGACTGACTGCATGATAGAATTGTAAAATATATTCAAAATTCTGTCATCTATACTAAATCTGCACAGCTGTCTTACAAAGTACATTCTGGAGTTGATCTTTTTATACACACTGTCTACATTTGTTGAAAAAGAAAAGTTCTGGTCTATCACGGTGCCCAGATATTTATATTCAGCCACATTTTCGACTGCTTCTCCATTTATAACTAAGATTTTTCTGTATCAATCATCAACTATTCATTTGCAAATGATGAAAAGCATAAATGACAAGGAGTCAATCTCCAAAGCGCTTGTGTGCAATTTATTGCAGACCATAGCATGTAAACCGATGTATTCGATTATAGTATTCTGCTAAACATCTAAAATCTGCCACCAATTATCAACATAAAAGTGATATCATTCCACGTCAAAAAGCTAGATGATCCTGAATATTCAAGCTGACACATTTCATTTGCCTCATACAACTTGATTTAACCTATGTCACCCTGTTGGCCCAGTGTTGTACTATGGCAGTCAATCAACAATCCCAAGGTGTAACCCTGATGATTCCGTCCCAGTCCATTTACTACAAATTCTGTCACCGGTTCACCTTTTCTCTAATGCCCTGCTTTAATGCACAGTTACCCAATAATGCTGAAAGTGGTATGTGAATTTACTAGGGTGAGTGACATTTGCCCAAATATCATGATCCAAATTTTATACCGTGACAAATGAAATCTATTGGTAACAACTGATTATAATTTGATCATCTCTTCTAGCCTCCATATGTGCATTTTGGCCGGGGGGGGGCTCCCCCCTCTGCCTCTCCTCTGATAATTTTTCCCTTTTTTTAACACCTTCTGACCAACATCTCCTACATTGTAGCTATTATCTTCGCTGATCTTTTCACTGTCTGTCTCTTATCATTTGTCCTCCGAGAATGAACTAATGCTCTACTGCAGTGCACATGCAGTGACCCAGTAATGTTGCCTTTTAACGCCTGAATAGTATCTCCTGTCCATCAATGACAAATGCGCAGCATTATTTTCGTCAAGTCCTCCAGCCAAGGCTCTCCTTCCACAATGTCTCTTTAACTCTTCTGCCTTTCGTCCACATACAGTTCTGCTGCACCTCATTGATTCGACTGGCACTGTAGTGGTACTCAACTACAGGCCACTTGCAGGCCCAGTTAGGACGCTCTGGTTGGGCTGTGCCAGGACTGCTTGCAGCTCCCTGCAGCGTAACATTCTAGCATCAGCTGCGAACATCTTGGGTAGTGGTGTGCGGATGACAGGCACATGCATTCTGCTATGCAGGCTGATTGAGTTGCAGTGAGGATGCTGGTGGATGACATAAGAAGAAGAAACAGCAGGAATTAAGTTAAGTTAGTTAAGTTAAGTATTTATTGACCATATTCAAAACGTATGTACAATAATATTTACAGTTCCATTACAATTGTGCTATATACACATGGCAGGCTGACGCCAATGCAGGCGTATGTGCCTTTATCAATTTCACAACTTAACACATCACAGTAAATAAAAGTACACAGTGAAGCATTATCCATTTGGTAAGAAGTCAATTATAATCTTATATGTCAACAAAATAAATCAAGCAAGTGCATTGCTTTAGTTACATATATATATATATATATATATAGAATTTTATTGGACAACGGAATATCATCAAGATACATGTGTCACGTAAATCAATAGAAAAAAATTAAAAACATCAAATAAGATAGGAAGTATGTACAAAAGAGGGATAGTACCTAACTACAACTAAGAAGGAGTAATTATAAAATATGTAATGCAATAGAATGAAATCGAAACTAACAATATAAAATACAGGTTAGGTCAAATTCATAGAATAATTCATTACGATACTACTGTAGATAAATGAGCACCCAAAAAGATTACTAACTTATGAATAATTTATAGCACATATTAAAAGTTAGAATATAATAAAGCACCATATTTGCAATTCTACAATCTAGTGATGACTGATTCGCAATAGAACAGCAGTAAATGAAGCAGTTAATCTTGGTAATACTATCTACAGCACACAAAGTGGTATAAAAAGCAAAAGGTATACAATTATGTACAGACAGAATAAACATCACAATAAATGGAAGCACCAATAATACATTGTGTATGTTATATACAAGAGAAAATATGCATTTTAATTATGTACAGCAAAAACAATGGCAAACACAAGGAAGCAACGCATCAATATGCCACGGACCACTCAGTCACCAGGAGCAATGGGGCCTACAGGCCTAATCATAGTTATCACTAGCCTTAATTCTCAATTTTCAATGCTGTGTATAGAAATTTGCCAAGAGCATAATTCAAGTATAAATTTTTTGATGTCAAAATTTGGTGAAATTGTTCAGCTTGGCTAAATACTAGAAAGTCATCAATTGTCTGGCCAGCTACCTCATATAAATCTGTTCTTAGGTTTGTCCATCTTGGGCAAACTATAAGACAATGGAATTGATTTTCAACAAGATTTAAGTTACATTTATCACAAATACGATCTTCTGCAGGTATATAGGGACGTTTATGTCTACCAATTTCAATATTGAGATTGTGAGAACTTAGTCTGAAACGTGCAATACTGGTATAAACAGATTTAGGCAGATTGAAGTTAAGATATGGTTCTAATCTCATATCAGATTTGAAAAATTTGTACGTTCTTAGTTTTGGGTATTTTGTGTTATCATTTATATCACTCATCATCTTATCCTTAGCCTGGTCATACAGGCATGCTATGGTTTTATTCAAATTGCATTGCATAAGTTCTATGTTAAGCTTGTCAGAGACTTTGTTAAGTCTTGTGAGCCAACAAGGCACACCTCTCTCTTGAAGTTTAATTTGAATGTCTAGACATTTATGAAGAAGGATAGGACATGTTTTACTTTTTAGTCTGTCCAAGTATTTCAAGGCCGAGGACTGTTGCCTTAAAAGTAAAGGAAATCTACCAGTATCTGCTAAGATTGCAGTGGTAGGCGTTTGACATCTAACACTAAGCATATTTTTGAGGAAGTTCAATTGTATCTTTTCAATGACATTATTTTCCTTCTCAGGGAACCACACTTCACTGTTGTATTCCAGTATAGGTAGTATATGGGTATCAAACGTTTTAAGACTTAATTTAGGTGGAAGATAACCTACAGTAGACCTTGTGTTTTCTTTGAGAGCGTACATAGCTTTCTGCGCTTGTGTCGCCAGATGTGTATACATTTCTTTATGTATGTCTTTTGAGTCACACAGCACATGACCTAGATATTTATATGAGCTGACCAATTCCAACTCTTTGTTATCAATTGTAAATTGGAATTTATTCATACTTTTACTCTGTGTTTTGCGAATAAACATAACTTTACTTTTTTGAGAGTTAGTTATTAGATGCCACTTCCTACAATAAGACTCAACATTATTCAATAGAGTCTGCATTCCCTCAGTCTCAGAGACTAGCACTAGATCATCAGCACTAAGTAAATGTGTAAAAGTTGTTCCATCTATAGAGACACCACAGGTTTGGTCTAGAAATTCAGCCATGTCCGACAGATACAGATTAAATAGCTTAGGACTGACTATACCACCCTGGAGAACACCATGGGTGCTGTCGATGCTTGAGCCTAACTCACCGTGCCATCTAACTATAGCTTGTGATTTAGAGAACATACTACGAATGATTTTGACCAGTTTACCACCGTAACCTTTTTTGATCATTTTATGATAGAGAAAGCTACGATTGACAAAGTCAAAGGCTTTAGAAAAGTCAATGAAAGTTATGAATAAGTTTTTGCGCATCGACTTTTGATATGATATGATAGAATCTATTATGAAGACATTGTCGCTGGTCCGACACCCTTGGGTGAAACCAAATTGGTGTGGATCTACTTTATTTGTAGCTTCAATTTGAAAAACTAATCTTTTATTCACAATTGATTCAAATACTTTACCCATACACGCCATCAATGTAAGCTTTCTATAATTATCAGGTTCGTTGTAATTACCCTTTTTTATATATATATACAACAGAATATAATAATATACATCTCCAAGCTAATGGAGCTGCCCGGGGTGACCTCACATTGCAAGGCTGCCAAATCACGTCTACCCCCCCCCCCTTAGGGTGGATGGGGAAATCTGCAGGTCACAGTCATGGTCCAGTATGATTGATCTGTCAAGCTGCATGTTTATTACCTGCTGAAGGAAACAGGCCTGTATTGTGTGCTCCAATGGTTGGACGATGCAGTTGGAGCACACAGAAACTAATACTTCAGAGTTTGCTCAAATAACATTGGCGAGCTTTGGAGCATTTGACTGAGTTAACTGGATCCAAATTGCTGTTTGTTTATTTGATGCTCTAACCTGCTTATCTGATGTGAAGCATCTGTTCACGCTATGATATAATACCATAGGACTCCTAAGATTGTTTTTCAGGCAAACCATGTGACTCCCCTTGCTCCACAATGAGTGACATTCTCTATCGACCAGTTTATCACATCAATATGACCCGCACTCCTCCTGCAGCAGTTCACTTGACACACCTATAAACTGATGCATTTGGAATATAGACATACTGTTGTCTTTACAAGAAAGCCTGCCTTCTTCAAGACATTGCTTTACAAAATGCTGAGATGACTGGACAGCAGTTGGCACTCACCCCTCTCTGCAGATGACATTGCTGCATTTTCATTGTCAGATCTGCATGAATCACTTCTCTGCCTGTAAAAGCTGCATAGGTCTGAATTTGTCTTCCCGAAAATTGACAGGCATTCTAGATTATCTTTTATGCAAAATGAGTATATTGGTTGCTGGGAATAAATAACAAATACTAATTTTGCTGTAGCCTATATTATTTCAATTACATTGTAACTGGCCTGCGTCCTTAACTACAGTGGGTTGCAAAAGTATACACCCCTGGAGTGGTCTTCAATTTACTGACATATCTTCCTTCGGAAATTCATCATCAATCTCATACTTACGCATGCTCAAACAAACCCTTTTTGTAACCTAGATTCACCATAAAATGCTGGGTGGTAAGTCATGGAAGAGTAGAAAAAATTCAACTAGCAAAAATTAGTGTTGCAAAAGTATAGGCCTACACATCCCCCTTTTTTTTAATGACTTGGTCGTTATTTTTTCCAAAATACAAATTTTTATGTTCAACAATATAAATTGGTGGCCTTCGAACTCAGTGGAGTTATTTGAGGACTCACCAAGATGGAGTGGTATGAAAATGAGATGAATGAAAATGAGAATAAACGAACATTTTTAAGTTAAAACATGCTCTCCATTGCCACATCACCAGACATAAAGTAAAAAGAAGAGATGTACTTTTGAAAACAGGTTAGATGAAAATCACAGGGTAGTTGAATATGAATCCCAAACCGTCTTTCAATCTTTTCAAAACGATAGTCAAAAACTCACAAACTAAAAACTCTTCAAAATCAGATTAGATGAGAATCACAGGGTTAGGAATACAAAATCCCAGTCCTTATTTCAGGTCAGTTTAAAAATCAGATAAAATTCATAACAAGAGACAAAATATCTTCAAACACCAAGCCTCAGAAGCAACTCCATTAACCCGATTGCTCTACCTACTCCATACTGGAGGAAGTTTCTTCATTAACCAAACAGAGACAAGGAAAATTGGGAAGGTAACGAAATTCAAACATAGACATATCGAAAATAGATTGGGGTTTTTTTTTTCTTGCTTACTCTTTGCCTGTTTTAGATAGATAGATAGATAGATAATAATAATAATAATAATAATAATAATAGTAGTCTATATAGCGCCAGTTCCAATAAAGAAATTGCTCACCGACGCTTAAGTTGGAGTTTCAATTATAGGATTTATTGAATAAGTGAGTTTTTAACATTTTCTTAAAACTTGGAAGGTCAGGTTTTTGTCTTAGTTCAGTAGGCAAGGCATTCCAAAGACCTGGACTAACTATTGAAAAGGCTCGATTTCCCCAGCTATTTTTTAGCTTTACCTTAGGTACGTCAAGCAAGTCTTTTTCAGAACTCCTTAAATTACGTGGATTAGTTTTCGGTTTCAGAAGTTGCTTGAGATAGAGCGGTGCTTGATTGTTTAAAATTTTCCAAGTTGTGGTTAGGATTTTATAATGGATCTGAGCATGTACAGGTAGCCAGTGAAGTTCCTTTCTATTCAGAGTTACATGGTCCCTTTTCTTCAGTTTATCAATGAGCCTGACGGCAGCATTCTGAGAAGTTTGTAGTTTATTGACATACTTTTTAGGAATTCCACATAGAAGTCCATTTCCATAGTCAAGGTGAGGGGTTACCAGAGCATTTACTATGGTCTTTGTGTCTTCTCTGCTTAGGCTTTTCCTGATATGCGAGATGTTCCTGATATTTAGATATGTGGCTTGGCACATCTTATTGATTTGTTTCTCCATTGTCATATGTTTGTCAAAGTACACTCCAAGGTTCTTAACATAATCTGAGGGTGTGATATTTATATCATCTACCAGTAAGTGGTTAATATGTATATTATTTAGATGATGCTTTGGGCCAAGCATTATTACTTCAGTTTTGTCGCTATTATTACAGAGTTTGTTCTTTTGGAGGAAAATTCTCAAGTCCTTTATGCAATTTTCCATTCGGGACATAGCGGCTGTGGCAGCTGTGTCGTTTGGCTTGAATGAGAGAATCAGTTGTTCGTCATCAGCATATTTCTCGTCATCCACATTATGTTGCACTGCTATTTTGCTGATAGGAGAAATGTAGGCGTTGAACAGAATGGGTCCTAATTTAGAGGCCTGAGGGACCCCATACTTTAGTAGTTTTGGTGATGATTCGCAGTCATTTATAACTACTGATTGCGTTCTTTCAATGAGGTAAGATTTAAACCATTTTAGGGCTTTTCCTCTTATTCCATACAGATTAGTTAATCTGGCCAGCAAGATACTATGGTCAATAGTGTCAAAAGCTGCAGAAAGATCCAGAAGTACCAGCATGGAGATCTCTCAATCATTTCCATTTAGCATAATATTATTGTGGATTCTTGTTAGTAGTGTTTCTGTACTATGAAATTTCTTGTAGGCTGACTGTTTTGTGTCATGCAGGTCATTTTCATGTAGGTGATTCGTGAATTGGGCTATCACAGCGCTTTCAATTATTTTTCCTAGGAATTTTTGATTCGATACTGGTCTGTAGTTTTTGTTTTCCAATTCTAACCCAGATTTCTTTAATAATGGTTTAATTATTGCATGTTTCATTGAGTCAGGCATAGCTCCTAATTGGAGAGAGCTATTTACTATTTCTGTAATGATTGGTAGAAATTCATCGAGACATTCTTTAACCATCCAGGTAGGGATGGGATCAAGCTTAGAATGCTTAGAAGCCATGTTATTGACAATTTTCTTCACTAAGTCTTCATCATTTGACAGTTTTGAGAATTTGTAAAGTGGTCGTCCAGTAAAAGTGTCCACTGGAGCTTGGTTTTCCTCTGATGCTATGTCTCCAGAAGATGTATCCAATTTTGACCTGATCTTGTCAATTTTGCCTTCAAAGAACGCTGAGAGTTCCGTAGCCAAGAATTCATCAGATTTGTCAGGTGGGAAAGGTGTACTTGGTTTGCGATGTAGAGCTGAGTTGACAATTTTAAACAAGGCCTTCGAATTGCCTTTATTTTTAGCAATTTTATTATGTAGATCCGCTGTCTTGAGGTATGTATGTAATAGTTTATTTTAAGTCGTTCTAAATACAAGTATACAACTTCTGCACGACATATTAAGCAGTGAAAATATAATTAAATGAAAAAAAAAAAAAAAAAAAAAAAGATAGAAAAAAGTTCAAATTCAGAGTCCAAATTCAAGTAAATTGGATACACATGTCCATCAAAGTCCAAATTCAAGTAAATTGGATACATGTCCATCAAAGTCCAAATTTCGATATATTCGATTTGTCCATGAAGGTCCAATTCAACAATTGGATATGTCCAAATTCAATATGAATTGATATAGGTGTGCCGTATGACAGCAAAAACGAGTATAGTCCATTCATAATCAAATTCCATACTGTCGTCACGCATGCATTAATCCCTGCTTTGATTTCTTTCTCTGAAATGAAAACAGAAGGTCCTTTGTAAGATTCAAATGAAAGGTAAATCATTATTCAACAACCAGTTAGTAATGGCTGATTTGAAGGTGTTGAGTGAGTTCTTGTTTTTAATATCTATGGGAATATTATTCCACAATTTGGCCCCAAGATACCTTAAACTATTCTTTCCAAAATTAATTGTTTGGAATGTCGGAAGGCAGAACTTATTATTATCTCTCATTTCATATTGTGATTCTTGTTCTGTAAAAAGGTCATTTACATACTGAGGAGCAGAACCTTTCTTTATCTTATACATCAGTATTGCAGTGGACTTCACACAAAGTTTCAACACATTTAACTGTTTTTCTTCATTACATAATGTGTCATAATCCAAATGGAATTTGTTTGTGACTACCCTAAGTGCTCTCTTATTTGTTCTCTCTAATTTCTCTATTTCTGTCTTATTAGAGAACATCCATACCACAGAACAATAGTTTAGATTACATTTCATGTAACTATTGTATATGGTAGACTTAGCCTTCTTTTCCAGATAGTTCTTAATTCTCTTAACAGCATTTATCTGTTTTGCAATTTTATTGCATGTGTCATTAACATGCTGTTTAAATTTTAGGCCCCTATCTATTTCTACTCCAAGTACATTTATCGAGGTTGCTGTTTTAATCTCAGTCTCATTTATCCTGATAGACTCAATATTAAGGCCATTGTTTCGACTCAGAAACATGACTTGAAACTTGCTAGCATTTGCCTTCATGTTATTATCTTGAAACCACTGCATAGCATTAACACAATCTTTTGTCAATTTGCCACATAATGCAGTATGATCCTTATCTTCACAACTCAGAGTATTATCGTCTGCATAATTGTATATTTTACTCCCAAAGTTCTTGAATAAGAAGTCATTGATGAAGATGTTGAACAATAGGGGACCAAGGATGGAACCCTGAGGGACCCCTTTGATGTTTTGGACCCATCCAGAGTAGGTTTCTCCTATTTTTACCCTTTGCTCTCTTCGCATTACATAAGATTTCATCATTTCACATGCATCAGCACTGAATCCATAGGCTGACAATTTTCTAATAGAAGTCCATGAGGCATACAGTCAAATGCTTTGGACAAGTCTATTGCTACCACTCCGACATTTAATCCCTTGTCTAAGCTTTCTCTCCAATCTTCTGTCATTCTTATGAGTACATCCTGACAGCTGTGTTTCTTTCTAAATCCCGACAGGTAATTGTGAAACAATGGGGACATATGCTCATAAATCTGATTGTATAGGATTCTTTCAACAATTTTTGACATAACTGGTAGTAAGTTAACTGATCTATAGTTGTCCTTATTTAACTTATCTTTCTTTTTATAGAGGGGAGAAATGTTTGCCTTTTTCATCTGCCGTGCGAACTCATTATCTAATATGCATCTGTTAATCAGCAATGTTAATGGCTTAAGGCCTGGTGCAAATTTTTGCGTCTTTTAGGTGAAGCCGGCATTGTATCTGCTATAGAACCCCAGAAAATAAGCGTATTTCATCCTTTATCACTTTGTTGCGCAGCAAACTATTGTGTCAATAAACCTTTCAAATTTCAGGACAATCGGAGCATTGGTTCCAGATATCTGATATCTTGAAAGTCTAGAAAATGGCCATTTTCAGGCAGTTTGGCGTGACACGCATATTTTGAGCAATGTTTAACCCCCAATATAGAAAATAATTTGATCGATTTTGTCAAGGGAAAGAATGCTTAACCGTGGCCATGGGAGTTCTGGTTCTGTGACTATCAATTGCATATTGATACTCTGTGTACCTTTAAAATAGTGTCTACGGGACTCCAAAGTTGCCAATGAAGCCAAAAATTGAAATTTTAGCAATTTCTGTGCAAAAACGCTGTGTAACCGTTGGTTCTTGGTATTCTGCGTAGCATGAGCCCTCCCAGCTTCGGTTGAGGACCCCTCTACTGCATAATATACCTCATTTCTCTGAATATATATCATAGCTGCTTTCTTACATCATCTTTTCTTGCTTTTTAAAAGTTGTCCCGACCCTAACACTAAGTTTGTTGCAGCATCCAGTCACACCCAGGAAAGCTACATGTACCTTTTTACTGCAACATTTTTCCTCTTCGGTGACTCAATTGCTCAGCACCAAAATGGATGTTCCTGCCTTTTTGGATTTTCAGCTGATGTTGAAAACTGTTGCTTGTCCCAACCCTAACACCTCTGTCCCGACCCTAACGCCTTCAGTTTTGCACCTCTATGTGACCTGAAACTTCCTAGCTTTCAAACCATGATTCTTTTTACTGCTTGCTATTGACGAGGGGCTATGAAAAACTCCTCCAGTCCTCTGTGTAATTTCAGATGGCACAAAGTGCCAAAAGGACTCTAGAATTGTTTTGAACCTGCAGGAGTGGGGTAAAAAAAGAGTAACAGTAATATACTTTAAAGTTATAAAATAACATTTTTTAATGAATTAACAAGCTATCAAAAGTTTAAAATTAACTAAGGAACAATATGTAAGCCTATCAAGCTGACTTAAATGTGCCACTAGTCACTGGCTTCTGGGTGAATTGTCTCTTGTAGCTGAGTACAGCACCCAGTTCACTGGATTTAGCTTAACTTTATACTAAAAAAGTAAATTTACAAAAATCTTTTCAAACCGACCCGAATTCCACACAAAAAATATGATGAAATGTAAAATTAATTTACGATTTTGATATATCCGTTGGCATAATGTTCACATGTCCCAACACTAACACCCCTGCCATTTTCCCCTCCATTATGTCAAGGTAGGTTCCTGACACTGTACCTGAACATGATGGATGTGTACGAAGCTGTTAAACCTCATAAGGTGAACCAGAATCTGATGTTCTAACTCATGGTTGATGGTACTATCGATACAGTTATTGCTAAGATCTGAACTGCCATTGCTATGTGTGATCCCTCTGGTTCTTTGGTGTTCAGCACTGGAAACCACCTGACTGTGGCGCATGATATTCAATAATTTTCTCTTTACTAGATGTACTATAGTTCGCTGTATCTACTATATGTAGGCTTGCTATACATGTACATTGTGACATTAGCAGAACCTCAAATCAGTTTTGGTTGTACAAGATTAGTTCCATGGATAGTGTCCGTAGTAGGTTGTGCTTGTGGTGACAATAAAGCATAGCTGTCCTGTATCTTTCTGTGCAAGTACTTATTAAACGGTGTTCCACTCAGAATACAGAATGTCTTTTTTCAATGTGTCCATTAGCATGTGACATTGCTGATGGAGTCTGGAGATGTGCAACAAAATAAAAGAAAATGGTCAAATAAAAGTATTAGAGGAGTTTGTGCAATAAGAATCTGGTAAGATGAAAATCTGTTCATGTTGGCTCTGTTGTCTTCTTTGAAGATGCCAGTGGCACCAGCTTTATAAGACCCCATCCTATACTATATTTTTGTTGTTTGCCCACATCTTCTTTTTTTATACAAATCGCCAATTCTCCATCGATCTTGCCATGCTATACATCAATCTTCATGTTTTCAAAACCTCTACAGATTTTTATCTTTACAGAACTGTCTGTTACCTCTAACAGCTTATCCACACATGAATGCTATCCACATATCTCTATTCATTTTCCTGTAATAGTACTACTGCATTGTTCTCCCTGGGCTCCAAATACGGAGCCACCAATAAATGCAGCAGAGTTTCAAACTATTGCACATTGCTGTCAAGCATAACAGCTTATTCAAATTTACTTGATTAAGTCCATAACATATCATTTACAATCCATCATTTCATTTCTTTTGCTTTATAGAACTTTGCAATGCCATTTAGGCACTAGGGGAGGGGGCGGGGATGGGACTCCTTTCTGTAACATTTCCTACTTTTCCCTGTCTCATTTCACAGCATTTGCCCTGATTGTCCATTTCCTCTGAAATATATGTCTGTGTCTCATGGGATGTTCTATTGTTGTAAAACCGACTTACAATGTATCTTATGTGACCACCTTCCTCCCGCATAACTTTATAACAGTATTTTTAGTGAAATTCTTCACCACACAAGAGACCATTTTATGACTGTGGAAGGGGCAGTCTTATGACACAGGGGCCACTGTAAACCCTTTATCGTATTCTATCTTATGTATAACAATATTATTCTAATACATGATTTAATGAGCTGTTCAACTAAATTTTTTTGATACAGTTCCATCAGGTGTCCCGACCCTAACGCCTAAAACTGAAGTTTCAGTGTCATGTCAGCATGTAATATCTTCAAGACTAATGGTTGTATCTATCAGAAATTTGAACTGTAAACTAAGCTCTGTATGCAGAGCAATTTATGACCATCTTTATCAGAATAGAAATATGTAAATCTTTGTTTAGAAAATGTTTAATTCTATCTAGTTTTAAAACTGGAAGAATCTTCATGAAAAATGGCAGTCTTGAAAATTTTCAACAATTTAAACAGTTGTGTGTTTCACGAAAATATGCATGCATGTCATACATGGCAAACAGAATCAGAAATTGATTAGGTATGACTTATACGATGCTTATGACAGAACTTAATCAAAACAGATTTCAATTTTACATTATTGCGTCTTTCACTGAAAAAATCTCAATATCTCTGTTGGAAATGGTTACTTAACCCTGATGTTTTGGGTACTTATTGCCACAAATATGTGCTTTAAATTGCACAAAGATTCCATGCAAAATCAACACCTTTATTTTTCACCCTCATGTCACGCTCTTATTTGCACCAGGCCTTAATCATCTCTTTACTTGTCATTTTAATGAACTTTGCAGTCAGTTCATCATAGCCTGCAGCCTTTCTACTAGAGAGTGAGCTTATTGTTTTGGAAACTTCCATCTCACTCATAAACCTGAAGATAAAAGTAGTTCTATCTCCCTTTATTCTATCTTTTATCATTTTTACGCTACTGTGGCCATCATAGTGGTTTATGATTTCCTGTAATGGCCTGTTATTGTTTTCAGGGGTACCAATATCAGACCCAATGTTTTGGAAAAAGTCATTGAAGATGTCACACACTTTTTGTTCATCTGTCACTATCTCTCCACTTTCCCGAAGTGGGATAATCTCTGTTTTTGTTCTTGATTTAGAAAAAATTGGTTTCACTGCTTTCCAGAAATCCTTATTCTTAGTTCCTTCCTTACTCTTCTCCTCAAAGTATTTGGATATTTCTTTTCTCTTAATAGCTGTCACCCTGTTTCTTTGTACTTTATACAGAGTCAAATATTCGTTAGATCTAAGTTTGAAGTATTTATTTCTGAATCTATTCCTATGATATATAGCTTTTCTTAATTCCTTTGACATACAATGGAAATCATTCTTTCTGATGATCCTTTGCTTTTTGGGGGCATGCCTGTCCAGCAAATTGCAAAGCTCCCTCTGTATTACATCATAGGCATCATTCACCCCCGTGGCATTCATAATCAGCTGGGGTAAATTGACCTCTGACAGTTCTTTTCTTACTTTATCATAGTCAATCTTTGACAATTTTCTTACTGTGATTTGCTTTGTCTTTGGAGCTGGCTTATGTAATCTAAATACCCCTCCTATGAGATTGTGAAAGTCACTAATCCCTGTGTTCACAGAAAAACTGTTTATAAATTTCCTGCGCTTAGTCACCAGCATAACATCAATTAATGTTGGATTACTGGACTTGAAACATGTCACTTCTTTTATGATATTTGTAAGATTATATGAGGGCATTATTGTTGATAGCATATTATCTTGCATCATATTAAAATTCAAATCACCAATTATAACAATGTTTTCATAGGAATCCGAGATATTTTCAACTGTTGCCTCAAAGAAGGTCTTAAAAGTGACTGTATCTGTCCTGGGATTCTTATACATACAAAGCAACATAATTTCTCATCTGACATATTCAACTCTATTGACATGCACTCTATTTCATCATTGCATACCTTGATGTCTCCTATCGAATGGGGGATGTCTTTGGAGATATAAGTCAGGAGCCCCCTACTGTTTGACCTTTTATCTTGTCTCAAACAGCAATATCCGTCAATATCCATTAATTCTTGTTTTACTGATTCATCTAATTTTGACTCACTCAACACCAACACATCAAGTCCACACACTCTTTGTAGTTCTTTGATCTCTGAGATCTTAGAGCCTACACTATTCACGTTTAAGTGACCAATAATCACATTCTTAGCATTTTTTAATCGTATATGTTGCATTTCTTCAAAAAGCTTGACAGAGTCAACTGTGCCATTATTTGCATCCTCACATGAATTCTCAGAGCCATCATGGTGATTATCTGAGCAATTCAAATCAAAGTCATCATGATGATCCAATCGGACACTTAGATCACTGTGACTGCCAAATACATCACATTCTCTGACATTTGCCTCATCTATCATAGAACAATTGAAAGGTTCACTTATCTTTTCATTTCTTTGATTCATTGCGGCCATTATGTCCTGGCCAAGCTCCTAGTACGCATTCCAGTGGGTGTTCCACGACCTTGGCCTGAATTCCTCACAATGCTTGCGCTTGTGTCCTTCCAGGCCACACTCCCAACAGGAAACAGTCCAAGGTTGTCCGCACTGTCTTTGCCCGTGTCCGGTCTCCCCGCATTGGTAGCACCTTGGTTGTTGCTGCCGGGTAGCCCAATTTTGTCGCTCAGGCTGTTTTCTTGTGAAATTTCGACTTCGAGTTTGGTGTCTGGGTTTTGATCTTCCCGGGAAGTTTGGATCTCTGCGTAGGTTCTCTCTGAATTTCATCCAAATTTTACCAAGCATATTTTCGCCTTTTCCTTCTTTTCCGCGGCCCCAGAACTCATGTGTTGTGTCTTCTGTCATTTGCTTGGATCCTGTATCCAGCAGGGCACTTCTGACAGGTTCACTAACACGCAACTTTTCTTTGATGAGTTCCTCCATGACCTTGACTTTCTTGCCTGTCCACCTCTCGTCAGTGTGGATTTTTTCTGCAATCTTCAAAGCATGAAGTCCAGTCTTTGCATGAAGAATTTTCTTTGATCTGAAGCTGTCACCCATTGTCTCAGCTTTACAGAACTGATACGCAGCTTCTGTGGATATGAATTCATGGCCATTGGATGTAATTCTTATTCCATAAAAGTTTGAAAATGGGCTTTTGTGACCTCGGAATAGGACAACATTTGGATCATTTGATTTTGGGTATCTAGTTGGGGTGAATGCTGACCCATTTGACAGCACCCCACAGTTCTTGATCAGGCTATCCATCCCTCTCTTCGATAAATGCAGGCCATCATTTGCCAAGTTTGCCTCATTAATATCACCATTCAGCAAATGGAAAGAAGGGTCATTATCCAGAAAATTGAAACCATCATTGTCACAAAGTTCTTTCAACTTGGTGTTCACACTAGAAGTCTTTGTTTTGAGATTTTTGTCTGTTCTTGGTAAGATGCTTGAGATCGAAATCTTACTTGTCCTTCGTGAAGCTGACACACACAGTGACTGGTAATCCACAATGATGTCTTCTTCACTTTTGTCTTCAAGATCAATAGATCCAGCTACAATGACCACTTCATTGTATGCCTTATCCTCAGGCAGGGCTTCGATCTCCTTCAGCAGGTCACATATCTTACCTCCCCCTTTTGCAACAATGTCCCAATTTTTGACCTTTTTGGGATCCACATTCCTCAGTAGGCTTGTACCAAGCAGCAAGCTTGGCATGGGAGGGGCAGAGGGGGTCAGCTGAGGAGGGTCAGGGGGCGGGGTTTTGGTCAATTCCTTCAGCTGTGTCTGCTGATTGGTCAGTTGCTGATTTAGCTCATTCAACTGTGACCTAGCACCAGCTAATTCCTCTTGTGCTTTCATCCTTAGTTGAGACTCAGTTTTAAGTTGTGCTGTTATCTCCTTAAGAATATCCATCATTTGAACTTGGGATTCCTTTAGTTCTTTAATCTGAGAATCTAGACCCCTCACAATGGGGACCAATTGTCTGCATTCAAAACAAGTCCATGTCATGTCCATCTCTTTCTTGTCAGTCTTATCCACAGATACACAATCTGTGTGATGCAATATGCAACATATGCTGCATCTGATAACTTGACTCCTTGTCTTTTTATCCTTCAGGAAGAGGCATTCTGCCCCCCTGCAGTGACGCTGTGCTGTGCTTGACTGATCCATTGTCTCAACAAGCTCCCCTATCTATTGCGTAATCCTTCAGATGTGCCACATGTCCATGTTGACTGTGCATCAGAAGTGTCATTAATTTGCCAAATTTGTGCTTAAAATGGTCCAAAAGTCACCTTTTTTAAAAATATAAAATTGTGTAAATTAGTCCATTTTGTAGCTTATCCAATTGTCCATCTGTATGTAATTCCTTGCCCAGCTGGGATCAGAAGTTTATCCAGGGTGCATAATAAGTGTGGAGCTCTGTGAGACACGTCTGCACTGTCCAGTGTCCAATCCAATGTGCCAAGGTATTTAAGCTCACTGTAAACCGAAACCGTTGGTTTAACGGCATTACCGGCAGCAAATTAGCCGGTAACTTGCCGTAAAATCAACGGTAATGCCGTTATTCAATTTACGACAAGTTGCTGTAAATTTAACACTCTCATGCCGTAATTTGATACAGACGGCAAATTGCCGTAGCTGTAATTTTATGCTAACGGCAAATTGCCGTACGCTTTGCCTCAACAGTAAGCTGCCGTAAATTACAAATTACGCCGTTACGTCATGTTACGGCAATATTGCCTTAATTTAACTACAAATTTTCAAAGCTACTGTAGGGATGACAGCAAGATGCCGTAAATTTGATGGTATGTGTGGCCAGTACCTTCATATAAAAAATTTAAGCATACTACAGATTTTAATTTCAGTGAATATCCCTTATGGATTTTCAATACGTATATTCATTGCAAGGTCATTCAAATTAATAGGCCGGCTATCCTCACTAATGCCATTGTTCGCCTGTGATTGCAGTTCACCAGATGTCACCTTCGCTCTTTCAGGGAATTACAGTTAATTTCTGCTTTATGCATTGATCATTTTTAGCCTCATACTTTATTGCAACAATCAAACACAAAAGAAAGCTTGTCATAAGAACACATTTATTAGCGGATATAAACAAAAAAATAATTATTAAAATAAATTTTAAATTTTGATTTTATTTCTCATTCATCCAAAAGTCTAAAAGAATATTTATCTAAGTTGAAATTGAAAATTTGTCCATTGGATCTTTCCTGGGTCAAAATGGATTTTTTTTCTTCTTTTGGTTTGCCTCCAAACTTCGAAGCAACGGATCTCTCTTTTTTGTCACCTGTTCCTGAAATGTGGAAACATAATGACAAGTAAATGTACAATTTATATGCATGTTGTTTGTCATTCTCAGAAAAGTGACACATTCCTCTTAGGTCAATTTTATAAGGAGGGTTCATAATTGATTATATAATAAGCAGGAGAGGTATAATAATGAATTCTTCACTGGGTAATAGTTTTGATATGCATTATGCAGTGGTAAAGTATTGAGTAATTTGGAAATTTTAAAGTTACGCTTGTTTCCATCAAGGAAAAATGCTCAAGAGAGATTCAGGACCACGACCAAGATAGCTGAAGACCATAGCTTTATTACTTATATGCATAGGATTGACAATGTTTGATTTATCTGAAAAAACAAAAAACAAACAACAAGAACCGATGACTCAATGTGCAGTACGGAGGCGTATTACTGCAATGATATTTTTTATTTTTGGTTTATTCCAAAAACTTCTTGTTTAAACCAAAAACTTTTTTTAATTATGAAAAACCTTTTGGTATATTCCAAAATTGCTCAGTTTATTCCAATAGCTTTTTGATTGAACTTCAAAAGCCTTTTTCATTTAGTTAAATAAAAGATTTGGTGTAATCCAAAAACCTTCATCTAATTTAAAGAGCTTTTCATTTGAACCAAAAAACATTTTGATTTTTATCGAAATATCTTTTTGTTTAATCCCAGATTTTTTTCTTTTTAACCAAAAATCTTTTTTATTTAAGCTATAAAAACTTTTTGAGTAAAATCCGAAACCCTTTAGGTTTTATTCAAGATTAAATTTTTTATATAACTTTTAGTCTTAGCAAAAAAGCAGGAAGAGTCAGGAGAAATGAGTTGGGAACAGTCATGAGGAGGCAGCTAGGGAGAGTCAGGAGGATGCAGTCTGGGGTTTGGTAATCGGGAGGATGCAGTGGGGGAAAGTTGAGAGGGAAGTCACATGGAGAGTTGGGAGGGGCATCAGGAGAGGAGTCAGAAGGCGAGTTTGGAGGATGGATTTGGGGAGAATCTGGGAGAGTCATATGGAGTTTGGATTGAAGGGCAAGTCAGGAAGAGCGAGTGCAAGAGTTGCTAGAAGGGAGTAGGGGAGATTCAGGAGGTGGGGTATCAGAAAGAAGGAGTTGGGGAAAGTTGGCAGGACATAGGGGGAATCAAAAGGGGAGTCAGTCGCAGGAGTTGATAAGTCGGGGGGGAGAAGGGAGTTGGAGAGTGTTGGGAGTAATCGGGAGGAGGGAGGCAAAATTGGGAGGAAGGGAGTTGGGAAGAGTTTCATGGAAAGTCAGGAAGGCAGTCTGGAGGAGAGAGTTGTTGAGAGTCAGACAGTGATGGAAATGGAAAATTTTTTGTCAGGGGAGCTATCAGCTGTCGCGGCACAGGCACGCCATTCCAAATTTTTAAAAGGGAGAAAAATTCCAAACCAGGGTTTATTTTTGACTAAATTTAGGCCTACCTGGAGGACCCAAAAAGTGAACATGATAATTATCTTTTTCTACTGATGATTTGGGGAGCTGTAGCAGGTCATAGCTCCCCCTGTTTTTTTATCAAGGGAGCTCAGCTCCCTTGAGCTCCCCCCCCCCCAATTCCATCACTGGATTTAGATGAAGGAAACTGGGGAGAGTCAGGAGTATGGAGGTTAGTCTGGAAAAGTGAGTTGTGGAACGTGAAATTGGGGAGAGTCAGGAGAAATAGTTGAGCACTTTGCAGTCAAACCTAAAGCAGGAACATTTTTCATATAAAATAATTTTTAAGTAAAATCAATAAACAAACAAGGGGTTTTGGTTCAAATGAAAAACTTTAATCCAAGAAGCTTTCGGTGTAATCAAATTTTGGCTTAATGCAAAAACCTTTCCATCTCAGCAAAAAAGCAAAAGGGGTTAAAGGAGAGTAGAGAGTCGAGCAGAGTCAGGAGAATGTAGGGATGAGGGAGTCAGGGAAAGTTTGGAGGAGGTTGAAAGGGGAAACAAGAGGAGAGTCAGAAGGAGAGTTTGGAAGAGGGTCAGACAGAGTTGTCAGGAGAGTCAGGAAGTGAGAGTTGTGAGGAGAGTTGGGAGAAGAGGGAGAGTCAGGAGGAGGGATTTGAGAGTTGGGAGGATGGAGTTAAGAGTCGGAGTTGGAGAAGGAATTTGAAAGAGTCAGGGGCTAGGGGAGAGTCGGGAGTTGGGTAGAGTCAGTAGTTGGGATAGTCGGGAGGGGACACCAAACTCAAAACTCCCAACTCTCCCTGATTTCCTTCTTGCGACTCAATAACTCCCTAATCCTGATGCACCTCCCGACTCAACCCCAACTCCTGACTTAAAAATTCCCTCTCCCCTACTCGGTTCTCCAGACTCTCTTACCAATGATGCAGTCAAGGTTGAAACATCCGAGACCAAGGCCCGGCAAAGGATTTGGCATACGAGAGCGAGCCAAGGCCAAGGCCATCAAAACATAACCCAGAGACGGGTCTTGAGGATGAGTCTTCTCGAGGCCTCCAACACTGGCCCAAAGACACCTGAGACTGAGGCAAAGCCTGTGATTTGGCATCCAAGACCCAGCCAAGGCCAAGGCCATCAAAATATAGCCCCGAGGCTAACCTCGAGAACAAGGCCGACATCGAGACCTCCAACAATGTCCCTTTCAACTCTCTTCTTGACTCCCTTCTTCCACCTTTCCATGACTCCCTCCTTCTGACTCTCAACAATTCTCTATTCCTGACTTCACTCCCAACTATACCTGAACTCGCCCAAACTCCTGTCTCCGACTCCTGTTTTCTCCCAAATTCCTTCCCTGACTCTCCTTCCAACTTCACTTCCAACTCTCATTCCATCTTCAATTCTGAATCTCCTTCCAACACTCCTTCCAACTGCCCTTCCAATTCTCAACTCCACTTCCAACTTTCCCTGACACCCGACACTCCGATGCAAATTGAAAATTTCTTTGTTTCAAACCCGAAATAAAAAATCTTTGGCGGTAATACGCTTCCACTGTCTGAATCTGAATCGATAGCACGGCCGATTTTTGCATGGCAAGTTCAATGTGTAAAAGATTGAATTGACATTTCACATTCCCACATTCTGTTTTTCGATTTTTTTTCTCCCATTTGCCTTATTCATTTTGCTTATGTTACTTAATTGTGGGTGCAAACGTTATTGAGTTATGATGAGATATGTTTAAAACAAGCATGCCAAAAGAAACAAAAACTTCGCACGTCTGATTTCCAGCCATTTTCTTTGCATTTGCAACCAAAAGCCATACTATTTATCAGCGCACGGCACCTGTTCAATATCAGTCACTGATTTTGCAACTGGATAACTGTATAATATCTCATATTGAGATTGCCTTGAAAAAAATTGTTTTATTTGGCATACAGTATCAGCCCAAGGCAAACAGTGACACAACTTACCATTTTACTTTTTATGATGTCATATCGTATAATACATTTGGGCAATATCTCTGAACCAAGTCATCACAATGGCATCCAAATTTAAAGCTGTCCATCCTGGTTTCAGGCAGCAACCTTACAATTCTCTTTCTGGAAAAATAAATAAATATTCTTGTTCAGTGTTCTTCAGAAAAACTTAAGTTTAAAATATCTTATACTCTGACATGATGTTTATATAAATGACTTACACATTGTTTGTATGAATATTGCTGGTCATTGGCAGAGGTGAGAAAGTATGGGTTGAAATCCATTGGTGATATTTCTTTGAGTTGTTTACTTCAGCCAGGAAAGACGATGTGTCTAACTCATCAGATGGAATAAGATGACTTCAGTAGGAGAGTTTTGGATGGTACTGCATCTTGATTGGTTGCAGAAGGACAACATTTTGTAGTCACTTTAACTGGAATTTATAAGGTCCCCTGCAACAAAACGAATTGTTATAATATGGCAGCTGTTTGCTGAAAACTTAATGACATCAGTAGATAACATAGACTAAGTCACTGTGAAGGAACCTAAATCTTGTAGGCAAATCGCAAATTTTTTAAACACTCAAAAAATATTAAACCTCCTCAATTACATTGAAATAGCTTTGGAGTACTGTCGATCAATAACTTTATCAATAACGGATACTGGGGGTAAGTTGTGCCAAAGGGCAACTTGTGTAGCCAACTTTTGGAAGAATTTAGTAAAGAAGGCAATGCCATCCATTTAAAGGGCTCAGCAGTAATGTTTGGCCTACTGACCTCAGGGACACTGGTTCGATTATCCATCCAGGCAACCCTTGTCAGAGGGATCTTTCATCTTGTGCAATGGTGCACCTTGCCTCATTGCTGTAGTCCCTAATCTAATATTAAGCTAAATAACTGCATATATACAGGATTTAAACCTGAAGGATCCTTCCCTTGAAATGGGTGAAACACAAGATTTTTTTGGAATAAAGTCGGTGCTACAAATTGCCCCATCAAGTGACAAAATGAATTGTGCCAGCGACTTACATGTAGTTGTGCCACTTTACCCACTTTTCTCTAAGGCCTACCGTCATCATCCATATAAATGTATTCCAATGTGCTAAAAATTACTTTCCCCAGTCTTCCTTCGCTATCATTAATAGAAACACCCTCATCTAATGACAAATGAGGGCAGTGAGCCCTCATTAAGGCTGAAAAATGTGTAATGATTCCATCTTGACAGACTTTTTTGAATCAATGGATTGATTTTTCAGGGGCAGGAAGATCAACTAAAGCTGTTTATTATTCACAGGCCCGCATGCCCAATGAAAGGACAGAGCGAGTTCTAAAGGCAGATCCTACAGAAATGCCAAGCTCTGCTTTTGAGTCCGCAGATTGTTGTTTGCATTTGCAAATCTTACTATTTTTTGTTACCCAATGACACTCAATATGACTACATACAACATTTTATGTCTTGCCATTGCTGTCGAATTGCACTTTTACAAAAAAAACTTAGGTTTTAGTATTGTTCCTTAATGGTTGGACATTTTAAATAGCTTTAGCGTCAAGGATGGTAAATCCGTCCAGGATGGCAAATCCGTCCACCCCCTATTTTATGGGTATAAATATATCTGTTAGAGTTGTGAGAGTTTAATAGGCAAGAGAAAGTAGTTTTTCAACTAATTTTGCCGTTTTTTGTTGTTTTTAGCAATTTAAATAATATTTCAGGTCCATTTAAAAACAAAGGATAAAATACAATCCAATCCTGTGACGTCATCACAGCCATTTTGATATTTTCAGAAGTTGGACTTATTAGTATTGTATGCCTATTTTTTGTTATCAAACAAGTGTATTTAAGATGAAAATCAGTGAATGAGGTGCGACATTCAATTATTCTTGCAGGGATTGTAAAATCGTGACTCATTGAAAGGAAATACAATAAAAATAAAAGTGGACGGAATTACCATAAATATTTCAGAAGTGGCTTGATATGGGGTTTGTAAATCCGTCCACCCACATAAAATAAACTTTTATAGTACTTTTATGATTTTAAATATTCATAAATGACTTTCCACTGATTACAGAATTTAGATGGGAACAGCAATACCACTTTGCTTGGGTTAAAAGGTTATATAATTGTAATTGAGGGGGTCAATTGAAATTATTCAAAGTGAACTTGACTTATATTATTTAATCCTTCCATAACAAGTGCAATCAGTGAAACATTATTCAAAACTTGACACAAACAGCTTTGTTAGACTTTACAAATTGAAAAACTTGGAAAAATAACAAGATATGATAGGTGAGGGCTGCACTAAGGCCTGTGGACGGATTTACCATCCTTGCTGGACGGATTTACCAGCAGGGTGGACGGATTTAGGTGCCCTAACCTTCAATGTTTATTGCCATGGTTTCCGCAAAAAGTATTTGAATATTTGACTTTTTTTTTACTGTTAACGATTGTATGGAATATGCCCCTTCCAATGAACTAATTTTTATTTTTGTATCTATTCCCATTTTCCTGGAAACACGGTTTTAGCCAAAAGTGGACGGATTTACCCTCCTTGACTCTACAGTAACTGTGTTATTAATATAATGTATGCTAATAATTTATAATTTATGAAAGGCTTACAGGGTGAGCATAAAATTGAGCTGTGTCGGGAGACCATTGTATGTTGTGCCATTTTTTGCTTCAGGGAGATTCCCAAAAAACCAAAGCTTGATCATGTAATCTGATAATTAGATATCAATGATATAACAAATTGGCCTGAATCAAAGCGAGTTTCAGGGCGACCAGACCATATAGAAGATCATGGCAAGTGTTTGAAAAAAGTAGGTCAAGTACCCAAGTGCTGGGGTAAGTTGTGCCAGATGATAGTGAAAATTGTTCGATTTAGTTTATTCCATAAAAACCTGTCATTCTGCCTATTTCTTCCGAAATAGCATGAGTTCAGCATATGTCTGATATGCTACATGAAACTTATTAAACAATTATAAGCCATTTTACACAAAAATTCAAAATGCTGCAAAATCCAGACTATTAATTTTAAAGAGGGTGATATAACACTTTTAACATTTCTTGTCAGTGTAAGTTGTTTCAAAAGATGTCTAGGTTTTGAGTAAAATGAAGAGAAAAATAGGTTTAAAAAAATTAAATCCTATGTCATGCCATTGGCACAACTCAACCCACTCCAAATTACATATATATATAGAGTTTTATTCGACATCTGAATATCATCATGATACATGTGTCATACAAGTAAACAAAAAGAAACATAAAATAAGATAAGATGTGTATGTACAAAAGTGGGATAGTAACTAACTACAACTAGGAAGGAGCAGTCATACATTATATGGTACAATGAAATTGATAAACATAACATGGATTACTATATATTAATACCAAATTCATAGAAGTGTCCATTTCATACTGTAATTGTATATATATATTAATACAAAATTCATAGAAGTGTCCATTTCATACTGTAATTGTGTAATACTGTAATTGTGTAAGGCACCATAATTAATAATTTAGAAATAACTTATATCACATTTTAAGGCTAATTAATAAAGCACCACATTTGCTATTCTTGAATCTGGAGATAACTGATTCCTATTCAAATAGCAGTAAATCAAGCAGTTAGTCTAGGCAATATCTACAGCACACAAAATGGTATTAAAAACAGTTAACCTAGGTAATATCTACAGCACACACAATGGTATAAAAGCAGAAAATATAGATTTATGTACAGATAGAATTAAACATCACATCATCAATAACTGGAAGCACCAATAATACAATGTATATGTACAAAAGAAACATTTTAATTATATACAATAGTGACAGCAACAACAACAGCAAACACAAGCAAGCAACACATCAACATGCCACTGACCACTCAGTCACCAGGAGCAACCAACCTAGCGCATAAATTATAATAATAGCTTCAACTCTCAATTTTCAATGCTGTGTAAAGAAATTTGCCAAGAGCAAAATTCAGGTATACATTTTTTGAGATTAAAATTTCATGAAACTGTTCAGCTTGGCTTAATACCAGAAAATCATTAATTGAAGTACAAGCTACGTCATGCAATTCAGTTCTTGGGTTGGTCCAGTTCGGGCAAACCATTAAACAATGGAATTCATCTTCTACAACATTTAAGTTACATTTATTGCAAATACGATCTTCAGCAGGTACATAAGGACGTTTATGTCTACCAATTTCAATATTAAGATTGTGAGAACTTAGCCTGAAACGGGCGATACTGGTATAAACAGATTTAGGGAGATTGAAGTTAAGATACGGTTCTAAGCGCATATCAGATTTGAAAGTTTTGTACGTTCGTAGTTTTGGGTATTTAGTGTTATCATTTATTTCACTAATCATCTTATCCTTAGCCTGGTCATACAGGCATGTTATAGTTTTATTCAAATTGCATTGCATAAGATCTATGTTTAACCTGTCAGTGATTTTGCTAAGTCTTGTGAGCCAACAAGGCACACCTTTCTCCTGAAGTTTAATTTGAATTTCTAGACACTTCTGAAGAAGTATAGGACAAGTTTCACTTTTTAGTCTATCAAAGTATTTCAGGGCGGAAGACTGTTGCCTTATAAGTAAAGGAAATCTGCCTGTATCTGCAAGGATTGCAGTGGTGGGTGTTTGACATCTAACACTAAGCATATTTTTGAGAAAGTTCAATTGAATTTTTTCAATAGCATTATTTTCCTTCTCGGAGAACCACAATTCGCTGTTGTATTCCAGTATCGGAAGTATGTGGGTATCAAACATTTTAAGACTTAATTTTGGCGGAAGATAACCAACAGTAGACCTTGTGTTTTCTTTGAGAGCATACATAGCTTTCTGCGCTTGTGTCGCCAGATGTGTATACATTTCTTTATGTACGTCCTTTGAGTCACAAAGCACATGGCCCAGATATTTATATGAGCTGACCAATTCCAGTTCTTTGTTGTCAATAGTAAATTGGAATTTATTCTTACTTTTACTCTGTGTTTTGTGAATATACATAACTTTACTTTTTTGGGAATTAATTATCAGATGCCATTTCCTACAGTAAGACTCAACATTATTCAACAGAGTTTGCATTCCATTCTCAGTTTCAGAGACTAAGACTAGATCATCGGCATAAAGTAAATGTGTAAAAGTAGTTCCATCTATAGAGACACCACAGCTTTGGTCCAAAAATTCAACCATATCTGAAAGATACAGATTGAATAGCTTAGGACTGACTATACCACCCTGTAGAACACCATGGGTACTGTCAATGCTTGAGCCTAACTCACCATGCCATCTAACTCTAGCTTGTGATTTAGAGAACATACTACGAATGATTTTAACCAGTTTACCGCCGTATCCTTTTTTAATCATTTTATAATAGAGAAAGCTACGATTAACAAAGTCAAAAGCTTTAGAAAAGTCAATAAAAGTTATGAATAAGTTCTTGCGCATCGATTTTTGATATGATATGATAGAGTCTATTATGAAAACATTGTCACTGGTCCTACACCCTTGGGTGAAACCAAATTGGTATGGGTCTACTTTATTAGCAGCTTCACTTTGAAAAACTAGTCTTTTATTCACAATTGATTCAAATATTTTCCCCATACAAGCCATCAATGTAAGCTTCCGATAATTATCAGGTTCATTGTAATTACCCTTTTTGTGCAATGGTTGTATTACTCCCTCAGCCCACTTATCGGGATAATCTCCTTTTAACCACACGTAATTGAACAGTGTTGTGAGAGGATCTAGTAGGTATTCAGATAAGTACTTATAGAATTCATTACAAATACCATCAATACCAGGAGCTTTACCTTTCTTTAGACTTTTTAATTCTACCTGTACTTCATAGACAGTTATTGGATGATCAGTCATATTACCATCAGAATCACCTATTAACTTATCCAACTCTTGTTCTACCGATTCTAGAAACCTAAAGTCAAATTTAGAAGCTGAGTCAACAGGTGGTGATTGCATGCTTTTAAAATAAACTTCGAAGTCATTGAGATTTACAGTGCCAATAGCTGTAATTTTGTTATTCTTCTTAAGTTTATCCCAATATTTCCAGTAATCGACTGGGTTTTTGCATTCTAAATTATTCAGTTCATTTCTGATAGAGTTCTGATACTCTCTTTTCTTTCTCTGTATAGTTGACTTATATGATTTCTTTAGAGACATATACTGAATAAGATTATCTTCTATATCAAGGTTTTGCTTTTTTGCATAATCATTTGCTAATCGTTTAAGTGTTTTACATTCATCATCAAACCATTTGTTACATGGAAAGCTGTTTTTCATTGATTTCTGATATTTTTTGGGGCAGTTCTCAGAAATCGCAGTTTCTAGGAGGGTGTAGACACTGTCCGCTGCCTCGTTTACCCCACCATCACTGATAATAGAATTAATAAATGCATCATGTAGCGCAGCGCCATTAACATTAGTTAGAGATTCAACTAAGCTAGCTAGAGCATTGACGTCATATATATATTTGTAATATCTAACACCAGCTTCATTACGTGAAGGATGTATTGGAGGCAAATTATTTGAATCATTAGACAGTTTCAATGAAAACACCAAAGGTCTGTGATCAGAATTGGTGCACAAGGGTTCTATATCAAAACGAAGAAGATTTTGATAAAACGATGTGTCACATATCAAGTAATCAATTAAACTTTTACCACGAGGGGTATAACAAGTAAATGCACCAGTGGCCATATCATTTTGAAAGTATCCATTCATTATTCTCATATTACTTGACTTACATAGCTCAATGAGTTCCTTACCATATTTATTTGATTTAGGATCATCTGAGTAACGATTGTACATTGGAAAATTATGATTGGGAGTGAATTGGATTAAATCTAAAGCATCATTACCCGGTGTATTTGTATAATCAGCAAGTTGCCCAGTACGAGCATTGAAATCACCACAAATAGCAATATTACCCTTCTGTTTAAAATATGAAATTTCCTCTTGTACCAGATTAAATGCATTATTATTTACAAAGCTAGAAACTGTTGACGAAGAATCAAGCGGAGGTATGTATACTCCTCCAAGGAAAAAGTCTGTGTTATTTTCTTGAATTTTTATCCAGACAGTGAAATCAGAATTCTTCACAATTTTAACAGTACCATTGCTTTCCAGACTGGATCTTATTAGTACACCTATACCACCAGCTGGCTTTCGTGCACGTGGATGTTGGTATTTCCTCTGAAAGTGTTTGTAAACAAATTCACCAGTATCGGGGGAATATCTATCTAGTTTCACTGTTTCAAGAAGGATAATTATGTCGTATTTTGAAATATATTTTAGAAAGTCAGCATCTTTAAGCTTATCACCTAGACCGTGAATATTCCACACCATGATATCTAGTCTATTTACATCACTTGTATTGATAATTTCTAACCTACTAGTATTATTTGCATCCATAGCGTTACCGAGACATGAAGTATTGATAGTATCAATCTGGACATTGCTTGAAGAGCACGAACAAAGAGTCTCGACATTGACATAATCATTTGCATTATCAGAAACAGATTCAATGTACACTTGATCAACAATGGAATAGTTATCACTTGGAATATCCTCATTTGCATTATCATTATTATCTTCCAGTATTAAATTGTTATTGCCTTCTAGGATTTCATTGTCGTTACACAACTCACCTATGAAAACTGATGTACGAGTAATTTCACAAGCATCCATAACTGAATCATAATTAACAAGATTCTCACATTTTTCAATTGCATCCTCATTTTTAACAATGCCAACACTAGAGTGTATAAAAGACTCTTCTAAGTTACAATCATCTTCTACCAAACAATTTTCACTTAACACTGATGAAATTATTGAAGAATTCATATTATCATATACAAGATAAGGCTACCTGGAAATCTGAGTGGAGGGCGACACATTAAATACATTGCTTGACAAGGTAAGCAATGTTACGAGAAATAGAGTCTCTGGCATCAGCTGTAAGGTGAAGCTGATCTCTTCCAAGAGCGGCCGACTTGTTGGAGATGAAAAAGACATTGTCCATCGAACGACATAGACGGCTGCGAGCAGTGTTGACGTTAGCGATGCGGCGGCTCAGATTGCTCAGGGCTGGAACATGTGGGAGTCCACTGATGATGATAGGCACATCAGCGCACTCAGATCTAACAGTGTCAATGAGAGTTCTAGTGTCTGTCGTGATGGCTGAGATAGTACGGGTGAAATCACGAGCCTCAATGTCACCAACGTGTAACATAACAGCGCTAGGAGTCTGAGCGGGGAGGTTGATCGACTTAATTCTGCTGGCAATCTGAGACGCTGTCTGGCCAGGATAAACGTATCCTGTGCCCGATACACCATTCTGACAAAGTCTCGGCGCCAGCCCACGAGAGTTAGAGTTCCCGATGACGACTACTCTCCGTACTACTACAGTACTTACCCTAAATTGATTTTCTGAAGAAAACTGGTTGTAAAAAATAAACCAACAATGGAGAAAACTAGTTGTCAAAAGTAAACCAGTAATGCAATATTTCAAAATCTGACTCCACAAATATATCTAGATATACACCTTAACTCCATCCTATCAGAAGGACATCATCTTATACCAATACCAAATGACTGAGAAAAAGAATGTCAGTCCTCCGTACTTCCAAGTTTTCAATAACAAATTTGAACTTATGAGTATTGCTTTTCGTAGCATTATATTTGGCAGTTTTTTTTTTCCATGGCTCATAATGACATTCACCAAATGTGAATACATGAGTGGGATTGCCTTATTCACCTGGATCTTCAATTCACCCCAACGATAATGCTTTATTGAAACATTGAAAATAATGAAACTCATTTGATTTACAACAGTGGGTGGTACAACTTATCCCATGGTACAACTAACCCCATTCTCCCCTACTGCTCATAAAAAGACCTCCAGTGAGTAGCACAATTTACCCCAGTACCTCCTATTAGACTCCTGCACATAAAAATATTGTAAAAGGCTAGCTATTCATATTAGTAATGCATAATTTCAAGAGAAAATTAATTTGTTTATAATAGCACTAATATTGAATTAATTATTTTGCAGTCAGCCCCACCCACCTCTTTCACTAATACAACATTCTCTGGGTAGATTGATACTCCTGTGTTAATAGGCACATGTATATTTAAAGTAATATTACCTTGAAACTTAAAATTTCCTTGTGAATACAGATCTTCTCAAGTCTCTCATACAGTGTTCAACCGGCAATATAGTTGACAGAAAATATCATTAAGGCAGACTTAAGTACAATAGATTTAAGTTGTCTAGATTATTGTTATAAATCATGAACAGCCAAGAGTCATGTTTGCAGAAACAAACAAACAAACTGCTTTGACAGCATTGTTTGTGTTGTGGTTCAGAACAGTTGGCCTGCTGCAACAAAATTTCTACGGTAAGCTGCTGTAGTGCATAATTAGGGGTATACGGCAACTTCGTAAAAGTAACAGTTACCGTAAAATCAACAGTAATTGGCTAATTGCCGTTTTCTTGATCTTACGGCACATTCCTGTTGGTTTTGCGGTAGTCAATGTCACATTTACGGTTTACTGTTGAATTAACGGTAATTTACCGTTTTTAAAGATTTACGGTAAGATCAGCGTCAGTTTTACGGCACTTTGTCAACAGCAGCTACGGCATGGGTTTACAGTGAAGCTTATAGTTGAGAGAATTCCTTTTCTCCTTGAAGACAGCTAAATCAATCTGAGATTTAGATTTACGCCATTTTTTCTCTGCTTTCCTTTTTGCTGCTTTAGCGCCTTTGATGTCATCTGTATTCCAAGGTGTTGGTTTTCTGACAGTTATGAGCTTTTCATTGATTGGAGCATGTTTGTCAAGAATGTTTTCACATGACTCATATAGTTTTACAAGTTTATTTAGATGCTCAAGGTTCGTATCAGTCTTGTCCATGGTGTTAGAGAAGAAGTGTTTAATATCTAGTTTAAATTGTTTCATATCCACATTTCTGGTCTTTCTGAATTTGATTCTTTTACGTTCTCTGGTTGGCTTAGCAGCATTGAGCTTGAATAGAATTGTACTGTGGTCTGACAAAGTAGTTCGTCAACTTCAAATAGATAGATAGATAGATAGATTTTTATTTTGCCTCCAAAAGGAGAGTACATAAAACATGTATAACAAGTAAAAATAGCACAGTGTAAAATCGGGTAAAATACTGAACAGGTTTCAAGTTTAAAATCAACTCAATAAATTGTTAACATTTGTAACGTTAAAAGAGGTTTGAAGTATATATTTTATGCTATCTGCGATACCACATGGCGGTCTACTTTTTATGACATTTTTACATTTTTAGAGGTTGTCAATGGGATTAATAAGGAGGAAATTTTTTAGACTTCGTTTAAAAGCATGGTAGCTGTTATTCCATTCTATCTTGTCAAGAAGGTGATTACTTACTTTCACTCCTATATAACGGATAGGTTTTTGAGAGAGAGATGAGTTACACTGTGGTATATTTAATGTAAATTGATTTCTTGTTCGATACTCATGGTTAGGAGATTCAAAGAAAGTTGCCAAAGGTATTGGAATAATTGCCAGAGGGTAACATTCCTTTTTTGTGCTTAAAAACAAAAAGACAAGAATAGCAATAAAATAGCTGCTGAAAAGACAAAATTCCAGTCTCCTTGAAGGTAGAACATAAATCTGCAGAAAACGGAAGTGAAAGGATTATGCGCAGAGCCTTACGCTGGATTTTCATAATAGGTAATAAATGGGTTTTACATGCGCATCCCCATACTTCAACACAGTAAATTAGATAAGGGTAAATGAAACTATAATATAGTGATATCAATGATGAAGAATTCAAATATTTCCTGGCTCTGGCAATTATTCCAATACCTTTGGCAACTTTCGTTTTAATGTAATTGATGTGACGTATCCATGACAATGTTTCATCGAGGATCACACCAAGAAATTTGACCGAAGAGACCTTAACAATTTCAACACCATTAAGATACAGCTTGCCTGTGTTGCTCTCTAATTTTGATCTCTTGCTCTTACAAATCATATAATTGAACTTGTCAATATTTACTGATAGTTTGTTGGAATTCATCCAGGTCATATACTTACACAATTCATTATTTAAAGAGTTAGTCAAGTCACTCAGATTGCTTCCAGAAATAAATAAGTTAGTATCATCAGCATACATAATGGGACAGACAAGATCTGAAACATATTGCAAGTCATTAATGTATAGCAAAAACAGCAATGGCCCGAGAATCGAGCCTAGTGGCACACCACACAAAATATCTATTTTTTTTCTGACTCAGTATATTTGAAGAGAACGTATTGTGACCGATTTGTAAGATAGCTACTAAACCATCTTTGGGCTGTACCCCTAACTCCATACAATTTTTCAAGTAAGATTTCATGATTAACACAGTCAAATGCCTTACTAAGATCTATAAAGGTGCCTATTATGTATTTCTTATTGTCTATAGCAGATATGATTTTATCCACCAGGTAAGTCAAGGCACTTGTTGTATTGTAACTTTTCCTAAAACCAAATTGCAGACTGTAAATGGAATCATTTTTGTCAAGAAAGCTTACAGTTCTCGCATAAGGAAAGAGTATCCCAACAACTTTTGTCAAGTATACTTGTTGTATACTTGTTGATATTTTTTCAGTGATAATAATGTTGTTCTGACCCGAAAAAGTAAATATATTATATAAATAGTTCATCTCTGACGGTTTTTAACATTTTGGATTGTTTTACCCAATTTCTGTAACTTCTGTGGTCGATTGTGGATGGGCAATATCACAAAATCAACCTACTATAAATAAAAATTGTAAACAATTCAATTGAAAAAAAATAGATATCTAATGATGTTGATTAGCTGCATTTGAGAAGTTAAGAGGTTGAATTGGAAACAAAAATACTCTGAGCCCTAAATACACATCAACATCCCCCACAGCAGTGTCAGAATGAACTGACATTTATACCTGACAAAAGTTGTTGGGATACTCTTTCCTTGTCTTAAAATATGTGTTTTCAACAAAGCCATTATCAACAACAGAACGTCACACAGTTGATTTATCAAACGTTGTAAGTGCTGGTTTAGCATTGATTCCTCACAGCCAAGTGTGAATGACAAGAATCGCATGGTAATGAAATCACCAGTAAGTGATATTTTTACTCGCCTCACAATTTGTGATAAAAAATGAAAATTATCAAAAAAATTGATAATACTAATTTTTTAGTTCTATCAAAGATATCAAACTGGAAAGCATCTTGGGTTCTATCAGGGTAAGTATACACCTGTCCAGCTCATTTGCTTGATATTTTCTCATTTATCTGAGAAGCTGGTTCCAAATTTGTATGACAGGCGAAAACGACACCTGGAATACATATTTTGGACCGGTCTACACAAGAAGGAACTTTCGAAAAAATTACTTAAAACAGCACTATATCTGCTTAAACAATAAAGATAATCATTCACATAATGCTCTCTTAGACTTCCAGAAGCTGTAAACTTTTATAGCCGTATACAATCTCACTACATGAAGGCGGTGTATACTTTTGCAACACTTATTTTCACTGAATTACTTTTTTCTACTCGTCCATGACTTACCATCCACCATAAAATGGTGGATATAGGTTGCAAGAGAGGTCAGTATGAGCATGTGGAAGTATTGGATTGTTGATGCATTTCTGAAGGAAAATATGACAGAAACTGAAGACCACTCCAGGGGGGTGTATACTTCTGCAACCTACTGTATATTATTGCCATCTCCAAGATGTTTTTGGATAATACTCCAACTCTGGATTGCGTTCTGGTGCGATTCTTATTATATCATTACTGTTGTCCCTTGACACCCCCAAAATTATCCTAAAATTGCCTTTGGCTTGGATTTCTTTGAATAACATATGTGCTAATTTAACTAATTCGGCAGAGACACCCATACCTATATAATAAAAGTGCCCTATGAGTTTTAGTGTGTGTAGCTCTTATGCTTTTTTTGCCAGAAGGAAAGGTGTGAACACTTTGTGAAAATCTCAATTATGCAGGTGTAGGTTTAAGTTACGACAGCTCCTACCTGCCTGCAGGTGGAAGTGACCAAAACCCATCAAAGGTTAATTGATTTCATGTCGAAATATTGAAAAATATATACCTCGTGATTTACCTACTGAAACTGTACCAAAAATCATGTTTCTTAGTCAAGTGGAAACAACCAAACAATATTCTAAAAACTTGTGTGTGGAATGCTCAAAGCTTGAGACAGAAAACGCAAATTGTTAAAGACTACCAGGACGAATATGATCTAGACATCTTTCTTTTCACTGAGACTTGGCTAAAAGATGACGATACGATATTACTTTCTTAGTTCGCCCCGTTTAGGAAGGCCAGGTGGTGGAGTAGGCTGCCTTGTCAAATCTGGCATTCAAGCAATTCAAAAAGATAGCATGAAGACAAAGACCTTTGAACACATGGAAATCCAAGTCCAGTTGGATGGAAAAATTGTTACAATTCTTCTGGTGTACCGCCCAGAGCCATCCAACAAAAACAAATACAGTCTTGCGGAATTCTTTACAGAATTCACCAAGTTTCTGGGATACTATCAAACATTAAACAATGAAATCATAATTACTGGTGACTTCAACTTTCATGTGAACAAACCAGGTGATAACAAGGCTATCCAATTTAACAACATCCTTGAAATGTTTGGTCTTGTACAACATGTCTCTGCGCCAACACACAAAGATGGCAATACGCTGGACCTTGTGATTACTCGAGAAAAATCAATATTGAATAAATGTATGGTTAGTGACCTACTCTCTGATCACAACTGCATTCTGTTTGACATTCCAATGAAGGAAGTAAACAAACCCAAGAAGAAAATCAGTTTCAGAAAAACTAGTAAAATCAATGTTCAAAATTTCAGAAAAGATATTGGGCAACATCTGACTGTAGATGGACAGGAACAGAAAAATCTCGACGAACTTATTAGACTCTATGATTCAACCAAAGAAGTTCTAGACAAACATGCTCCCATCAAAACCAGAGAAGTAACTCTTCGCACACCGACTCCGTTCAACAATGCTGATATCAAGTTGCTAAAATCAGTAAAAAGGAAAGCGGAGACATTATGGAGGAGAACTAGACTTGTAAAAGACTGGGAGTCATTCAAAGAAAAAAGAAATGCATTGAATTTGCAGCTGAGTCACCTCAAATCAGAAGATCTGCGAGTCAAAATCAAAGATTCTAATGGTGATGCAAAGAAGTTGTTCAAGTTACTGAACTCAAGTCTGAACAGAAAACAGGAACTACCTCTCCCACCACATACAAATGAAATTGATTTGGCAAATGATTTTAATAAGTCCTTCGATGAGAAGATTAAAACACTAAGGTCTAAGTTGGACTCTACGGATAGTGATGCTGTTGAAAATATCGAAACTGCCCCTCATACACTGCGACATTTCAGAAGCCTATCTCAGAGTGACATAAAGAAACTGATCAAGGAAATGCCGGTTGAACACTGCCAACTTGATCCTATTCCAACGTGGCTTTTGCTTGAATGCATTGATGAATTCCTCCCAATTATAACCAATATTGTAAATAAGTCACTCACACAGGGAGGAATGCCCCTTGAGCTGAAACATGCTCTTGTAAAACCTCTGCTGAAAAAATTTGGATTGGATCTAATCAAAAAGAATTATAGACCAGTGTCAAATCTTTCTTTCCTTGGCTAACTAATTGAAAGTGCTGTTATCAAACAATACATAGACCATCTTACTGCAAACAACCTGGATGATGAGAAACAGTCAGCTTACAGAAAATTCCACAGCACTGAAACCCTCTTGACCAAGATGCATGATGATATTATGTTGAATATGAGCAAAGGTGAGGTAACAATGCTTGTCATGTTGGACCTTTCAGCTGCTTTTGACACTATTGATCACAAAATTCTACTAAAACGTTTAGGAAACAGATACGGTGTTAAAGATTCCGCGCTGAGCTGGTTCAAGTCATACATTTCTGACAGGTCACAGTCAGTGATCATTAATGACAAAACATCGACCAAACTGCCACTCAAATTTGGGGTTCCTCAAGGTTCAAAATTAGGACCAATCCTATTTAATTCATGCATTGCTGCACTAAGCGAAGTGGCCGCAAAAAATCAAGTCAAAGACCAAAAGTATGCCGATGACGAACAACTCATTCTCTCTTTCAAACCAACTTTCTTAGATCAGAAAAATGCGGTAGTCAAAATGCAAAAGTGCATTGCTGAAATCAGAAAATTTCTCCATGAAAATAAGCTTTGTAACAATGGAGAAAAAACGGAACTTCTGCTCATTGGCAGTCAACACCAACTTAATAAACTTCAAGTATCGTCAATCCATGTCGACAATGTCAAAATTGATGCAGTCGATCAAGTTAGAAATCTGGGTGTAATCTTTGACAAAAACATGACCATGGAAAAACAAGTCAACAAAATGTGTCGGAATGCCTATTTCAATTTAAGAAATATTTCAAAAATCCGGAAGTCATTGGACAAGGAAACCTGCAAAACAGCTGTCAATGCTCTTGTGACTCCTCACCTAGACTATGGAAATGGTCTTCTGTATGGAACATCAAGTCGCTTATTATATAAACTTCAAGTGGCCCGAAACTCAGCAGTTCGACTCTTTGAAAAATTGAAAAAGCATGACAGTGTAAGCCAGCATAGGATGCAGCTACATTGGTTGCCAATACCGGCTAGAATACAGTTCAAACTCATCTTAACAACTTGGAAAGAAGTAAATGGACAAGCTCCCTTGTATATTCAACAGATGATTCAGCCAAAATCTGAACGAAACTGTAATCTGAGAAGCAATAACAAAATGCTATTAAATGAACCAACCTCCTTCAACAAAAACAAATATGAGGACCGAGCCTTCTCGCATGCCGCTCCAAAACTGTGGAACCAACTCCCAGAGATCGTCAAGGCCTCTAAAACACTTGAAGGCTTCAAGAGAAATCTCAAAACTTACCTGTTTGAGAGTTGTTACGAATAAATTCATCATGCAAATCCGCTAGTGAGCAGTTTACTGAATCAGCGCTATGTGAATGCCTATTATTATTATTATCATTATCCTTTTTTGAAGAAATACAAGGTTTCTGGTTCTGTCCCTATTCACCCCCTTGTCCCCATTAACCCCTTATTACGGTGCATGGATGTCAAAAATGATAAAAAGTTGTGTTAATATCTTAGTTGTCTGTTACAAATAATGTCAAATATAGCATTGTGGATTATTACATGTTGCATTTTATTTTTCCCTAATACAAGATAGCTTAGTGTATCTAGCAAATCCATGGCAACTATGCTGAGAATTTTATCTTTATTATAGGCATGATTTGTCATAACTGCATAACCACTCATGACTCACAGAATGCAAAAATCAACATGAACTTGAAAGGATTTTTCCTATATCAAATGGTTGTTTTAAATCATCAGAAATCTGAAGAAGCCATTCTAAATATAGGTGTTCCTCAGGGGTCCGTTCTCGGACCCCTTTTATTACGTTATATGTTAATGATTTGAGTCAGTTTATTTCTTTGTCATCATGTAACCTGTATGCTGATGATACTGTTATATATTGTGCCGGTAATGATGTTACTGATGTTCAGGATAAGTTACAATTGAGTGTCTCTGAAGTCTCTAAATGGTATAATGCTAACTGTCTTGTTTTAAATGCTGACAAATGTAATGTTATGGTTTGTCATCTTCTTGTATGTCAAATAATGATAGTAATTTGAACATTGTTCTCGATGATCATATCCTCAAACAAACTGATACCTCTGATTATTTGGGTGTTAAAATTGATCACAATTTGTCATGGGATCCATATATTACCAAGTTATGTTCATCATTAGGTTGTTGTGTAAATAAACTCTCTAGACTAAGAAGTATTACTTCAAAAGATGTGTTAAATAAGATTTACTTAAGTTCTATACAGCCTGTAATTGACTATGCCATTTGTTCATGGGGTTATACATACAATTACAATATCGATAAGGTCCAGCGTTTGCAAAATTTTGCAGCTCGTATTGTGTCGGGCAACTTTGATTACATAAATTCTCGAGGCCTAGATATAATAAAAACTTTACAATGGATGAATGTTAGACAAAGGAGGAATTATTTTACTTTATTGCTTATGTTTAAATGTATTAATGGTGCTGCTCACAATTACTTATGTAATAATGTTACACTTGTGTCAGATGCACAGCAAACTTATTCATTACGATCTAGTCATAGCTTAAATGTCATTGTGCCATCTGGAAGCTCATCTTATTTGAAGTCATCATTTATGTACAACATTGCTGTTTTATGGAATCGCCTACCACATGATGTAAAACTTATTAGTAATATTGATGCTTTTAAAAGAGCTCTGAAGAATATTTTACGACATGAATTTTAATTGATTTACTTTTTAAATTTTTTATTTTTATATATTTATTTTTTCATTGCTTTTATAACTTATTGTTAGTACCGGTATGTATATATATGTTTTTTATTCTACAATTTGTTTTTTTATACAGGACCAGTTTGTAAAACAGACTGTATCTGAAACTGCCATTTTCCTGAATAAATATATTTGATTATTATATCAAAGTGTTTCACTGTCATAAACATTGGTATAGAGACAATGGTTTTAATGCACATAGCGCAATACTGTACAGTTTTCTGGTGGCTAACAATATGTATGCTGCGGATGTAGCATCCAATCAGGACGTAAAACATACTTTTTTCTGTTATGGTAGAAATGTGTTTACGTGGATTGATCATATGCTCTGTCTTGACAGAGATAAGCAGTGAGTTGTGTCTTGTCGAATTATTGAGCATTGTGATGAAAATGTTAGTGATCATCTTCCAGTGCAACTGCGATGTGTGAAATGTCACCTATTATTAACACCAGGTCGGGTAAAGACCAAGTACTGGATTTGTTAGATGCTAGGCTATATGAAGTAACTCAGGCTTTTCACAATTCAGCCAGGGAATCGGGTTGTATTCCAGCCAAGAGTTTACAGTGAAACGCTTGATATAGGAAAAATCCTTTCAAGTTCATGTTGATTTTTGCATTCTGTGAGTCATGATACACCATGATTTGTCATGATCATTGCATCAGTATAGGAAGCATATATGCTGTTGATGATTCATGATCGAGATTACATGCCATAGCTGTGAATCTGTAAGATCCAAAGCTGTGTATGAAAGATATTGACATGGGATGATTGGTCATCATTTGGATGATTTGTCATAACCAGGCTCTGGCAGTGATTGGTCTTCCTTCATGATGACAATTTCCTATTCATCTGCCAAAATGAAGGCGTATCCACCTGAGCTGAGATGGAGAGTCATTTATCTGAAATATTTGCATGATAAAAGCGTACAAGAGATATCAGAAAGCCTTTGTGTCAGCAATACAAGGGATTTGTGTATAGAATGGTACAACTACATGTAGAAACAGGTGGCGTCCATAAGAAGGAAAGGCCTGGAAGAGTCAGGAAATTGAACAGAAAGAAATTTGGGGTCAACCATTACATATTGGGGGGGGGGGGGGTTGGAGGAGAAAGTAATGCACTGTGATACATGTACCAGAGTCAGTTATTTATTTCAAGCACTAGCTATACAAAACTTGATTTCAAGATCGAACAACACATTGTAAATAAGAGAAAGAAGGAATGATTTTTTTTACTGAGGCTAGACAGGACATTATTGTCATTTAGGCCAGACTTTTTTTTTTTTGCTTCTCAGAGCGACAAACCAACCGATTTTCTGCCTATTGAAAAAAAATTATCATACCCTCAATTTTTATCACCCCCTTTAGAAAGTTCATTCTTTGAAAAACAAATTTCTCCATACAACATGCCAGACAACAACAAATTAATCCAACCCACTTTTAACACTGTTCAGTATGGCAAGAAGTCAATTGGTTATCAAGGTCCTTTATTATGGAATGTTCTACCCTCTCATGTAAAATTATTGGATGAAATAGGCACTTCAAGTCCGACTTACGACGAAGTAACTACTTTAACAAATGTGAATGTGGAGCATGTATACTATGTCAGAGAAATTTTCTGTAATTGATAAACTATGTCAAATTTGTGTTATTGTGTCAAAAGTAAGAAAAGAACTTTAATTACATTACATTCATTTTATCATTTGTATATAATTTCATAATTCATTTTGTTTTGTTTTAACTTGTCTGTAAAAAGCTTGTAGCTTGTGTTTATTGTTTGTATTATCACCACCGACGTTAAATAAAATTTTATCTTATCTTATCTTATCTTATCTTATCACACCTCTCTATAAAAAAAAGGACAAGCTTGATAAAGATAATTACAGGTCAATAAACTTACTAACAGCACTGTCAAAAATTCTGGAAATTTTACTACTACTACTACTACTGTAGATAAAAAAATGCTCATATAAATCGCATATAGAAAACAGAATTAGTTCTTGCAGAAAAAGCTTATATAAACTTTCATGTTGTGGTATGACAGACATCCTTTGAGTTTCATACATGTAAGCCAGCTAATCTCTTGTTTCTGATATTTGTATTTATGATCAATGACTTCATTACTAGAAATAATCAATTTTGAGAATTATGTGAGAGAGAGAGAGAGAGATGTTTTTTATTTTTGACCAATCAATTTTTACAGACAGATATTTAATTTTACATTGTATAATAGTAAGATTGTGGTCAAGGAGGCAGCAACTAAGTCACTTACATAATGCTGTCGGTACTGCCCCGTTTTGGTAATTCACTATATCTAATATCATCATGCAAGCAACTGAAACTGGTCACTTCATCATCTCTGGATATTTCTTACATGTTTCTTTAAGGATAGTAGATAGAGTAGGAGTTTGAATGAAAAAAAAAAATTTTTTTTAAGTAAGTAAAGAAATAAATGAATAAGATGTAGAAATTTGGATAAGTGGAATATCTTTCAATCTCAGTAAGAGATGGTACAAGTAAACGACAATAAATGTAAATAATATTAAAACATAAATGCAATATCAACAGAATGCCTAATTGTTACAAACATAACCATTAGTAATAAAGCAATTTTTTTTTATACAAGCTGATAAGATGCTGATTTCATTCCGATTAAGGAGAAGCGTATTTGTGGAAGACTCTGGGAATTATATATCTGGAATTACGAGTAAGATGAGAATGAGTTTAGATATGCATTGTTAAGGAAGTAGTATGGTATGGCATTTTTTGAATATCGATAAAAGAATTTGTAGAGCTTTCTTGTGACAACATCACTGATATTTAGAATATTTAGCTTTTTGAATAAGGGATCTGTATGTGCATTGTATTTACTATTAGCGATAATTCGGACTGCCTTTTTTTTTGCAATTTAAAAAGCTTACTTTGCTTAAATCCCCAACATAATACTCCGTAATTAAGATATGAGTTGATAAGGCTATCATAGATTGTTTTGAGTGTAAACAATGGTAGAAAATGTTTGAGTTTATTCAAGATGCCTGTAGTCTTAGATATCTTTTTTCCAATAGTTTCTATGTGAGCTTTCCAGTTTAATTGACAGTCCAAAATTATGCCCAAAAAGTTAAAGTTGTCAACATATTCAATGATTTCATTGTTTATCAGAAGTTTAGGAGGCTGCACAGTTCTATTGCAGGTTCGAAATGTCATACTTAGTCTTACTTGCATTGAGATATAATCTATTTAGGTTCAACAATTCTGTTACATTTGTAAGTTCAGAGTTAAGTTTATTTTCAGGGTTAATATTATCTTAATTTTATTGGCGACAGAGTCTAGCGTAACAAAAAGGGTTGTGTCATCTGCATAAGTCAAAAATTTAAATGTTTTGGAAGAACAGCTTATATTATTTATGTAAATTATAAAAAGAAGAGGACCTTATATCGATCCTTGCGGAACTCCTGTGGTTATCGGAAGAAAGCTTGACTTACTATCATTATATTCAACATATTGTTCTCGATTACTAAGATAACTATTCAAGAGTGACAATGATTTATCTCTGAAGCCATAGTATTTCAATTTATGTATGAGTATTTGGTGGTCAATAGTATCAAAAGCCTTACTCAGATCCATAAAAATATTAATAGGCGTTTTCCCTTGATCCATATTGAGAGCTATTCGATCTACTAATTCAATTGTTGCCAATTCTGTTGAATGTCCCCCACAGAAACCATATTGTCCAGTGTAGTAGAGTTCGTTTAGTATAAAGTGTTCATTTATCTGTTTTTGAATAATTTTTTCAAAGACTTTTGATATTGCCGGAAGGATTGAGATTGGTCGGTAGTTATCCAAGGTTGTTTTATCATTCTTTTTGTAAATAGGAATAACTTTAGTGTGTTTTTAAGTTGTTTAGAAAAAGTCCTGCATTGATTGATTCGTTGATAAGGTAGGTGATGGGTTTACATAATTCTGTTTTGAGCTGTTTCAGCAGATTAGTTGAAATTCCATCAATACCAACGCTAGATTTATTACATAGTTCATTAACGGCCTTTATTGTATCTTCCTCTGTTATTGATTGAAAAGTAAAGTCAGCTGTTGATGAGTTTTTCAGAAAGTCTCTTAGGTTTTTTGTCAGAAGTGTTTCAATTCTATTGGCCAATTGTGGTCCTATATCAGTAAAAGATTTATTAAAAGAATCAGCAATAATTTGGTAATTCTGGTGTCATTAACTATAAGATGATCTGGCAAATAACCTTTATTGTTATTCTTGCCAATAATATCTTTAATAGTCATCCAGGTACTTTTAAGATCCTTTTTGTATTTGGAAAATTGGTTTGAGTAGTAAATTGTTTTGGCGGCCCTTATAGCTATTTTTAATATTTTTCGATACGTGTTCAGATTAATCTTCAGTGCATCATATTGAGGGGAGTCATGAGGCGTCTTTTTTAGCTTGCGGAATAGTTTATCTCTAAATTTCAAGGAGTTCATTATCCCTTTCGTAATCAAATTATTTTCTTTGTGTTTGTATTTGTTGTATCTTACCTTCTTTGTTTGCATGTGGAGATTTATTCCCTTCATTAAAATTTCATTAAATACTTGATACTTAGCATTTATGTCCTGATCACAATTCTCAAGTTGATGGGTTATGTGCGATTGCTCTAAATACTGTTTAAAATTATTAAGATCATTCGGAGTATGTTTAGTAGTTTTAATATATTTTGACGGTTTTTTGTTATTTACAAGATAATCAAGACAGACATAGTATGGAAGGTGATCAGATATATTGATTGCATGCACATATTCCGCTGGTCGTATTTGTAAAGTTACTAGATAGTTTAACGAGGGCATTATCAATCAACGTGCCATTGGTTCTTGTTAAACGGGTGGGGAGTGTTATCTTAAGTATGAATCCAATGCCTAAAAAATTTTTAAGAAAATCATTTACTGGGTTTCTATCATTACAGTGAAACACTTTGATATAGGAAAAATCCTTTCAAGTTCATGTTGATTTTTGCATTCTGTGAGTCATGATACACCATTATTTGTCATGATAATTGCATCAGTATAGGAAGCATATATGCTGTTGATGATTCATGATCGAGATTACATGCCATAGCTTAGAATCTGTAAGATCCAAAGCTGTGTATGAAAGATATTGACATGGGATGATTGGTCATCATTTGGATGATTTGTCATAACCAGGCTCTGGCAGTGATTGGTCTTCCTTCATGATGACAATTTCCTATTTATTTGCCAAAATGAAGGCGAGATATCTGAAAGCCTTTGTGTGAGCATGGAATGGTACAACTACATGCAGAAACAGGTGGTGTCCATTAGGGACCGTTCAGAATTTATGACGGGGGGGGTGGGAGTTTTGGCCGAGGGGGTACTAACTTTTCACACGTGTTTCAAGGGGGGGTATTAATTTTTGACAACACTTCCAAGAGGGGGGTAAGAAATTTTAACAAAGAAAAAATGTTAAAAAACACGCATAAACTTATTTTATTTGGACTTTTTTACGCGCAAAAGTCCACAAAATGACGCGAATCTGTACGTATGGCCGTGTATAACAGTGTATATGTGTGTACTGCTTTGTATGTCGAGGGGGGGTACTAAAAATACGCGTGAAACCTAAGGGTGGGGTACTAAAAATCCGCATGCAACTCAAGGGGGGGTATCAATTTTTGACGGGAAGTTCCAGCAAAACTCCCACCCCCCCCAGTCATAAATTCTGAACGGTCCCTTAGAAGGAAAGGCCTGGAAGAGTCAGGAAATTGAACAGTAAGTACATTTGGGGTCAACCATTACATATTGGGGGGGGGGGGGTTGGAGGAGAAAGTACTGCACTGTGATACATGTACCAGAGTCAGTTATTTATTTCAAGCACTCGCAATACAAAACTTGATTTCAAGATCGAACAACACATTGTGAATAAGAGAAAGAAGGAATGATTTTTTTTACTGAGGCTAGACAGGACATTATTGTCATTTAGGCCAGACTTTTTACATTTTTCGCTTCTCAGAGCGACCTAGCCAACCGATTTTCTGCCTATGGAAAAAAAATATTATCATATCCACAATTTTTATCAAATTGCCATGTATAAAAAACTGAGATTTCACCTTTTTTTTCGTCCTACTGACCTACCCTAGAAAAAGTGCCTTGAGAAGATTAAAGAAACTAAAGATCAATTATGTCTGGCCTTACAGAAAGCACCAAGCCAAGCCAAGGCCGATTCAACATTGCAGTACCCAAGCTAATGATGGAAGTGTATTTTTATATTATCCATAACTGCTCCTCCTCCCATGGCATCATCCTGTTGGCCTCCAGTTGCCTTGGTCTGGCATTGGTGCTCTCAACAGCTGATGAACAAAATCTCTTGAGCGTATGGGCTGTGGTTATGCAGTTATGACAAATCATGCCTATGATGACTCACCATCCTATGTCAAAGTGTTTCACATATTTAGTCACATTTACAACTATATTACATGGTAGTGATCATGAATCATCAGCTGCATATATTTTTCCAATACTAATGTAATGATCATGACAAATCATGGTGTATCATGACTCACAGAATGCAAAAATCAACATGAACCTGAAAGGATTTTTCCTATATCAAAGTGTTTCACTGTAAACTTAAGCAGATCAATGTTAAAGTCACCACAAATTAGGACATTCCCTTTCAATTGTTTCATGACTTTTTCAAATTCCTCTGTGAAGCACTGGTAATTTTCAATGTTGTCTCGAGGCGGTCTGTAAATATTTCCAAGTATAATATTTTTGTTTTCCGTTAGTGTTAATTTTATGAAAAGGCCTTCCCAAATATTTGTTGGGCTTTCTTGTATTTCTAAAATTTCATAGTGAATAGATTCATTAAGATAAATTGCTAGCCCACCGTGTCGAGTTGATTTATATGGTGTATCATATTGATCACCTAACCATGTTTCTTGGAGACAAATGGCTTCAAATCTGCAATTTAGTTCTTTCAGACTATCAATATAGATTTGTAATTGGTCTATCTTGGCATTTATACTTTGTATATTTAACCCGAGGCATTTGAATAATTCTTTTTTCTAATCGAGTGTTTGTATTAGCATATCTTGATCAACATAGGGAGAATGTTGGAGAAGAGACGGCTCAGCACCTTGTTCAATTTCATTTAATTCACTGGGCATGAGGGGTGGGGGTGACTTTAGTTTTTCAGAAGATAGTTGATATTGTAGATATCAAGTTGACAATAGATAGTGAATAATTGAAAATGTGATAACGAAGAATCACCTAATTTTTTTTGCCCCTCAGCATATTATGATTTTAATAGTGCCTCTGACCTTCTCAAGGAAATGGAGTAAATTGGGATGGTTTATTTTGTGAAGTAACAATAGATAACTCAATTAAGTTCAAAGAAATTGATCATTGGAAATATTTATCGGCCTCCTCGAAATTCATACCAAGATTATCAGATATTTATTACTGAAATTGATACACTTCTAACTGACTTTAATCAATTGACCATGGATATAGTCATTGCTGGTGACTTTAATTTAAATTTATTGAAAATAAACGATAATGTCCAAATTAATAACTTCTTTGAACTTATTCTATCTAATGGTTTCGTTCCAAAAATTACAGCTCCTATGCGAATTTCAAGTACTAGTGCCACTCTTATTGATAACTTTATAGTGAAACTATCAAATCAGTTCTCTACAACAGCTGGTATATTTTGGAACATTATCTCTCTGATCATTATCTGTATTTTATATGCTTAGACTTTCTTAGATTTGCAAAGGTATGCACTAAACGTATTAAGACTTTTGTTAGTACTCCAGCTGCATACGAAAAATTTAAAAATGAAATATTACAATTCTGTTCACTTGAAAATGTTAATGTGAATTATGAAGAAAAGCCCAACATCAACTACTGCAATCTTAGTCGAAAGTTAACATCAGCACTTGCAAAACATCTTCCATACAAAATGGTTCGAGTTAACAAATACAGACATTGTAAGTCAAAATTGATTACTGCAGGTATCATCCGCTCTATAAAATTTAGAGATCAATTGTAAAAGCAATTTTGATGAACCACCATATCCGACCATAACTATGAAACACTAAAGACAAATCTTGGTACATATAAATTATAATCGAATACTTAAGAAGACCATACGATTAGCTAAAAAATCATATTATACCAGCTGTTTTGAAAAATATGAAGATGACCTGGATGACAATAAAGGGATTGTAGAACAAAAATTCTGAAAAAGAGGAATTCCCAAGATACTTTTTAATAAATGATGTCCCAGTTTTAGATCAAATTAAGATAGCAGAAGAATTTAATAGATACTTTGGAAATATAGGCCCTACTTTAGTAGAAAACATTGAACAACCTGTAGGCAAATCATACAAAGACTATATGACTATACTCTTGTGGTATACAGGCCAGAACCCTCCAAAAAGAACAAGTACAGTTTATCAGAATTCTTTAGTGAATTCATAAACTTCTTATCCCACTATCAGACTTATCACAACGAAACTATCGTAATTGGGGACTTCAACTTTCATGTGAACAAACCAGATGATCCCAAAGTTATCCAATTTAACAACATTCTTGAAATGTTTGACCTCGTTCAACATGTGTCTTCTCCAACACACAAAGATGGCAACACACTTGATTTGGTAATAACCAACAAAATAACAGCTCTCAGAGACTGTGCTGTAAGTGATTTGCTGTCAGACCATAACTGTATCCTCTTTAATATTTACATTAACAAAGGCAAGAATCCACAGAAGAAGATTGCCTTCCGGAAAATCCGCAGCATAAATATATCCAAATTTAAGAAAGACATTGAGCAGCATCTGTCACAAAAGGTACCACACAATAATCGATCAATCTACTTGAACAGACTTGTGGCACTCTACAGATCAACTGAAAAGATTTTTGACAAACATGCCCCTGTTAAGACTAAACTTGTAACTGTGCACAAACCTAACCCATTCACAAATCAGGAAATAAAGCCACTTAAAAAGGAAAAGAGAAAAGCAGAAAAATTATGGAAAAAAAACCGGTCTAGAAAAAGACTGGAATATTTTCAAAGAAAAACGAAAATGCTCTAAATGATAAGCTTAATCAGCTAAAATCGGATGATCTTAGGTGTAAAATTCAAGCCACAAAAGGAAAATCTAAGGCGATGTCCAAACTTCTAAATTCTCGCCTCAACAGAAAACAAAATCTGCCTCTTCCCCATCACGCAAGTGATGCAGAACTAGCAAATGACTTCAACAAATTCTTTGATGAGAAGATCAAAATTATCAGATCTAAATTAGATTCAGGAATGAAGAACACAACTGATGAATCTCAAACCAACCTCAGTCACAATTTACATCAGTTTAAGGCCCTATCAGAACAAGAAGTTAAGAAACTTATCACTGAAATGTCTGTCAAACACTGCCAACTTGATCCAATGCCAACATGGCTACTGCTTGAATGTGTTGATGAATATCTGCCAATCATAACGAAAATTGTTAATTTGTCATTAACACTTGGAGAAATGCCCCTCGAACTGAAGCATGCACTTGTCAAACCACTTTTGAAGAAAGAGGGACTTGAACTGATCAAAAAGAATTATCGGCCAGTCTCAAATCTTTCTTTTCAGAGTAAAATCATTGAGAGCGCTGAAATCAAACAGTACGTTGAACACCTCACTCAGAACAATCTTGAGGATGAAAAACAATCAGCCTACAAGCAATTTCATAGCACCGAAACCCTCTTAACAAAAATCCATAATGATATTATGCTTAATATGAGCAACGGTGAGGTGACAATGCTAGTATTGTTGGACTTGTCTGCTGCATTCGACACAATTGATCATGGCATATTGCTAGGAAGACTGTGCAACAGGTATGGTGTACACAGTGCAGCTTTGAGATGGTTCAAATCTTACATTTCTGAAAGATCACAGTCTGTGATAATAAATGACAAAACATCAAGCAAACTTCCACTCAATTTTGGGGTTCCTCAAGGCTTCAAACTTGGACCAATTTTATTTAACTCCTATGTTGCCCCAGTCAGTGAAGTAGCACGAAGAAATCAGGTTCATGATCAGAAGTACGCTGATGATGAGCAACTCATCCTTTCATTTAAACCAACCTTTTTGGGTGAACAACATGCAACTGAGAAAATGGAAAATTGCATTGCAGAAATCCGAAATTTCCTGCATGACAACAAGCTTTGCAATAATGGAGATAAAACTGAACTTCTTCTGATTGGAGCACCAAACCAATTGAAGAAACTTCAAATGACATCCATCAATGTAGACAATGTTGAAATCAAGACTGGCAACCATGTCCGCAACTTAGGCGTGCTCTTTGACAAAAATATGACCATGGAGAAGCAGATCAACAAAAATGTGTCGTAGCGCATATTTCAATTTGAGAAACTTATCGAAACTCCGAAAAAACCTAGACAAGGAAACAGTTAAAACTTGAACTAATAGATAGAATAACCCTGGAAATGGACAAAGGCAATACTCCACTTAATATATATATAGACCTGTCAAAAGCATTTGACACAATCGACCATAACATCTTACTGGACAAACTTTATCACTATGGAATAAGGAACAAAGCTCTGAAATTAGTTACCTTGAAGATAGGCATCAATATGTAGAATTTCAAAGTTTACTCTCTAGTCATATGAAAATTACTACAGGTGTCCCACAAGGCTCTATATTAGGGCCACTCCTATTTATAATTTATATGAATGATATAAGTAACTGCAGTAATATCTTTTATCCTATCATATATGCAGATGACACTACCCTGATGGCAACTTTAGGTATGTTCAACCATTCTTCTGAAACAATAAATGCCGAACTAGTGAATGTTATAGATTGGTTTAAATTAAATAGATTGTCCTTAAACTGTAGCAAAACAAAAGCCATGGTATTTCATCCACCCCAAAAAAGAATTACTCCACCAATTTTGAAAATAAATGATGAAGTTATTAAATATGAAGATAATTTTGACTTCTTGGGAGTTATGATAAACAAAGGTCTTAACTGGAATTCGCATATATCAAAAATCTCAAAGAAAATTTCTAGGACAATATGGGTAATGTGTAAACTAAAACATGTAGTCCCTCAAATTATACTTCTGACAATATACAATTAATTCACTGATTACCCCATATTTTAATTACGGATTACTGGCATGGGGCTCAAAAGTCAATAGACTGTTTAAATTACAGAAAAAAGCGGTCAGAATCATTACAAATTCGGCCTATAATTCTCATACTGACCCCCTTTTCAAGAAATTGAATTTATTAAAGGTGATGGATATTGGCCTACTGCAAGAATATAAGTTCTGTTATAAATACAAAAATGGGACTTTACCATCATATTTTTTAAATGAACTTTTTAATGTTCAACATAGTGTTCATTCCTACAACACCAGAGGTGCTAACAATCTTCAATTTCCAATTATAAGACATTCATTTGCTAAGCAAGCTATACGATATAGAATTCCACTAATTTATAACAACTGTCCCAACTCCATTAAGGACAAAATTTTTACTCATAGTTACCATGGGTATGCCAGATATATTAAGTTAGTTTTTATCAGAGATAACTATAATGCGACATGTAGTAATAGCCAGTGTTACATCTGTAACAGACAACTAACAGAGTAATACCTTTATTCTCGACATTTCTATTTTCATAACACCAGGTTGTTAGTTACCATTTTAATAGGATGAAACTCACAACGGCTTCCATTTCAGTTCTACATTCTCATCATTCATTTTCATCCCCATATATCATTAGGGGCTTCCTGGTAGCGACACTCCAGTCTTCAGGAAGCTCCTTCACATTCTGACGTTGGGACTGCAGCTAGATTAGTTAGACATTATTTTGCACATTTTTATAGACGGATTTATTTCTGCATTTTTGTTATTTTATCATTGAGTTTTTGCAAATTTGTTTCATTTTCTTGTGATTGTGCTTTTGTTTATCTTTCAATTTATTGCTGTGTTGTGATTGTGTATTAGCATCAGATATTGCTCTATAATCTTAATGAAGCTGCATGCATGCAGAGGTGTTAATTGGTGATGTTTGCCCAATTGGCACATTGGGCCAGGTGTGCCACATTATCTGTTTCAGAGTAGATTTAGTGTTGTTGATTTAGTTATTTTTAGGAATGCATCTTTTGTGATTCTGGGATTAAAATTAGGGGCAATTAAGATAATGAGGAAGGGAACCATAAGTGGGAATTATTGAGCTGTCATTGTGTATTTAGAAAATGTGTGATTTTAATTAGCGATTTGAATTGTCAATATGTCATTTTGTAAATCCAGGATTGGGGAACAAATCCCAGATTATAATCCAAAATTGCTACCAAAAGGTCACAAGATTGTGTCTCAAATCCCTTGAGTAGAAAATATGTAAATGAGGCAGAATACTGCCCTGTGATTGGTTGTGTGATATCTGCCCTATTATGGTATGTTTTGGAACTTGTTTTAAGATGAATTTTGAGAATAAATTTTTAGCTTTTTACTGTATTAGGAGAAGTGAACAACAAATCTTTGACTCCTTACAATTTACTTTTACCAATTCTACTGGATGCTTTATATAATATCTTAGGGACAAGTTGGTCCACCCAGTTAGGTTGAAATACTTTTATGAATTCTGCTTGATCTTTATTTGTGAAATGAGCCTTGTTTGAGCTCTGTGGATCTCATGGACAAAAAAGTTGACAATATACAGAGTGAGTAAAGTGGGCAAAGTCAAAATGGTTATTTGACAATTGGAAACTAAATACTGCCCTAGTACTTTACATTTGGTGACCGCTGACTAAGAATTGAACACTTTTGAGTACATTATCACTGGATTGACACAAAAAGCTTCATGGATACAAGAGCTTGTCATATCACTCACAAGGAGCAGCTAAGCATGCATCATTTCATGTAGCTCCCGTAATGTGCTAAGCAGAAGCACCAGTCACCTTCACCACCCATCCGATTCTCACACCCCTTTCTTTAAGATGAATAATGCTGGTCAACCAGTGGCCCAACAGCCACCACAGGCAGGAGCCGCAGGACAACAGCCACCACAGGCAGGAGCAGCAGGGCAACAGCCACCTGCAGCAGGAGCTCCAGGCGCAGGGCAAGTTGTCCCACCTCCAGCACGGGGAGCGGGCCAGGCTCCACAGGCTAACATGAATGCTCTACAGGCAAATCCAAATGCCCCCGCAGGTCAGGCACCACTTTCAGCTCAACAATTTGACAACTATTTAAGGCAAGAAAGGCAGCAGAGAGATAGGGCTGATGCAGTTAGGAACCAGGCTCGTAGGGAAACTGAGAAGAGACACAGAGCCGAGGCCCAGGTTAAGAGAGTGCCTCAATGTTATGGTTCCACAACTCAAGCTGTGAGAAATTGGATTCGGGAGGTGGATCTGACTCGTGCCTATTCTGCCTGTACTGTCTATATTGCTGATCAATCATCAACAGCAGCACTTAGACGTGAAATGGAGCATTTCTTGGATGCTCAGCCTGACAGGACGCAAATCACCTGGGTAAAATTGAGAAATCATGTTCAAGAAGCCTTCCTCTCACCTCACGAGGATGACAGATTGCGTCATGAAGTGGAAAAGATTAAGCAGGGGGCTTACGAGACCTCAGCCTCCTTTGGACGAACATTCAGAGAGGCCGCGGACTTAGCTTATCCAGAAGGAGCTGGCCCAGCGGCCAGGAATGCTGATCAAGATCGTTTACTACTTCGCAGTTACATGAGAGGCCTGAGAGATAGGCATATTGTGGAAAGATTGGTGAGAGAAGGGCATCCAGCCACATTTACTGCACCAATGACTCTGGTGACACAATATGAGGCTGATGATTACAGACTACAACTGGCCTTGAATGGCAACCTTGATGACCGTGTTGAAGAGCCCATGGAGGTTGGTGCAGTTGGAGGAACTCCCAGACAAGAGGACGTCGCCAAAGACCTTGCTGAGGTCAAACGCCAAGTCTCAGGATTAGCCCAGCAATTTACTAAATTGATGGCTACGCTCAAGGACGAACGACAGTCACCCACTCCACAGCCCCAGACCCCTCGCAGGACTAAGGAATCCGCCTCTGACAGGCAACAAGGTAGCGCACTGCTAGCAGAAATCAATTTACTAACTCTGGTTCTCCAATTTGTAATTTCTGTGGCAAGGAGGGCCACGTTGCTAGGCAGTCTCGCAAGAAGCAGCATCAGCAGGGGCGTAGAAATGGAAATTCCAGGACCAGGGAAACCTGTAGGTGCCGGGGTCGGTCAGTGCATGTACGTTGAACTTGTTATTTATGGACGTACCTTGCATGCCCTTGTTGACACAGGTGCGACAAGGACCGTACTTCGGCACACGGAATATGATGCTTTGTGTAAATTGACTGATAGACGCGATGTCTTGATTGATTGTATTCAATTATGTGGTGTGACAGGCCATCACATCAAAGTGTATGGCTCTACGCACATTTATGAAGATGAACTGGCCCAATTACTGTAATTGTTGTTGACAATATTGGCCACAATATGATTCTGGGTCGAGACATGCTAATGGGAGATGGAGCTAGCATAGATTACGCCACTGGAGTGCTCAATTGGAGGGGTATGAAATTGCCACTAATGCCAGCTGCTGGGTATGGAGCTCTCGCCTCGTTGGGGGATCGTCCTCCCCTCATGGAAAGTGAACAGATTAGACTGAAAGTGAAAGCCAATGAAGACCTGTTCTCTGCCAAGGGTAAACACCTTGGGTGTCATCCTGACATAGCGGTTAGGATCAAGACGGAGGGACCACCCATCGAGAGACGTCCATTCAGACTTCCTTTGGCAAAAAGAGCATCACTTGATCGCCACATAGATGATCTCCTTGAACAGGGTGTGATTATCCCTTCAGCATCACCATGGTCCCTCTCCGGTAGTGTTGGTTGATAAGAAGGAACCAGGGGCGGAAATGAGGTTCACAGTAGATTTCACTGCCCTGAACAATGTCACAAAAAAGGATGCTTATCCAATTCCTTTAATTCGTGACATATTTGACCAACTGCAGGGGGCCACAGTGTTCTCCACCTTGGATCTCAAATCTGGGTTCCATCAGTTGCCTCTTCACCCAGATGACCAGGAGAAAACTGCCTTCGTGTGCCACAGGGGCCAATTCGCCTGGACCAGGATGCCTATGGGGCTCAGTAACGCTTCTCAATTATTTCAAAGAGCCATGGAAGTGGTCCTCAAGGGTCTCATCCGTACCATTTCAGTGCTGTATATTGATGATGTTATTATTTATTCACGGACGGAGGAGGAACACTTGAAACATCTGGACCTTGTATTTGAACGTTTGAGGCAGTTCAATCTGAAGTTGAACCCAGCCAAATGTGTATTTGGGCTTAAGCAAGTCAAGATGTTGGGCTACTTGGTAAGCGCAGAGGGTCTCCGAGCTGATCCCCAAAAGTCTCAGCAATGGTACGGATGGAAGCCCGTCAAGGACTACCGAAGTCCGCAGCTTCCTGGGAATGGCAAATTATTACAGGACCTGCATAAAGGACTTTGCCAGGATAGCTGAACCCTTGGTTGCATTGACTTGGAAAAACGTCCGATTCGAGTGGTCCGGTCGCCACCAACTGGCATTCGACCAGCTGAAGACTGCCCTGGCAAGTGACAGTGTCATGGCTCATCCAAGGACGGATCAACCCTATTTGGTTTACACAGATGCCTGCCAATACGCGGTAGGAGCCATTTTATGCCAGGTGGATGACCAGGGCATTGAGAGACCAATTGTCTACTTGTCAAAGTAGCTGTCCGCAACTCAGAGGAAATGGGCCACCATCGAGCATGAAGCCTTCGGAGTCATATACGCGCTCCGCCAACTACGCTGCTATCTCCTAGGTTCAGAATACAGGACATTCACGGACCACAAACCATTGATGGCACTCTTCACAAAAGACATGAACAATACTAAAATTCAGAGATGGGCAGTTATGATGGCCGAATATAAATATATATATATATGACTTGGATCTGCACAACTTGGCTCAACAACAGCACCAAATGAAGGAATGGCAGGAGGGACAGGAGGAGGACTCTGGCTATGAATTGACAGAAGGCCTACTCTATTCCACAACGCCACCTCACAAATAAGCCCCTGATTACCCTCGCCTTGTCTTGCCCCCCCCCCCCAGCTGGAGCAGCCGTGGTGGCTAGGGCCCATGTGGATGTCGGACACATGGCAGCCCTCAAGACCATGCGGCGAGTGCAGGAGGCATTCATGTGGCCGTCGATGGCCAAGGAGATCAAGGACTATATTGCTGTGTGCCCCACCTGCCTTGTGCATTCCAAGAAAGTGCCCCATGCCCCAATGGGTCAAATGCCTATTCCAAATCAGCCCATGCAAATGGGCTGCAGACTTGATTGGCCCGCTTGTCAGATCGCCACAGGGCAATCAGTATATTTTGACTCTTGTGGACCATTGCACTTGCTGGGCAGAGGCTTACCCTCTTCCCAGCAAGACCAGTCTTGAGGTCTGGAAAAGACTAACCAGAGACTTCTTCCCACGTCACACTTATCCTGAAATTATTTTAACTGATTTAGGTCTTGAGTTCGGGGCAAATGCCCTCAGGGATTACTTAAGAGGACTGGGGATTCAGCATAGACGAACTACTGCTTATAATCCCCAAGCTAATGGGAAATGTGAAAGACTGAATGGGACCTTGAAACAAATTCTGGCACGCATGGTAAATAATACTAGGGACACTTGGGAGGACCAATTGGGTCCTGCACTGATGGCTTTTAACAATGCTGTGTCCACCACAACTGGACGCACTCCATTTTTCTTGTTGTATGCTCGCAGGGAAGACTACCAATTACAAGATTGCTGAGACCTGAGGGACTCCTGGAGCCACGTCTGCAACTGGTAGCTGATGCATTGAAACAAGCTGCTGAGGCCACGCATGATTCAAGAAAATACAACAGGGACAGACTGGACAGGCAGGCCAACACAGGGACCTTCAAGTAGGGGGGGGACTTAATTTGCTTTTTCGGGAAATTCAATATGTATACCAGCCCAATTTGTGCCATTGGGTCCCCCATTAACAAAAAATCCATTTTTTTGAAAATCTGAATAGTGCTACCCCCCTTGACATATGCCTTGAAGTTTTGGTGATTTAAAACGCTCGCGAGAACGTTTACGTCTACCGCGTTTAGTGAATATTAGACATATGACAAAACTAACAGTACCAATGAATTCCTCTTGTCAAGAGCTTTAAAATGAGTACCAACATGATGGGTCTACTATAATATTTGTTGTCACATTTATTAAAAAATTCTACTGTAAATTGCAGCGAGAAGCACCTTTAACTTAACTCGATGAATTTCAGGCAACCTTCATAAATTAGAAAGTCCAAGTGTTTTAGTGAAATATCTAACACTAATGTCTGATGGGTGATGATTCTGTTAAAACAAGGTTTAATAGTCAGCTTGGCTGTGGTAATTGAGGCCGGAACCGCACTCTGGCCGGTCTGATGTCATTGAACTTCAATACACAACTATGACTCTGATTAAACGGTCAAAACAATAATTTATTTAATTACATAACAATTGTAAAATCTGCGAGTTGTTGTGACATTCAGCAGATTGATATCAATTCATCACATATCTGAACCTAGGAGCTGTAACTCAGACTCCTTCAAGAAACATAATTGAAACATCACAATATCTTATTTGAGAAAACAAGCTCTCAATTATCCCTTCTATTCAAACAATTCACTCAGTTCACTCAAACAATTATGAATTTAGAATTGGATCAACTTGATGCCCTAACAAGTATGGCACCAACTTGATCCCTTAATTTTAGTTCCTAATATAAAATTGCGATGATGACTGTCTAATGATGGAATATAAACCATGATACTTATCTGATGTTTAAGAAATAGACAGAGCTCAGGAACTGTTCCTTCTGCTGGATCCCTCAGTTCATCTCAGTCATCTCTCTGCCAGCTTGCTGATACACTCTGCCCAGCTATTGGATAACAGCTCTTAATAAGCTGAGCTAGGAATTGAAGCCAGAGGCCCCTCAGGGTTTTATCTCTGAGGCATCAGTCAATATAGCATGGCGCTGATGAGCTTGGCAACAGTGTAATTCTTCAGATTGCCTCTTGGCTTGCTGCCCTCTGAGATATCCTTGAGACTCGCACTGCTAGACATTGGAGCATGCCCTTTGATTTATAGCAGCACTAAGACGGCATGCTCGCCTTGAGTCCATTTCATATAATGCAAGAGTTTTCCCAACTAATTAATTATAAAAATGAAGTAATGTGACAGCACTTGTCACAACCCCCCCTGTTTTAAAATAACTCTTGCATTAATGACTCTTCAAGTTCCATCCTCTGTCTCCCCCCTGACTAACTTATCTCTAAAACCTCCTTCCTCAAATAAACCGCCCATCGCAATTCCTGAATCAAGAAACCAAACATCAATAAACTTCAAGAAATCCAAGTAAGTAAATTTAAACAATCATCAACCCAACACAGGTAAAATTTAACAGTATCAATCAGAATAAATTCAAAATTCAACAATAACAGCTTAATAAGTTAAAAATTCAATCAATCATATAATTAATCAACATATGAGCATAACATATCACTTTAATAATTTAATTAATTGAAATTTGAATTAAAATTCTTGTTCAACAATCATCAACGAAGTCCACCGAGCAATGGAGGCGCAATTCTAGAGTTCGAGCAAATAAACCTTCTATTAACACACATACGATTCTTCTTGTCATTGTCCAAGCGATCACACTTTCGAGATTCTTCGGGCTGAAGTCGACTTTCAACGAGAGTTCGTTCTACTTGAGAGTTCGTTCTTCTTGCGATTCAACAAGACCAGATTCAACGTCCGACTTGGTCTTATAGATGAGAGTATCTTTCGCGAGCTTGCTCGTGCGATTCCAGTTCTCGGTTTACTTCAATTGATGACCAATTAAGACTTCCGAGGCAAGCCTTAATTCGGGTGAGGCAACAAGCTGAGCGTAACGAGTGGAGGATGAGCTGAACGAGAGAGAGCGAGAGGAAGACGAGAACCTGGCCTGCAATCAAAATAAAAGAAATTTGATTTTAGAATTAATTCCGAACTTCCATCAATCATTCAGTCCTCAACAACATCATTAGCCCAACTCATAAATATAATATTCATAATTATTCATAAGACGAGTAAATGTAATTCACAACCCACTGCAATTCTCAAATTCACTCTAAGTAGTAGAATCAACTAAATATAATCAAATAAATGTTTAAGTGAATTTTCAGACATACGTCTTCTATGATCACTTATGTTGCTATCACAACCATAAACTATCATCCGCAATGAAATACAATAAGTGCAGGAGGTTTCCCTGCGGATGACACTGAATTTTAAATTTATAAAGGCTGCTAGAACAGCACAGTTCCTCACTTGGAACTTATTATTAAACAACCAAATTGCCAAGATCATCACTTAATCCACTCACCTCTAATCTGCAAACAACTTATACATAGATTAAGTAACCGATAAAATCAAGAACTCAAACAAGAGTTCAAACAAGAGTTCAAACAAGAGTACAAGTTTGATTAAAACACAGCACAACACTTCACTCGATTCAAACCAAATAATAATATTAAATGAGATATAATTAATGATTATTATTCTTATATTAAGAAGGCAATTTAAATCAAGTACAATTACTTCAGTTAAATATCTTGAGAAATCAATAAACTTTGCTTAAATAGACACAACTCAGATTAAATTTCAACATTCGCGTGCAATTCTAGTTATTAGTCTCATGCCAATAAAATCTTAAATAATTAAATCAATAACTCAAGCGGCTTAATAACTCTATAGAATAGTAGTCTCCACAACTCCCTTCCCACAAGCAACTCCACAATTCGGAGCTGTAGGTTGTACAATATCCATTTGTACATCAGATTGACAGTTATAACCAGGCAGCTCAAGATTTCCCAGACATCTTTGCCTAGCCTGCAATTCGTCAATCAAACTCTGATAAGGCCCTTTATTATCAATCAATCTTGGGCTATCAGTTAATTTATACAAGTAATTATTATCGCTGACCAAAATTCCAATCACACAATCTCCATCCAGTAATTTCTGAACCTGATTTCTCTTCATCCTTCGTACTGGAATTAGAGCAGGTAAATCCAGTTCCAACTCTCCTACAAGTAATTTACAATCTCCTTGCTTCCATGAAACCCTTAAAATAGAATACAAGGTGTGATGATCCATCTTGATAAGACTAGATGTGATCTTTCCCTGGAAATGTAATTGTTCAGCAGCTGCTCGAACATTCATAACCTCAAGAATAATCCTATCCTTTAAATCTGAAAGCTCTAGATAAATCCTAGCCCTAGGGTGTTCTTTTAGCTCAGGGTGCACCATATACAAGCTTGCTTGCTGGCAACAATAATTAAACATTCTCTTAATGCAGTAGATTAACGCCATCATAATTAAGAACACCGTAAAGTTCATAGCTATCATCCTAATCATCGACTCAGAGCTGAGAACAACTTCCTGAGCCGACGGAGTCGGAGATGCTGTAGTTGATAAAGGATTTGCCCTCGCCAAATGCGGAGCTCCCATAAACATTAGAGATCTCAAAACTCCATTACTCCGAGTTTGTCTAAAACATAAAAATGTTGCCATAACAAATCCTATAACGCCAAAAAGGGCTCCCACAGCAACTACTCCCTTTGTCCATCCCTTGGGCGTAAACCAGTTCGTAATATCACCATTAATTCCCAGAAGATCCCAATCTCTATCGAATTTCTCGCCCTTTTCTCTTAATTCTTTAGTTAATTCTTGTAGCCTCATGATGGCTGAAGTAGTATTATGTAACCTGAAGCTTCGTAATTTCTCTAAAGTGTCGGATTGAGGAGCTTCCCACTCTTTATACTCGTCCATAATATCTAGGTTATTTAAAAGAGGTTGCATAGTCAAATTGGGAAATGCTTCCCTGGCAATCTCATTAGACACATATTGAATAATAAGCCTAGGTTGTTCGTTGTCTGGACAATTTGTAATTCTACGACCAACATGACCGTTTACCGAGCTTATGCTGCAACGACAAAGAATATCTTTGGATAATAAGGCAATAGGAGCTCCCTGCATCTCTCTGGGAGTCCTAGACTCATCGCATTGCATCCTCCAAGGAGTCTGCAAGCCACTCAAGAGAAGATGAGCTCCAGCATCTATAACTTCTGCCTTAAACCTTACAGGAGCAAACATATACTCAACTTCACATAAGTCAAGAATTACTTCAGCGGATTTATTTAGATACAAAGCTGACATACAGTTCACCCGATGATTATCCTTCTCTAAGAAATTCTGGTAACAGTGGTAGGCGTTACCAATCTGCTCACAGTCTTCCAGATCAAGGCTATTAACTTCAACAAAATTATACTCATTGGAAACAGCTAAATACTCACTCTCTAACTTAATTCGAGTATAATCATGATTAGACTCTGGCTTATTAAAACTACTATCAGTTATCAATGGTAGGCTGATGGAACGTGTTCTGTAAAGCCAATATTGTGCACTATCTTTAGCTAAGATAGGCCAAGATAATTGGAGAACCAATCCATGATGATTTGCAATAAAACTGAACTTCGCCCCATAGAACTCACTAAAACTCTTAAAAAGCAATTCGTGAGTTGGGTGCCAATCCCTTAGCAATTGACTTGCTCTAATAATCAAATCTTGCATATCAGTCGGTGCTAGAAGTCTATAACTGAGGTGTCCTCGATCAAGCTGCTGGACTGCAGTCAAAACAGCCTCGACTTCTTTCAAAAGATGCTTGAATTGCTCTACCCTCTCATTGCTTAAACTTAAATACCTAGATCCAAGCAGACTCAAAACACGGATAGTTCGTGTTCTCTTCTGCAGAACATTCATTCGCTGATAAACCCCTCTTAAAGCCGACTGCATTTCAATGTTCGTTGAATTGAGTAACTCATATAACTCCTCGATGTTTCTAGTCGTGTTTTCAAACAACTTAGTTTTTAGTTCAACTATTTCGATTAAGTCCTGCCTCATGGTTTGATGGGAATCTTTCAACTAGGACTGCCGCCCTGCCAAAAGTCTAATGGCTTTAACAAAAGCTTTGGCCCTGGTTTGGGTTAATGACGAATGCATAACACCACTGAAGGATGCAGTGGCCCATTGCCATATCTGAATCCTATCATGTTCAGATTCCCAATAGTCAGTGTCTAAAATGTCCTCGATTATCGGTTCATCCGTGGGTTTCAATTCTGGTTGTTCGGATCTGCGAAGTCTAGTCCGTTTACCAGGCAAAATTGGATCTTGGAAAATAGTTACCAATTCCTGGAATCTCTTAAGCACTTGCTCCCTCAACTCAACTGTCTGCCTATCTGCATATGTTAGGAGCGGTTGGTAGTCTTCACAGATTCTTCGTAACATCTCTTCCTCTCCACTACAAATCTCTTTTAGAATCTCCTTTGATTGTTCAGGAATCTCAGGAAGTGCCAGATTTGGCCAATTCAATTTTACATGAATCTTAAGATCCTCAAGTCCTATTATAAACCGTTTGTTCGCTGAGAAGGTGACACCATATGGAGCACTCACAAAGCCCCTTGTCTCCTCATTCCTAATCCTCCTAGAAAAGCTGTTCAAACTGTCTCTCATATCTTCTGCAGGCAAGGCTATACCTTGTAAATCAAACAAATCTGCAGGAGGAGTTACCAACTGCTGCAAATCTACGTCTCTTTGCTGTCGATTCGGTATTAAATAATCTGGACAAATAGAGACTTCCAATTCACCTAATGGTATAGAATCATTACAACATCCCACAATTCGCACTCCGTCCTGGAAAGCCATAGAAAATGATTTCCAAGGACAACTACATTCCAAATCATTACCTGTTAAATTAATAACCTGCAATGATCGAGATACCCTCTCAGGAGTATAAGGAATACCCAGTTCCAATACCTCAAGTGAGTTATAGCTAAGATTAATCGTTCTCATTTTGGGGTAATACAGCAAATCTTCAGGTAAAATCATTAACTGGTTATTACTCATATCTATTTCAGTCAATTTAACTAACCCTGGGTTCAAATTCAATGACTTGAACCGATTAAAGTTTAGAAATCCTTCCCAGAATGATGGTCTAATAGTCTTAATCTTGCAGTTAACTATTTCAATTTTCTGCAGATTAGACTTTACAATAAGGTCATGCCTAGTCAATACTTCTTTCTCACCTAGGTCATTCAAAGTCAACTTCATAAGATTCTCAGGGAATCGTCTTACTTTCCCAAAAAACGTGTAAGGTTTATTGATAATAAGCTCTCTTAAATTCATCAAGGGAGTGAAATCTGTTTCTTCCATTAATTCAATTCCTGATAGTTCCAACACATTCAATTTATCAAAAACCTTGCCTCCCAGAAAATTAGTCAAGTTAAGCTCAAAACGTTTTCCACGAATCCTAAGAGTTCTCAAATTTGTATACGGAAAATCCTGTATATTGGCATATAATCTAGCAAGACCCTGAACAGTTAGAACCTCAAGCGTAGAGTGATTTGCAAGCTTGGGCCAATTGAATCTATATGCTCCTGGAGCATTTATCCTTAATTCAGTTAAATGTAGATTACCTAGTTGATAATCCTCCACTGCGCTTTCTAGTCTTAATCCCAACTTTCTCAATTTAGGCAAATTCAAACTGGATATTGGTTTCTCAAATATTGAGTACTTTAGACCTTCTAGCTGTTCGATTTGTGTCTCCATCTCAACAGGTCTGTGAGTATTAAACTCAGCTCTCTGAAAACGAACTTTCTTCACTGCTGGAAATAATTCCAATAAATCTGCCAAGTCTATCTTAACTGTCCAAAATCTCAGTTCTAGCTCCTGTATTCCTGCTATAGACGCGAATGGCCTCGATTGTATCACTTCAGTATTCCAATTCTGAAAAATGATAGTTCGTATTCCTGTCATATTGACCATTCGACATACTTCATTGAATCCAGTCTTAGGTACACACTTAAATGTTCCTGGCTCAATCAATTGACAGTGAGTATTAAATACTCTTTGTGAGCATTCAGGTCTAACCTCTGCGTTGTCCTGAAGACTGATGCATATCATAGAAAAAACTATGAGCCCCACATAATTAAAAGATACAGCCATACTTCTATCTTGTCAGCCTGCAGCACAACAAACAGAAAATAACCAATACAGCTAATATCCCAATCAAAATTGCTATTAACTTCCAATAAGAAATCCCAAATAAGTTTAGAATCACCTTTAGCATGCCTTTGTTCCCTTTTCTCCCTTCACTCTGTAAATTTCAAAGTTTCTCAATCAATTACACATTCTAAGTATATAATGAATTCATATGCTTAGCAATATAGATTATTAAATGCCTTACCTCTCTCAACATCAGCATGTGGTAGTAAGTAGTCTCAGAATCTATTGTATAATTGATTCTTTGCCCCTCGCTCCTGAGGTTGAGTCGAGACTGAAGAACAGACTCACTCAAGCTCAACTATATACCAAAACTCAAGGACTCACCATCATTCTAAGCCAATCAAGTGATTGCACTCAATATCCAAAATAACACATTATCGATCAGTAATCACCCAAAGGTCAGGGTTTCTTGGCTTATGAAATGTCAAACAAAGGATGTTATTTATGGCCAAAAGGATGATATAAGCAATTAATCCTTGGGCAAGTACCAGTACTCAAACAAATAAGTTAATCATTCTGATCTTAGTCAGTACACCCACCAAGGTTGTCATAAACATTCAGACATGAAATGAGGAGCGTTCAATCAAATATATATAATATCTGACCAAATATTAGTGCAATTCAAAGTAAATGCAAGTATCAAGCATTCACAGTTATTCATAATTATCTAAATATTGTTCTTAGGAGTCAATGTAATTTCATGCTGATCTTCAAAGGCAAGTAATAAAGACTGAATATTGCACACATTCTTGCACTAATTGCATAAGTCGGCATATATTGGTGCATATATAAGTGAAGCAGAGTAGAGTAATCGAGGAGGAGGCCTTGAGCTGGATAGGGGACGAAGTGATGGGATGCGGTCAATATGGGATAGTGTATTAAAGAGCTCCACATATGAGGCACACAATATGTTTGCGAGCATGTGAGTGGATGCAAACGCTAAAGGAATTAAGTATGGAGAAATGACCTGCTTCAGGGAGTTTGTAATAGATTGGTATAATTGGGTGGAAATGAGTGTGAAGTTGGGATTACATAAGCAACACAAGGTATCAATAGCACATAATGTCGATTAGCCTATCAATTATGAGGCAATATATAGAGACTCTTAACCCAACCCAAACATCCATCTGTTCTAACGAGGTTCATTTTTTTTTTTTTTTTTTTTTTTTTCTCATAGCATCGACAAGATCTCCAGGTAACAATCAGCAACCACTTCATACTGTCTTGTCCAAACAATGCGTGTGCTATTAGCAGTTTAAGTTTTTTGACTGAAGATTTGTGGAAAGTCTTTTTTTCTAACTTCTAAAACCTCCTGCATTCTGCGAGTGCTACCAATGCTCTACATTGTATATGATTAATTCAAAGGTAGTCTGCTAAAATAATAATTGTTAGTCTGCTAAAATAATGATGTACCATGTTAAAATGATGCTATGTTGAAAACAAGAATCAATAGCAATATTTGAATGCATAAGCAATAGTCTGTATCGTTTGTACAAAAATGCAACATGGATGTTACTAAAAAAAAAGATCAGGCATGTACATACAGAAGAATTGGTTCACAACTGAACGAAAAACCTCAACAAGCAATCAGAGCATCACAAGTGCCGGTATTCGCAAAATGTGAATGGTTAAATACGAACTTCAGTTGCCAACAATAATAACATTGCACCAAATGTTTTGCAACAGTGAATAGAGCAGGATGCTTAGACAGAAAGGAGCATCTGATGCAGAAAAATGAAAGCATGCAGCTTTGCGTCTGTTTGATACTGAAGAGTGTACAAAGAAAGTATGATTTTGTAAGTTGAGTTATTAATTATGCAAAAGTGCTTAGAAATGAATGTGGCTCTGTATTGGTTGGATGGATAAATTCCGCCATGTCTAATTGCGAAAGAGCCTGTCTAAACCCCCAACGAACAGTCATTTTGACCAAGTCTTAATGGAACTTAATGTAAGAATTATGATCTCATTAAAGAAGGAATACTCAAGAATACACCAGACGTGCAGACTGTATTGCAACCTTGTCAGCCCACAGAGAATGCCTGAGGAAAACCCTGGTAGTGACTCCCGGAAATGGCCCATCACCCCAGGTTTAGCACAGTAGACTCTATAGAACTGGTTCCAATGCATAGGGAACGTTCAACTTCTTACAGGAGTCACAGCTGACTATTAATTAATTCCATTTGAGTTGCCATAAGTTAGGTCTTCAGGGGTTTAATGAATTAGATGAAAATAATGTGGGAATTTACTTCAAGGATTGTTAGAGGTGCTTTAAGTACTATATGATTCGACGAGGCAAATTTTAGCACCATCGCAACATACGAATTATTTGCTAAGTCCCTTCAAGGAACATTCAATTTCTTGCAAGAATCGCAAATTATCGCTAGCACCCAACTCGGCAATGTGTGGTTCACTGCAATAGTAAGTAGGCTCACCCACCTGTACTACAATTGACCAGGATTGTGTAGAATGTATGAATTTTATTTATTATAATCTTGCATTTTTCCTTATGGATCTTTCTAGTTTCTCCTTGCAAAAATGTTAACTGTCTGTTTTAACACCAGATGTCGGTGTAAAGAAAGAGAGTGTAGCCTCATGTGGAACTTCCAACTGCATCGTGTCGACCTCTGGTGTCACTGCAAATAGTCGACCTAGCCTCCACATGTGATATCCAAGCTCTCCATTCTATAAATAGACTGCTCATTCTATAAATAGAACGAAACTCCCCTGCAAGTTAAAACTCCTCCCATTTCCTAGAAGAAGTGGGGGGTAGCACAAACGACCCCCTCTTAGTCCAAATTCCTCTGCATCTTAGACCGAAGTCTCGGCTGTCCCACTCTTATTCCTATTCAAAAACGAAATGAATTACCTTAAATGTAGTTTACTAACTCACTTTAATGGCACGTTTATGCATGTTTTTAGTACATTTTCTTTGCGCTTGTAGCTGGTACTCTGGCAATCATACTGATTAAGTTCTTTGTGTATCGAATGTTCTCAAACGAACTGCATTTTCTGCATTTTTATGGAAAGCCAGTTGCTGTTATTCACAGCCCCAAATTGCTGTGAATTCGGCTGCTTTCAAAGTTTGTGTATCCCACCTTTGAGAAGCACTGAATTATGCTGTATTGTATTTTAGGAATATACCAGACGCAGTGCTTGCTTTGGTCATGCGCGCATTTATCGCCCCAAGAGCTATGAAAACCATCAATATGGCCATATTTCAGGAACACTTATAACAAAGTTATTGGCCAGCACACGATTATATTACCAATTATCAAGGAAGGGCTGACGTGGGACTTATGCGTCACATTGCAACAAGGACATTAGAGCTGCAGCCAAGTCCCAATGGCCATTTAGCAAGTGCATCACTAGAGCCCTAAGCCTTAATAGATTAAATTATAATAGCAAAGAAGAACATTCTCTCTTCATTAATCTTCCTATATAAAATCCCTATAATTGCAAATTATTACTTAATCTGCCTGCTTAAATGCACCCCCTTTATTGCCTATAAATTAGGGACTCCTGACATGGTTACGCTGTGATGCATGTGTTGCTTAAAAAATGTGCACCCATAGGCAAAGAGTTAGCTGCAGTTCATATTGCTCTAGACCTTCTTACTCATCACAAATCTTGGCTCTTAGTTTCATGACTTGTACTGGTTATCTATTTTTGTTAACAACATGTTTATAACAATGTATTATTCCAAGAGTGAGGTCAACATATACTAGGTCAACATATATGCGATGTTCTTCCCTTCAAGGAAATGTGGCAACCAATAGATGAGAATCTGTATAAGCCCATATCAAACCCAAGCATCAGTTGGATCCATCTATTTAAAGACGTACTATTGAAGAGCTCAAACCAATAAGAGCTCAAACCTCAATTTCAGTTCATTATTTTATTAATTTTGCCATTCATTCTATAACAATAGTTCACCTTACTTTACATCCTTATATCTTCTAAGCTAATGAAGTCGGCAGCACCATTTTCCCTCTGTACATACTTTACTTAGTTGTCCATTTAATCCCATCATTCACTATCTTTCGCAACTTAGCGCAATCACACAAATCAGCTTTCAACTCAGCTCCCCAAGAACTGAACTTTTTGGCGACCAATGTTTACATTCTGAAATTTTTTTGCTGAGTCATGCGTAGGCGTGGGAATCTTACGTAATCAACCATACTGTATTACATAACACCCAATCAACCTCGCTGGGTCACGGTGTCTTTTGAGTGCAAAAGATCCAAAACTAGGTCATCTTTGTTTACATTTTGTACACAGTATATATTAAAAGATATAAGAAGATACTTCTTATGGCCATAACGTCGTAAATAATGACCCTAAATTGCTGAAATTTATAGAACTCACTCTTCGTTAACCACTCAATAAACGACCCAAGTCTCATTTTCTTGACACCAATTGCATAAGAGCCACTAATTTATCAAATCTTCTCTCACAGAAATTCAAATTTCACGCAACCAGACTGCTCTTTTGAAGTGTTTGATAAAATTACCCCAGCTGGACTTCATTAATATTTCGACATTCTCTTGATCTGTCAGTTACCTGCCCTTACCTTTATGAGCAACACATCCTGTATAATAGGATCGAAACCCAGATCAACATTTCACAGTTCAATTTATCAATGATAATATACTTCGTAGATCACTGTTATGTAGACAAACTCAACTTTTCAATATCAACCATTTAATTACTCATACCGGACTTATTCCCGATATATTAGCATGTATTCAAAGGACAATCTGTATCATGTTCCCGACATATTCGCATGTATGCAAATGACAATCTGTATCCTGTCAATTTAAGCAAACCATCGTTATCTCAGATACTTATTGCACACATATATCAAAGTGGTAATTCAACGATGTAAGACAACATGCCTTCTGACCTCAATAAAACGATGTATTTACAGTTCAACCTTCAGTTCAATCCATTCACTCACAATGATCTTTTTTTTTTTTTTCTTCATATTAAAAACTGTTCGATTACATTAAACTATACTATCATGTCCTCGTCATTATGTATGCGAGACATGCATGAAGCATTACGTTCGTCTGATTTTCTTTAATGTTTGCCAAAAAGAACTCCCAATGACAATCATACTAGAAATATGGTATTCACAATGATGACAGCAATACCAATACTTGATATGAACAACCTGTGTTCAAATTACTTGTAGTTTAACGACTTACCTGGTCGATGACAGCTCTAATTACAGACGTAATCGAAATAACTGCAGTTTAACGACATACCTGGTCGATGACATATGTATTACAAATCTTAAAACAGTTTTCATCAAATGATGGTATAAAATAACAATCCTCGATGTATATAGAGGAAAATTCGATGGATCGAATTAGAACTAGAATGACGCTCGGAGATCGCATACCTCAGCCTGCCTTCAAATTTAGACTCAGGCTGAAGACAACTTTCTAATTCATGTTATCCGTTATTAATAATCAAGTAGTTTAAAGAACATGCAATGTCTCTCTGTCTATCCTTCCATCTATGCATTTGTCTATTTATCTGTTTGTTTCTATCCATGCGTCAGGTTTTTAGAAATATTTTTTTAGGACAATTTGTCTTTTTTCTTGCAAAGTATGATTCATGTCATAAGCAAAATGACCTTCAACTGAGAATATATATAGTTTCTATGCAATTTATATGTCTGTTGACATCTGTTGACAAATAAAAAAGATCTGAAGCTAAGATTAATTGGATAAGCAGCCATTAATTGCATTTAATGATGATTACACCGACCAACGCCAATCAATAAGCAATGACAATCAATAGAATTCTGTAATTAATTAGATTCAAGCAAGATTCACAATTGCTGAACAGCCTGTAGAAATATAAACACTCTCTTGGGCTGCTAGTGCAAAAATGACATGTATACTATTACAGCTAGTGCATGCAGCGCGGTAGAGGCCTATTTTCGAATTTCCTTAATTGTAGCCACAAAAAAGCTCGAATATTCACCAAAATTTAATCAGGTATTGTGTAGTACAAGTGAACACATCATGCCCAAGGAAATCGAAATCCATTCAGTATTGTTGGCAGGAGTCGATTAACAAACACACAAACCCACAGGCAGAAATCCCAGAAACTGCCCACCCTCACAATACTCAGCCGCTGCAGGCTGAGTAATTATTGTACCAGTTGTATCAATAATAGCTAAACATTTTGCAACCATCTGCTAACCACTTCCCTGACTTAAACATCAGCAAGTATAGAAAAATAGCACCATCAACTTGCATCTTAATCACTATATCGAACATATACATTCAAACATTCAGTGTCCTTCACTTATTCCAATTATCTCAATTATTTCATAAATCATTTTCACACTTGTTAATATCTTCTAATTATACAATTCCCCAATATTTACTCAAATGCCTTGTAATTAATAATTTATCATTTAAATGTCTCAAAACTTACATATACAACTAATACCCCTAAATTTTATCCTCTTAATCCAAATCTAACAACGTTCCCACCTCTTAAATCGCCCAATTACCCAAGGTCTTCTAGCTTCCGCCTGCTCTTTAAACCGCCTAGCCATTACATGAAATACTGCCCTTAAGTTCTCCCTTCCCTTACCCACGTAAATTCCTGACAGTTCATCCATCTTCGCAAGGAAGGCTTCCTTCGATACATCCCCACAGGCTATTAGCTCCTCAATATGGACGTCATTGACTAATCCGTGATGGAAGAAGAATGGCGTTTTCTGTTGAAAATGTTGCGAATTCCTAAGTTGCTGCAAGTAGCACTCGTTAACAGTCTTTAAAACACGCTTCTTCTCACCATTGTAGTGGTCACAACGTACGTTCGTTCCGACTGATTCCGTGTCTCGCATGTTGACATATTTCCCTTTAGTCTGGGTGACCGCGTCCTTCGGAAGATGACATTCTCGGCCTCCCTCCGTTTGACTTCCGGAGTCCATCGTCCACTCTGCCTTCGCTTTCTCGAAACGTGCCAATCGTTCGTAAAGGTCCTTTTGAGGAGTGTACGGCTTGGATCTCTGGCTGACTGTTCTTTTCCCTCTTCCTTCTTTCGAGACTGTAAGTCCAATTCGAACTCGTCGTTCGTCATCGACTTCTCGGAAGCGTACTCGTCGACCGCTCGTCACTGTCGGTTCTTCAGTTGGGACTGTCTCGTCATTTTCACTGGTACTGATTGTAGTCGATGATGCAAGGTCCTTCGATTCATCCTTCAATTCTTCCTTGAAATACTCGTTCTCTTCAGGTGCGTAGCTTATCTTAAGCTTTAGACCTCTGCCTAACGATGTAATAACTGTCCTTCTCGTAGGTTCAACTGGTACTACGAGAGGAGCTCCAGGCCTTGGCTCTTTGGGTCTAGCTCCGAAGAGTTGATACCCTCTGCCGACTCCAGGCAACTTATCCATCTTGTTTTTCAACCTTCTAAGTTTAACCTTCTCCAATGACAATCAGTAGTGATGTGAAGATTTTTGTCGATGCACTGTATCTTGTAGCATAGCCTCTTGGTGCGCACGGCCTCCAAAGTTTTGGACCCCTCTTTTTTCTTGACCCCCTCCTTTCTCTGGCTTGTGATTGGTAGTTTTTTCTATTTTTCTCCATTTTGGCCCTTGCTCACACTGCCCTCTGTACGGTCGATCGCTAACTACTTAGTCAATTTATTATTTTTAATTTTGAAAATTTATTAAATTCCCCTTCTACTAATTAGATATATCACCGGTAATTATTATACAGCGTTAGATCCAATGACACTAGTCAAAGTTAGCTCAAACGAAGATATACCTGACTGAACGATATCCTTCGAATATTCGATACAACTGGACTGTTCCTGAATTAATTTGCAACAAAATGGCTGAATACTGAAGTCAATATGGGTGCTATATGTTTCCGTTCAACAAATGGCTGAAAAGGATATGGAGATTGATAAGAGGCTTCATAGTGATATTTTCTCGTATCCTATGTACTCTAAGTCATCATTTGTCCTTTCATTAGTAATATGGAATATTATGGAACATGCATACTGGGATATGCATTCCATTCTTCTTAGTCATGCTGACTTTACAGAAGAAATGTATTAGGTCAGTAAAACAATTACTCGTGGTGATAATTTTCTAGAATTATATCACCTTATGTTTGCCTTATTGCAAACAGTACTCATCCTCGTCAGGATTTAAGTACTTCAAGCACCTTACTCATTCCAAATGGCTGTCAAGAAAACTTAATAAACCCGTGCACTGGTTCATAAGAACTTTTAAGCCCTCGCTCTAAGGTCACTTCTTAAACATTTAAGTTTATACTTATTGTAATGATAATACAATAAAGGTGCTTATATTCGTCGGCCGACTCAATGAACTAACTCCTGTTAGTCATTCCATTTTATCTCTCTATAATTACTCTTCGAGCTCACCTAGCTCTCTCTATTCTCTTAACTCTGTATTTGAGCTCACCTAGCTCACCCTTTTTTTTTAATATCTTTAGCTCACACGGCTATCTTATAAATCCCAAATTGTACTTATTATGTATCCCTTCCAATATTCTACCTTCTCATATTACTACCCTGGAGACCACAAGATACTGCTTAATTCTTTTAATCCATATCCTATAACCTTTATGTATCATATAACTACAATTTTTCTGCTTAACACAATTGGTTATGAGATATTTATTTTTCTATATCTGTTAACTGAGTGCAACAAACTTGTTGTTTTGCACTTGTGACTTATTGTATCCAGGGTGCTGTATCTGTTTGCATGCTCCGAATGCATGTTGCACTCACATAATGCTCATAAATTGATTACTGAGTCTGCCTTTCAACTAACCCTTGCCCCCGACTCATCTTTATGAGGCTTCTCCTATTACCCCTGAAGTGCAACAAAATGTACACGTGCTCGACTCAAGGACAAAATGAGAGCCTGCCACAACTTAGTTTGGCCCACATGTTGGATGGATGAGTTTTACGTCCTGTATTTACACGCTATATTTCACATAATAATACAAAATTATGATCATACTATCAATAGTATTCAATATATTTCAATGCACACACAATAATCAGTAATATAATAAATATATAATTTAAAAAGTCTCAATTAGACTATATTTAATACAACTATTGCAGCTCACTGCATTATCTCGTTTAATTGAGATTCTTTGAGTAATGGATTTGCCATCAACTCTGATTGGAACCTACTAAATGAGCCTTTCACTCTAATCATTGAGCCACTGCTCACTGGTTCCATCATAGTTGACAATCCTGTTTCCTTGGCTATAGTGTACCATTGGTTTAATCTTTCCAGTCCTGTTTTAATATGCAACTGGAGATATCCCCCATGGAACCTAGCCTTGGTCACACGACCCAAGGTGACCTCGTCTGCCCTCAGGTCCCTTCTCTGGTCCTTGGTCCCATCGCTAGGTTCCATCACATGGTCCTCAATGTCATTTGGAATTTTCTCGTTTCCAGACTGAACCTCATAAACCTGTAACCTTTGGCCTTCCAGGGACTTCCTTTCTTCGTCCAGGTTTAACATCGTGAGAAGCAATGATGCATCCTGCATTTCTAACCGACTTGTTTTCTGCAACTGCTTTGCCATTTCTAAGACATCATTATAATTCTTTCTAACTTCCTCAATTGTTGTCATTTGTTCCCCTTTGCTTCCCCTGACAGTTACATGGATCAGTCGACTTTGATGATAACTTCCTGGCAAAATTTGGTTCAAAATATTTGCTATTATGAAAGAGTTTACATCAAATCTTTTGTAAATCCAAAGTGGTCCAATGAGACTCATTGCTACCTTCAAACTTTTTTTCAACCCTGTATGTTCTGGTGCAAACAACAAAATCAACTGCCCTGGAATAAATTCTCTGATTTTCTTCCTTCTGCTTAAATGTTGGGCAGCTTGTCGCACCTTCTTCCCATTATTAATCTTAATGGTAGTTTGCATCAAGGTATCAAGTTTTTCTAGCATTTTTGTAACATGCTCCGTGTATGTAGCTGTCAGTTTGTTAATTGGCAACAACTCAAAATCACCAATTGACTTCTCTTCTCTCAAAAACACTAGGAATGTCGGACTGAACCCAGGTTGATCATTTACTGAACAATTGTAAGCCTTAACTACTGCCTCGACCTTCCCTGGCCATTCATCGTAGTTGTACTCTAAATTAGCAGTAAGCCAACTTCTCAGTGTCTTCGCACTCCTTTCCACGGGTAAAGAAGAATGCCCATGGACCTTACATGCCCTAGCGACTATTTTCAGGCTTTCCTGTATGGCTTTCATGATATGACCTTGAAACGAGGTCTCCCTATCACATGTAAGATGCGAAGGTATGAAATATGGCATAAATACCCTTTCCCACAAAACTTTCACAATTGTCTCTGCCCTTTTGTCTTTCAACGGATGAGCAATCAGGAACCTTGTTAGGACATCCTGGACCATAATTACATATTGGTACCCATTCGCCGACGGCATACACAACAAGTCCATACTTATATGATCGAAAGCCCTGTCGTTGGCCTCTATCAATCTGGGTTGCAGTTCTCTGTCTTTATCTGATGTGAGATTTCGAACGAGTCTCTGACATTGCAAACAAGTCTGTATGTACGTTATGACATGCTTATACAGATTTCTGACATAAAAGTGCATTTCCGATTACACTCATAAGCTTATCAGCTTTCATATGAGTTTCACCGGAAGTTTCATGATAGAACTCCAGGACACTTCCAACGTATTTCTCAGGTAGCGCTACTTGCAATCTCAGATTATCCAATTTAGCTGACACCTTCAAATGGTACAATAAATCGTCCAATATCACAAATTCTTCCGAGAGCCGAATTACAGTTTTTAAACTTCCTGTTTCACCCGTCAGCTTACCATACTGTATGTATTGGATCAATGGTCCCAGAAAAGAGTCAGTTTTTTGTGCTGCTATTAGAGCTTGTCTCGTCGTTGGGATCCTCACTTTAGTCAATACATCGACGATGTATTTCTTAATTAAGGGGTCCAAATCTGCCTGCCTAGGTATCCTACTTAGTACTACAGGATTTGGATTAACCTCACTAAGGAACTTGATTCCACTCAGTCCATCTGGTATAGGCTCAAAAGTCAGTCTCTCTCCTTCCAAATCTAGATAACTATCATCCCAATGATGTATTTCACCATCAATTTCTATGTCGTCTATGTCCGGGGGCTCTCCCTCGGGGCCTTGCTCCGATGGGGCCTCTCTCGCCAGGCTTTCTATTGGAGCTGCAGCGGTCTCAGACCCCCCGGTCTTTTGACTTACTGCTTTAGCTCTCTGTCTGTTAATTGATTTTGGTTTTGGGCTTTCGTAAGCCTTATCTAAGCCGTGCTCAGCGACTCTTCTCATAGCTGCTCTAGTCAATACTGGATATAATGTGTATCCATCATTTTTTGACCATCTCAAGGTGTCCTCGAATTCACCTTCCTTCTGTTCATTCTGTACACTAAAATGAGTGTTTTCAGCTAAATCCTTCTCTGACAATGCCTGTGGTATTATGTATGGGTCCTCCCTTTTCCATGAAGCATTTGGATGCCTACTCAACAAGTCAGCTAACTGTATAGTTGGGTCACTTGAAGGACTATAGACTATGCTAGTCTGGAAATTCTGAATTTTCCAATATAGACGTTCAATTCGTCTATTTGCGAATTCTGAACCACTTTCCATAATATGCTGTATGGCCTTGTTGTCTGTCAGGCACAGGAAGTGCCCTGTTCCCAATAGATTGCGGAAGCTATTCATGGCTATATACAAGCCCATCATTTCAATTTCGGTCGCACTATATGCTGTCGCAGCTATTCGGCTTAATGCCTTGCTCATGTAAGCTATTAAAGCTAATTTTGGCTTCCCTTCTGGACCTTCCTGTAACTGAAAAAGACTGGCGCCGACCGCCTCTCTACTCGAGTCACACGCAATTACGAATTTACCCTGCTCTGTGGGGAACGCCAGAACTGGTGGCGTAGTCAGAAGTTCTTTCAACTTCTTCCAAGCCACTTCCTGTTCCTCATTCCACTCAAATTCCACATTCTTGCACAGCAGTTTTGTCAGCGGACGCATCACCTTTTGAAAACCTTCGAGAAACATTGCTACATATTGAGTTGCACCTAGGATCTTTTTAACCTGCTTTTTGCTAGTCGGTCTCTCCATTTTAAGCAAGGCCTCTATCCTACTCTCCTTAATTTTCAATTTGGGATCTTCGCTATCAGAAATGAGGATATCGTAGCCTAAGAAAGTTACCTTGTCTTTTATTGCAAAGAAGCACTTCTTCGGTGACACCATCAGCCCGTGCTTCGCGAATAACTGAAATATCTTTTCAAGCAGTCGCAGATGTTCTTCTGCTGTTTGTGAACACAACAAAATGTCATCGAAGTATTGGAAAACTTGCTTCCGATACTCTTCATCAAGCTCTCCCAATATTCTATCAATTATTTCATTGAATATGCTGCAGCTTATTCCGAGACCCATCGGTAACGCTTTGTATTTATATATGGGTCCATTTCTACTTGTACATACTCCCAAGAATCGTTGAGATTCTGTCGTTAGTTTCACACTATGATAAGCTTGTATCAAATCAATGGAACTTAGGAATTTTCCGGGACTTCGGCCGAACTCCCTGATAAATGATACTACTGTCGTTCCAGGTCTATTTGCAGGACGTAAAGCCCTGTTGACGGCCCGTAGGTCGGTCACGATACGAGGCTTCGATGTCGGCGTTCGTCTAACCAAAAACATACTGCTCGTCACTTCCGCTAGGCCCTTCGTAAACACCCCAAGTGCACACAACTTCTCCATTTCCTTTTTTACGAAGGATTCGTCTTCTGCACTGGCAATGTACGGTACACCATTGTGTTTAAGTTTTCCCACTATTTCTGGCTCTAAATCCAAAATATATCTCTTTACTAATCCAATCTCAGAGAAGAGAGAGACTGACTCTCGATGTTGACATAAAATGTCAATCAATCTTTGGTTTTCACTATCACTGAATCGATTATCTTCCGAACTTACTTCATTCTCTATCAATTGTCGTGTCGGTAATAGTAGTCGTGGGTCGTCCTTTCTTTAGTCGATAATCCCTTAATTCCTCTGGCGACATCTCTACATTGTTGCTATCCAGTCGTTCTCGGTCTACTTTTTCAGTCGTTTCTGGTCCCAAGTCAATAATTGCATTGTATATCTTGTCTGTCATATTTGCTTCTGCAAATATCATTCTTAATTTGTTTCCCTCTTGTTCAACTGCATTGCAATGTAAAAACGACTGCACGTTGTTTTCCAATTGCAAATAGCCTATTAAAGTATGCTTAGCCAGTCGTCTCGGTCTAACACTATCATTGGCAATGGGCAATCTTGCCTTGCCTCTGTCGAACCGCAATAAACATCTACTCGAGGTTAACTCAGCAATTTCACAATCAACATTCAATTCAAAATCACCAGTCAGATATGGCCTATCTTCAGCTGCCGATATTTCTAAAAATGCTGAGTCTCCTGCTTGTAGATCAACATTTAAATCAGCCAATACTGCAATAGTCGGGGCCTGGATCAATAAAGTATGATTTGCTGAATCATATATAGCTTTAGCTTGTTCTTGTAAATCTGCTCCTATAACCATTTCAAAACTTGCAGAAACTGAATAAACATGGCCCTTCATGATTAATTGAGTTCCCCCTATATCAACCATGAATTCTATCAATTCAGTAACCCGAATGGATTCTCCATTCCCAACCAGCAAGTTAAATGGATCCTCAAGTTTCTTTGTCCCTAATTTCTGTAAGTAAGAACTTCGATTGATCAAGGACTGATTTACAATGCTAATAGATGAACCAGTGTCATACAACGCTAATGCTTTTGTCTTATCTGGTAGCGTACATTTCAATAAATTCTTTGAATCTGTATGGACTATAGGCATGAAATCCACATCTCTTTGAGCTGGATTTGAACCTGTGACCATGTGAGCTATTTTAGGAGCTTCTACCTCTTGCATTATTGGCCGACTACTGTACTCTTTCAAAGCTTCACTGTAGTCAATGCCACAATCTGCATATCTGGGACGCTCTACTAATTGTCTTTTTGATTCATTCTCTGTTACTTCTTCTAAGAAACTAATTTTTCTGGCAGTAATTTCTTTATAAAATTCCACAGGTGGCTGTTCGCTCTCAACCACTGTATAGAACTCATTTAACAATTCACAACCAAACCACTCAATGTTTAAATTCAATACTTTAGCTTCGTGTAGCTTTCCTTCGTAATTTTCACTTATTTCTTCGTGCATCTCGATATTGTCAGACATGTTACTGAAATGACACATTTTGTCACCTTCTAATTTAAATTCTGGAGCCAATGGATCCAGATTGCTAGTTACAATATCAGTTTCATCTATACTGTGATATTCACAGCTCAAGTCTGACTCATACAAGTTATCACTGCTTGTATTTAAACTAACAATTTTGTTAGCTAATTTGCTATTTCGTTCACTTGAATTGTAATTAATATCTTGTCCCTGACCTTTATTAGAATGAAGGTCAGTATCAGATCCAGAGGAAGTGCTATCACTTATATTGGCTCTGGATTCTTCTGGGATCAGTCATTTTGGTGCATTTTGTCTTTTCTGACCATTTCCTTCATATTTCCTGCCATTATTCTGGTCCCTCCTTCGATTTTGCTGGCCACCTTGTTGTCTAGAACTGTTTCTAGGGCCATCGTTCCTGTAAGATCTACCTGATCTCTCATTTTGATGATAATTCATTGGGAATCTATCATTTTGTGCTGAGTTACCTTGATAAGATTGATAAGGCTGATTGTACCCTTGGTAATTCTGCAAGGACTGACTATAGGTCATCGGAGGTGGCATCGAAGGTGGCAATGAAGGTGGCATTGTTGGAGGCATTAGCATTCTTTGCTGATCATATTGCGGTTGATAATTTTCAAATGGACCCTGATTTGGAGGCAATTGATTTCTCCACCTACCAGATCTACACTCATTGGCTCTATGACCAACTATTCCACACAAAAAACAACGACCCCTAAATTGACCAGTGAAAGTAGTAGATTGTCTAGATCCTTCCATAATTCTAGGATTTGGTTCTGACCTTTCCTCACTATATCTGAAATCTATCGGTTTTCTGCCATCCGATCTATGTCTGTCAATATCATTCAAATTTTGAGCACTGCTTTTCTGATACTGTTGCTCCTCACTAAGCTTACTCAATTGGGTAGCAACTCTATCCAATTTGGTCTCAAAATTCATAAGCATTGGGAAATACGTCGAATCATTTAGTCCTTCCTCGTCATATGGATTCAAGGTTTCTAGATACCCCTGTGTTTTATTAAAAAGGTCCTTAAAGTCCTTGGGAGGTGCTAAACTCAATGCTCTTCTGATTTTTGCTGGCAAACCACGACGAAAGTGGTCCTGTACACTCATTTCACCCAATTCTAACGATTTTACAAGATCTTTTATTTCTGCTAAATACGAGGTCAGTGGTTGATTCTTGAGTAATTTTTTTGTTTCTAAAGCCTGTAATTTCGATTCTCTGCAATGGAATTCCCCGAAATCCGATTCGAACTTCTTCTGAAGGTCGGAAATTGATTCAAATGATTCAGCATGAATGGAAAGCCAAGACCTAGCAGCTGATCTACAGAATAAACGAAGACGTCTTAAAGAAGCAGGAAAATCTCCTGCTAATCCTTGATATTCTAGATAATCAAGGAAAGATTTGAACCAAACCCGAGGGTCTTCCCTCCTGTCCCACTAAAGTGTTTTGGTGCAAAGTCTGAAGGACGTACCACTGGATTACTAGAAGCCATCGTACTTATTTCCGATTGCTTTTCCTGTCTTGATTCCCCAATTGGGTTATTTGCTTGCCCCTCCTTACTTTTGGATGCTACTGTATCCTTCGATCTAGCCCCTCCACTGACTTGCGTATTTTGGGTATTTATTCTATGTACTATACTAGAAACTGAAGGTGTATTAATACTAGTAGTCGTGACTGTATCAGTAGTCGTTGTTGTCGTTTTTGTCGGTCTAATATTTTGTCTTTTTGTAGACAAACTGTAATCAAATGTGTTACCCTTGGGGTCTGTACCTAATGTTTTACGTATTGGTTGTTGTCTGATAGTCGTGTAGTCACTGTATCATTAGTGTTTGTAGCATTTGTGGTTGTTGTATCAGTCACTGTATCATTAGTGTTGTCGCATTTGTAGGATTATCTAATACTTCATCCTGCGTGACTGTATCATCCCTGACATCAATATTATCTACAGCCAATTTATCATTATTTGCATGCACTTCGGCTTGTACCTCTTCTTTTGATCCTATGTTATGCTTATCTGCTTCTTCCGAAGAGTCACTCTCAGTGTCTCTATCTTCAGAAGTCCCTCTATCTGCTTCTCTTTCTGCAGAAGCTTCTCTATCTCCTACATCACCTCTATCTTCCTCTCTTTCCTCAGAAGCTTCTTCTACCTGTTCCTCCTGTCTCTCTTTCCCAATATTATCAGTGTTCTCAGTTATCAATTTCTCTTGACCATCATTTACAATTTCATGCCCACCAACTGCACCTGCCTCTTTTTCTGGTCCTCTTTCTAAATTATTTATAGCATCATTTTGGCCTTCTGGTGCTATTTCATCATTATTTTCCATAATACTTGCTCCATCTAATAATTTGAAAGGATTTTCACCTTTGTTAGGTGACCACACTGTGGATGTATCTCCCAAACTATCTTTACTTCCTTTACGTGTATTTTTACTTTCTGTACTCCACCTCCTGTTATGCTTTTGCAAATGTAATGGTACCAATACACCTATTATTCTTTCTAGTGGTACTTTTATTGCAAACGGATCTATAATCTTAATTAAAACCAATATTGGCAGGTCTAACTGGCCTGGACCTCCTAAACTTAGCCAGGAAGAATAATGTAATGTTTCGTCTCTCTTAACCAATTTTGTTGTATTTTTTGTAATCCAGCCTTCTAAATGAGCTGCTGTACTTTCACGAGCTAATCTACCAGAAAACTCACCAAAAGTTAACATAACTAGCCATAATAATAACTCACTGCATTTGAAATAGGCATAGCAAGGTCATTGTCATGCCCATAAACACCCAGGATAAATGCTAAGGAAAAAGTACAAAAATGCTTTCTAACTTATTACAACGCATGCTTTTCATATTTCTTTTTTACTTAACTTTTATTTATTGGTGCTGTTGCTCCCACATTGTTTTTAGAGATGTTTTATGGCAATGTTGTGTTTTCGTCCTTTCGTCCTTCAGATGATCCATCAGTCCTTGGACGCTCAAGGTCGCCAGAGTCGATTTTCTGGGTAGTTTTTCAAAGACATCCCAGCGGTTCGGTTGTCCACCATGTCATCTGGGTGATGATTCTGTTAAAACAAGGTTTAATAGTCAGCTTGGCTGTGGTAATTGAGGCCGGAACCGCACTCTGGCCGGTCTGATGTCATTGAACTTCAATACACAACTATGACTCTGATTTAACGGTTAAAACAATAATTTATTTAATTACATAACAATTGTAAAATCTGCGAGTTGTTGTGACATTCAGCAGATTGATATCAATTAATCACATATCTGAACCTAGGAGCTGTAACTCAGACTCCTTCAAGAAACATAATTGAAACATCACAATATCTTATTTGAGAAAACAAGCTCTCAATTATCCCTTCTATTCAAACAATTCACTCAGTTCACTCCAACAATTATGAATTTAGAATTGGATCAACTTGATGCCCTAACAAGTATGGCACCAACTTGATCCCTTAATTTTAGTTCCTAATATAAAATTGCGATGATGACTGTCTAATTGATGGAATATAAACCATGATACTTATCTGATGTTTAAGAAATAGACAGAGCTCAGGAACTGTTCCTTCTGCTGGATCCCTCAGTTCATCTCAGTCATCTCTCTGCCAGCTTGCTGATACACTCTGCCCAGCTATTGGATAACAGCTCTTAATAAGCTGAGCTAGGAATTGAAGCCAGAGGCCCCTCAGGGTTTTATCTCTGAGGCATCAGTCAATATAGCATGGCTCTGATGAGCTTGGCAACAGTGTAATTCTCTAGGTTGCCTCTTGGGCTTGCTGCCCGCTGAGATATCCTTGAGACTCGCACTGCTAGACATTGGAGCATGCCCTTTGATTTATAGCAGCACTAAGACGGCATGCTCGCCTTGAGTCCATTTCATATAATGCAAGAGTTTTCCCAACTAATTAATTATAAAAATGAAGTAATGTGACAGCACTTGTCACACTAACCACAACTTTTTGAATCTCATTTTGAGAGCATATTTTATGGTTTGACCATTTGAAAAATTGTCATTGCTTTATTCAGAAATACTATTGCTTTTATTCGCCAAACACCATAGTACTTATGCATTAACTCATACTCATAATGATACCATGCAATTCATAGAAACGAATTCTTTGAGGCAGAGTAACAGAAAATTGCCTATCACAATTTTGAAAATTTTTATCCTGCAATTTAGAAGACATCAAGAAGTAGAATAAAATTAGAGTACACTGCAATGTCAGGCAATTTATTACATATGATTAAGGAATATTAAAGCTACGAGAAATGATATGTTCCAAAATGTATCTATAGAATAATATATTTCATGTGAATGAGAATATAGTTATATCAAGATCAAACCATCCATGTATGAGCATTGATATTATTCATGATTCAGACTTAAATCCGGAAAAGGTAGACCAGGTAATGTGGATATTATTAATGTCAATATTCAATAAACAGGAAATTTGGACGTCTGAAAACATTGATGTGTCAGTGGTGAGATCAGACATTCCTTGCCCAGAAATTAGGACCAGTAACTTAAGTATTACATTTTGCTAAATGATATATTCAAAAGACTCAGAAATCACTGCACTAACACTTCAAATTGATCATCCCAAAACCAACTGAATAATTAAATATCAATGGACGGAATCGTTTAGACAAACTTATGTTACTAATCTTTCATGACATATGAATGGGCAGTTGATTCTGAAAGCTAAGTAATAAATTAATTATACATGTAAAGGTTCTCCCTTGGAAGTAAAATACATACAGTTTCATGTGTATAATATATATGACTTGTGTAATTGCTTCTACCCATTTTAGATGAAATTTTGACTGAATTTGTCTAATTATCTTATATTGATAATTATCCATGGCTTCTACTTACATCAGCATTATTTAAATAAATTTTATTATTGTACATAGTTCATGTGAGATAATTCTGTGTCTGGAAGCATTTTGCCTCATAACATTTAAACTTCATGAAAGGAAAAATACAACTAATAATAATATTACTTTAATGATTTACGGAATAAAATTGATTTATCCAAGTGTTGTGTAGCCTACTAGGGAGTCTTAGACCAATGTTCTTGTGAGCCAGAAGGGCCAGGCTTCAGATAAATAAGTCAGGAGCCTTCAACCACACAAAAGAAGCTTATATTAAAACAGTTGATGTCATCCTCACTTGTCTTTTTTTCAGTGCCATGCAAACGCTTTATGGCACATGGACCATAACATTCACAGTCAAAAAGGAATACCAATTAAATTATTATTTCCATTCATAAAAGTACATTGAGCACATTTTGTGAGACTCATTCTCCAGACTACCACAAATATGTAAAATTAATTTTTGACAGAGTCCTGTCTGAAAAAAAAAAATATATATATATATAATGGTAATGTTTGCTTATGAATGTCAGAAGTGTTTAACATCAAAAATTGTTCTGAATTGCATCGCCTTTAGATTTATCGGATATATAGATTCCTGGTATTCATTTTGAAGGAAATTTTACAGAGAATCCAAGTATGTTTTCCCCATTCTTCTATCTGTGATAGGGTCGAAGATATCGCAAACCGCGACTTTGCGGAACCGTAATATTTCTTGAAAACTTCAAGGCCTATGTCAAGGGGGTAGTGGTGCTCCGATTTTCAAATTTTTTTTTGTTATGTTCATATCTCACCCAATGGCACATTTTGAGTCGGTATACATATAAAGTAGGATTAAGTCCCCCCCCTACTTCAAGGTGGGCGACTCTTGCATTTTGAAGGCTGCAGAACCACCTTCTCTCACAAGCAAGTGGGACCCTCATTGGACGGTTACAGGGGTCAGAGGCAAGGTAGTATGGCTTGTTCATCAGCAGATGGGTAAGCAAATAGTGCTAAATGTCAACAAGTTGCAGCTGGTTGATCCCAATATTGTGTGGGATGAATTGAACCCAAGACCCATCAGAAGACCAACACAACCAGCCAGGCAGACTGGACTTCAGGCCCGCCCTAGGCCACTGCCCAACTTGGATCCGCCCCAGGCAGCTGACCAACCACAGACACCCCCTGGTCCAGCAGCCAATCACAGAAAGAAGAGGCGCAGGGGTCAGCAGGGTCATGTGATCCCTAATCTCACTAATCCCCCACAGGGGTATCTAAACCCTCCTGCACAGCAGCTACCTCACTTGCCTCTGGGACAGCAACCAGTCAACCAGCCTCCAGCAGTTGTCCAGCCTCCAGCAGTTGTCCAGCCTCCAGCAGTTGTCCAGCCTCCAGCTGTGCAACAACCTGCTCCAGCTCCAGTGCCTCCAGCTCCAGTGCCTCCAGCTCCAGTGCCTTCAGCTCCAGTGCCTCCAGCTCCAGTGCAGCCTGCTCCAGTGCAGCCTGCTCCAGTGCAGCCTGCTCCAGTGCAGCCTGCCCCATTGCAGCCTGCCCCATTGCAGCCTGCCCCATTGCAGCCTGCCCCATTGCAGCCTGCCCCAATGCAGCCTGCCCCGTGCTTCCAGGACCCAGTCATCCGCCACCCCGCAGAGGACTACGCAACAGGAGAGGCCCCTACTCCAAGGTGCCCCCCCTGCACCAGCAGGACCTACAAGACTTGGCTCCCAGGCCATCAACAGTCGCAGCACCTGCTCCTGCAAGACATCATCAAGCGCACCGCACCCAAGCTCAAAGGAGAGCTGCTCCAGCTTCAGTCAACAGACAACAGAAGCATCTTCGTAGACAAGCTCCCAGGCGCACTCACGAACCGGAGTTTGTCCCTTCAACCAAGAGAGCCAGGCAGTATCTTTCTCGTGGAGCCAAGCGTCCCTGCATTGCTCCCTCCTCTGCACAACAGAAGAAATCAAGACTCAACGTTCTACAGTCCGTCAGGGAGTTCTGCAACGCCTAGGGCCTTGGCACCATGGAGGTATCTGTAAATATTGTACATAGACTGTTTAGCTTACTGCCTCCTTACATGTTTACATTAGTCAAAACTACACTGTTTCCTTACATGTTTAGACTAGTGAAAACTACATTGTTGTTTGTCATGCATGTTACGTCTGTTCTGTTCATGTTATGCATATTATGTTCTCAAGTGTGTGGTTCAGATGGCACATCTCCCCTGATCGTCACAAATCTGCCTGATGGAGTTAGCATCTCAGGAAGTGAGCCCCTACGTCAACTAGTCGCCTCCTGGGACGTCTACGTCACCTTAGCCCCATCACAGTACCCCAGGGATCTTGCCAACAGGGTGGAGGCCTTGGATGGCACCTTCAACTCCTTCATTGGTCTACAGGCTGTTGGCTTCAACATTGACCTGCAACATCACATGCGACGCTGAGACAGACTCAGGCAAATACTCAAGCTCCAGCCGCGTAGCAGCCGAACAAGGAGGGGACTCTTGAACGTAGGTGGTACTCTCTTACATCATATTTTTGGCTTGGCCACTGATGCACAATTACGCAGGTATAACGCTGCCCTATCTGAAGTCCAAGGCAACCAGCAGGACATGGTGCATGCATTTAATAACCTGGCTACATTTGTGAATCAAACAAGGGCCTATGCTCGACAATTGGCACTTCATCAGAAGGAGCTCAGGACATGTTATACAGTTGGACACATCCATTTTTGCCTTGAACAGTGCTGTTCATTCTCAGGCTAAAGAGATACGTCGTGTTGCATTATTAACTGATTTGGATCGTTATATCACTACATTGGACTTAGTTGCTCGTCACTACATGGACCAGGTTGCATTGTTTCACAGACAGCGCACAGGATTGGAACAGGGACGCCTCACTCGTGCCCTGCTCACTGATGAGCAACTTGGAGACATACTCACCATGGCGATGACAAAACATCAGGAGGTGAATAACTTGGAATGGTATTACCAGTATTTATCTGTCACTCCCTTATGGAGAAAGACTGATAACTTACTTTACAAGATCGAGCTGCCCTTAACGGCGCCTCGCCCTTATTTGTTGCATCACGTTCGTGCGTTGCCAGTGCCCCTCAATCAGACCACATTTGCAGTCAACATTCAACTTAGTAATCTGTATGCCCTAGATACAGTCTCTGGCAACTTATTCATCCCAAGCAGTAGGTGCGTTGGAAGATATCCCAAAATCTGTCTTTCATCAGCTGAGTATGGCCCTTCCAAACTTAAATGTGTCAGGGGTCTCATCACAGATAGACCCTCGCTCAGCAAGCACTGTAAGGTAACTCTTCAAGACCTTGGCACAGACCCCATAGTCACCACACTAGACATTAATCAATACGCCATCTCCACTTTGGGAGACACTCTGGTGGTGCGTTGTCCTGGCACTCCTGCCACTCATATAGACCTTCCCCAGGGCACCTTTAATGCAACATGCACAGGCCCGTGTACATTTACTGGTAATGGCTATACTGTTACCTGTGTTGATAGGCTTTACTTGTCAGAGACCTTTACCATGCCGGTCGCGCGGGTCACGACTCACTTCAATTTTACTGGTACCGTAAATTTTGATGGCCTGAAAAAGGTCCTTCCACAGCTAAAAATTATCAACAATGCCCCTATTCAAGACCTCCCTATAACTTCTCTAATTGATCCCCCAACCCTCACTCTTAAAACTCACTCCCCTTTGAGCCATAAGCCCTCCCTTCTCACCATTCTGAATCTAGTTGTGCTAGCTATTATTCTGTGCATGGCCTCACTTTTGTTTCTTAGATGGAAGTGCAGGCACAGAGGTGGCCATACTCATCAACCTACTATCATCCCCACTACAGAACCTGATCAGTTCGCCATCACCTCATTTTCATCAAATACCCTCCCCTCCTCCCCCCCTCCACAATCTCACCCCCCTCCCCACCACCCCAATCTAACTCAAGCACGAATCTGGCCCCTCATTTCTGATTGCTCTTCCAGCGTTCAGAACACGACAGATACCCAGTAGACCCTCCTTGTTAATTCACCAGTAACTACAGCACACACTTGAGACACACTTATGTAATATCATTAGTACTTCATTGCCATTGCACAGTGTGGACAGCTGCCCGACACAGCTTCTACATCAGTGACTTTAGATCCACTCTGTGCAAAGGCCTAGTATAAAGGACTATTATAACCTTGAATATTTCATACATTGTTCTATAAATGTTTATCACATTGCTATACATTGTTTACACTATATCTATCTCCTACATCTTTATACTTCCCACCATGTAGACCTAGTTTCTTTTTTTTTTGGGTACAGCCCCCCAGAACATGGACCCTGCATGCTGCTCTAAATCATTTCTTCTATACCAGTCTAAGGTCATTTTGTGTCGGCCCCAGCCAGTCCGCTCTAAACAATTGGCCAGACCTTTCTTTTGTACTCCATTCTACTATCCCCAGGCCTATGCCTTGTCTACAATGCACTATGTTATGTTATCTTCTACTATCCACTGCACTACTTTCACAAAATTTCAAAATGGTTACTTCTCCCTGCAGTCTCACTTCTCTCAGTTAACCTTTTTATGCAAAGTTCCCCAGAATTATTGTGAAACTTTTAAAAGATGGGGGAGTTACGTGAAGTTGGGACTGCAGCTAGATTAGTTAGGCATTATTTTGCACATTTTTATAGAAGGACTTATTTCTACATTTTTGTTATTTTATTATTGAGTTTTTGCAAATTGTGTATTAGCATCAGATATTGCTCTATAATCTTAATAAAGCTGCATGCAATGCAGAGGTGTTAATTGGTGCTGTTTGCCCATTTGGCACAGTGGGCCAGGTGTGCCACATTATCTGTTTCAGAGTAGATTTAGTGTTGTCATTAGAGTTATTTTTAGGAATGCATCTTTTGTGATTCTGGGATTAAAATTAGGGGCAATTAAGATAATGAGGAAGGGAACCATAAGTGGGAATTATTGAGCTGTCATTGTGTATTTAGAAAATGTGTGATTTTAATTAGCGATTTTAATTGTCAATATGTCATTTTGTAAATCCAGGATTGGGGAACAAATCCCAGATTATAATCCAAAATTGCTACAAATAGGTCACAAGATTTTGTCTCAAATCCCTTGAGTAGAAAATATGTAAATGAGGCAGAATTCTGCCCTGTGATTGGTTGTGTGTTATCTGCCCTATTATGGGATGTTTTGGAACTTGTTTTAAGATGAATTTTGAGAATAAATTTTTAGCTTTTTACTGTATTAGGAGAAGTGAACAACAAATCTTTGACTCCTTACAATTTACTTTTACCAATTCTACTGGATGCTTTATATAATATCTTAGGGACAAGTTGGTCCAACCAGGTAGGTTGAAATACCTGTATCAATTCTGATCGATCTTTAATTGTGAAATCAGCCATTAATGAGCTCTGTGGATCTCTGGACAAAAAAGTAGACAATATACAGAGTGAGTAAAGTGGGCAAAGTAAAAATGGTTATTTGACAAGTTGGAAACTAAATACTGCCCTAGTACTTTACAACATGATCATCATCCAAACTTTGCTTCACAAAAAAAAATATATTTCCCTATTTTGTCAGTAACCTTTTTCTTTGTTTTTTCTTTTTTTTCTTTTTATGTTTGCTAAGTTACCTATTTTTCTATTTCTCTTTATATTGCCTTCCTACATTAATTTTTTTTTTGTTATGTAATTTCGATCATGTGTAAATAAACAAGTTCTGAGTTCTGAGTTCTTCTGTGTTCTGTATGACTTATCCAGGTTTGCACACTGATGTTAAATGTTATCTTTGGAAATCTGTTGGTGCTCCAACTTTATTGTATGGGTCAGGGAGGGCATACCCCCCCCCAGGCCAAAAATAACATGGAAGATATAGGAAAAGCCGCGGAGCAACCCGTATTCACCCCATGTAATGACCCCCCCCCCCCTGGATGATGTCACGGTTTAACAGCAAAACAAAGTTTCAAAAAACACACAGCTACGCATAACGATAATAATGGAGCTGGGACAGCAGATATGAATGAATGGTATTCTCTATCTTAATGCTTGCTTAGCAAAGGAATGTCTGACAGCCGGAGGTTGAAAGTTGTTAGCTCCTCTGTTGTTGTATAAATGAACAGTATATTGAATATTAATGAATTAATTTAAAACATATGAGGGCAATGTCCCATTCGGTATTTGTAGCAAAATTTATATTCCTGCAGAGGGCTTATATCCATTACTTTCAATAAATACGATTTCTTGAACAGTGGGTGAGTATGAGAATTATAGGCTGAATTTGAAATTATTCTGATAGCCTTTTTTGTAATTTAAACATTTTGTTCATTTTTGAACCCCGTGCTAGTAAACTATAATCAAAATATGAGGTAAACAGCGTTTTTTAAATTGTAAGTAGTATGTTTTGGGGGACTATATGTTTTAGTTTACACATTACACCTATTGTTTTTGAAACTTTCTTTGAAATGTTTTGATATATGTGAAGTCCAGTTAAGACCCGTGTTTACCATAAAACCTAAGAAATCAAAATTATCTTCATGGTTGATCATTTCATCATTTATCTTCAGAAGAGGTTGAGTATTTCTTTTTTGGGGAAGGTGAAATACCATGGGCCCTTGTTTTATTACAATTAATGACAATTTATTTGATTTAAACCAATCTATGACATTCACTTATTCGGTATTTATAATTTCAGAACAATGGTTGAACACATTTAAAGTTGCCATAAGTGTAGTTTCATCTGTATATATAATAGGATGAATGATATTTCTACAGTTACTTATATCATTTACGTAGATGATAAAAAGAAGAGGCCCCAGAATAGATCCCTGGGGAACACCAGTAGTATGTGTAATTTTCAAGTTAGTAGAGAGCAAGCTCTGGAATTTTACATATTTATATATATCTTTATTCATACACTCTTTGGAGGTATAAAGTACATGTGAGTATAAAATATGAAATAATAAATGAAATGTCGGTCTTTCAGATAACTTTCAATCAATTCAAAGCTTTGTTTCTTATATAATAGTAATACAGTTCATCTAGTAAAATATTATGGTTGATAGTGTCGAAAGCTTTGGATAGGTGTCGAAAGATTTGGATAGGTCTATATGTATATTGAGTGGCGTATTGCATTTACCCATTTCTAGGGTTATCCTATCAATTAGTTCAAGCAATGCTAATTCCGATGAGTGTTTTTGTCGAAATCAATATTGACTATTGCAATATAAGTTTCGTATTTCAAAATAATTATGGAGCTGATTAAATATAACTCTTTCAAATAGATATACTTGGTAGTATTGATATCGGCCTGTAGTTTTCAAAAATATAATTTTTGTTCTTCTTGTAGACAAGGGGTAATTTTAGCTATTTTCAATTCATCAGGGAAGCAGCCACTATTTATTGCACTGGCAAGGTAGATACCTTACAGTTAGAGTCAGGGATTTAGTTAGGGTAGGGGTTTCAGTTAGAGAAAATTGATTTTATTAAGAAGAACTACCTACCATCCTGACCAACCATGGACAAAATTGTCCATCCTCAGAAAACTTAATGAAAGTACATTTCCAAGCCTAACTAGATTAAGTTGTAATAGGCCAATGCAATTTCATAATACAGACTCCCTTCTAACAATGACATCATGCTGAACATTAGCATGGGTGAAATAGCTTGCATTGTTAGATCTCTCAGCTGCATTTGATCCCTTTGATCACAATATTGTACTGACAAAACAGATACATTTCTCTCTCTCCTCCATCCAGGTGTGTTTCACTGTATCAGTGACATACTGTACTCCTTTCAATGGCAGTAACAAATAAAAAAAAATACTGTGAAAAGCACTGGAAGGCGATAATCTCAAATTGAAAATTCACTTGTTAGGCCTATTGTAAGTGTATTCTTAGTCTGGTGGCCTGCTGGGTGAATACATACAGCGATATTTTTATTTAGTATATCCCAATATTGACGTTGAGAACCAAAAAACAAGTTTCATTAACATGCCTCAACGATGTGTCATGTGAAATTTGCATTAAAATGTGATTACTTCAATAATCTGGTGCTGAACCATAAATACTAACCCCCCCAGACTACCCTGCACATGTGGATCCACCACTGATCAGTAATAAGATGATCAATTAGTGTTTCTCATAACATTGTATTTAATGGCCTACTGTGTATAGAGTTAGATGGTTTGACTGTGTCAGTGCACTGGAAATGTGAAATGGTAGTAATGTACACCATACCGTATTTCCTCGAATAGAAGCCTGGTCTCAAATAGAAGCCTGTCTCGTTTAGAGGCGGGTGAGAGGCCCACGGCAAAATAATAAACGCCGGTCTCAATTACATGCCGGTCAGCAACTCTGTACTCCCCTTATTGACTGCCATGCACTTGCTTAGTATAAGTCTCAAAACCAACACAAACTGTGTAAGGCCTTATCAGGGGTCTGTGTTGTAAAAATGTCATCACATTGCACTTTTGGAACCCTCAGTAATTGACACCACATGGCTGTCACTCAGACTAATTTTCAACCCCAAATGAAAGACATACCCAAACAGGGTTTATTAAGTACCTGCCTGAGGTATGCCACCGAAAGTTCACAATTTAGCATCATACCTTAGAAGTTTTAAGGAAATTGATATATCACCACCTTCTATTTCCTTGGGCCATGGGTGTATATCACATGATAAAGCAGTGTGGAGATGGATGCATGGATGAGTAGGGCTCTATGTCCTGTATTTATGCACTGGTAGGCTAATTAGGACAGGAGGAGGACAAGGCAATGAGGTGAAGGATCCAACATAGGCCCAGGTGACCCGGAAAGAGCTGGATTCGAATCCTGGACCAAGCCCAGCCAGCTACCACTAGACCAACCCTCCTGTCCTTATTAGTCTGCCTGTCATAATTAGACCAAAAAATGCTGTCATATCTCAAGCAGCCGCCAGGCTGCTTGAAGACAGCAGACAGTGCATTGGCTCTTCTTCACATTTCCCCGACATAGTTTTTGTCGCATGCTAAAATCGGAAATAACGATCGTTTTACAGGCTCATATCCACCCAGTTGTCAAGATTTACCTACAAAAAGACCATATGACACCAACTGACCTTTAAAAACACCCAAGAAAGCTCATAACTGGCCTGTGAAGTTTCCAAGCGAGGATTAAATCCACCGCGCACATCATGGCGTGCTGTTAGGGTGTGCTTAAAACGCGGGCGAGCGTGCAGAATCAGACGGGGCATTCGGAACAGCACTGTAGGGAGTTCAAATGACCACAGTTTCAAAAATATTTGTGTTACAGAAATGGCAGACCACATTTCTGAAATGTGACAAAATTGTTAGTTTTCACATGGCAGTTTTGAAGCTGTGTGTGCTAATTTTAGTGGTCAGTTGAGGTAATTGCCAATGTAATAAAAAAAAAAAACTGTCTGGGTCATTATTTTTGTGTTTTTCACAGAGAAAATAGGAGAGGCACTGTAGCTTAAAATTATGCTGAAAATCTACTACATCACTGTTTAATTATTTGAAAGAAAAAGAAGAATCCTTTGATACAAGCTCAGGCTGATAGACATTATTGAAAGATATCATCCTCAGACATGTGTATGCTTATGTACCGTAATATGGGGTGAATCGGGACACTGGGGTGAATCGGGACAGAATAGGAATGTGTTATATTTCTTATATTACAGCTACTTCTGTTAAACCCAGGTCCATAATTTTTGGCACACTTCTGGCATACATAGTAGCGCAAATTGTGGTCGGGTTTTATAATTCTAACTGCAAGCTAGTGAGGAGCTGCAGCACTTTAAACTTGGCCCTGCAGAAACTGACTTCTCAACAGCTAGTCAAAACTTTGCCTATGACACAAAAAGCATAAATGGGTGAAGTCATTTTAAACGAGGCCAGCCAGGATTTTGACCTTTAACATGACATGAAAAATGTTTGGCTAGTAATAAATTCTTCAAAATTCCCTGAGATGTAGAATACAATTTTGTCTTCATAATAAATCCACCTTTACGTGAAATTATGGCTTCATCATTGAGAACAGGGACCGCAAACTCTCAAAATGGTCCATTTTTGAGGTTGTCAAACGTCACAATTTCAAATAGTGTTACTTTGACAGCTGATGGTTAGCAATTGAAGTAAGTTATGCTCAGTTTTTTAAAATTTAATGACTACCTATATATCTGAACTTAAGTTCTTTAATTCCATTCGGTATGTGAAATGTTCTGGGAATATTTCTAGGCCATCGAAACCTCCCATCACGTACATCATAAATGTCAAACATGGTCAATCCAGAAAAATGTTTTCTAAAAATCTTTTTTTTCCTATTCAAGTGGCGTTTGGTTGATTTATTTTCCATTGAAGCAGCAAAATTGACGAACATATACTTTTGTTCCGTCAATGTGTGTATTTCAAAGCAAAATGGTAATTTGTTGGCTAAATGATCAATTGATCATCTAACCTGGAACAATGATTACATGATCAATGTTTGCTATTATCAACAATAGGGATTAAATTAAGTGGAGTCAACCAAAATTTCTCACCTATGTGACGACATAGACTCTCCCCAGCAAAATTCTATGTAGGGCAGTGTCAGTGTAACTTAAGGTCATAAAAAGTATATTTCATAAAAATTAAGACTATGGAGCTCAGGCTGAATGAGGAATAGCCTACATCCTAAAACATGCATTTAAAAATTTACCCTTATGTGACACTTTCGGCCTCATTTAAAATGATTTAACCAAATATTAGAGGCACCAATCTTGCAGGAAAATCTATTAACCCAGTTTTGGCTAATTAAGGGACGAGAATACTTGACTAGATGTGAAATTCTGTATGTTTGGTAATAGGTTCAGATCCAGGACAATGACAAATTTTCGGAATCAACAAAAATAACCCTACTTTTTAACTGGTCATCATAGAGATTGGATTTAGATCAGAATTACCTACATATAGGATGACCCTGCGGGGGGGGGGATGATCATATTATTATCCCCCCCCCCTAGAATTTTAAATTATTTCCACTTGGTGCTAAAAAAACCTATTATATTTAGCAGTTTTTTTTTTCCATGATACCAGTTGCATTTAATGTGGAAATTACAAGTCTCAGAACTATCCTTAAAAAAACTAAAACATATTGGCTTTTTGGCATTGAAATGGCCCCTGAAATCCAGCAGCACACGATTTTAGCCTGTTTGCCAAAATCATACCCCCCCCCCCCACAAAAACGAAAATCTACGCCCCTGTTCAGAAACATAACCACTTATTTGGTTTTTATGTTGTGCAAGTTGTACATTTTTGTAAGGTCTCGTGAAAACGTTTCATTTGAGACATTTATTGACAGTTAATAACTCATAGGCCAAGCAAGATTTCACCTTAAAAAAAAAGATGTACAAAATCTAAGTGTCTGACTCAAAGAACCTTTACCTACCATTTACTTTGAGTGAGCAAAATCCCCAAATATTCATTCTTGAATCAAGCAACACCCCTGATAAGAAATACTCCCCCCCCCCTCAAAATTATTCATTTCATGACTGCCTAAAAATAATTTGTTTCTTTCACCGAAAGTATGCAAGAAAGTATCCTTAATAAAAACAAAATTGCAAGCACACTTCCCTCTTTGAGATTAAATGGTTCCCCCTTAGGCTATGAATTTACTGCATTTACACCATTAAATGCACACCCTGGATTATCCAAGAGAGATATATTGGCCTACATCTGGATGGATAAACCAACAAAAGAACTTAACATTCTAGTTTCAGTTCACTAGTTTGTATAGGCCAATATTTAGCTGTCGGATTATATCATGATATAGCATAAAATCCTCCCAGCTTTCTAAAATGGGGCTTGCCATTTCTGTAGATGCAATAGTTGAGAAGCAGTGATGGTTCAACCTCATCAAGTGCTATTCTATATGACGTGAGACCATTCCTGGCCACGTCCCGTCCCGCGAGCCTGGTCCACATTTTAAGATCGCCCGGTCATGTGACACAGGATGCAGCCATGATGGCATCAATGAATGAATTTCTCAGTAAATGTGAAAAAAAACTCCCGAAAAGTTCTTGCAAAGACATGACAAGGGATAATAAGCAGGTAGGCTAGTACATATGGCTATGATGTAATGATTGTATAGTGGTTGATCCGAAATTGATGCTGCAGTCTCTCCGTTTGGGGACTTCACAAAATTGTTGATTTTATCCAAGCTTTTGTTGGCTGACTCAAAACTTCGTTTTGAGTCAGCCTTTGTCGGACTATGTCATAATGTTTAGCTTAACCAATTGCACAAATGCAGGACATAAAGCCCAGTGGCGTATTTAGGGGGGGGCCATAAGGCCATACCCCCCCCCCTCAGGCCAAAAATTAACATGGAAGAGATAGGAAAAGCCGCGGAGTGCCCCATATTCACCCCATATAATGTCCCCCCTCAGGCCATTTCTAGATACGCCCCTGATAAAGCCCCAATCATCTATCCAGATAGATAGACAGATAGATATATAGATAGATAGATAGTCATGATGGGACGAGTGTTGCTCAGTTGGTACCACTCAGGTCATTCTATCATTGTGTCCCAAGTTCTAATCCAGCTCTGGCCTGGTCACCTTAACCTATGTTAGACAGCAGTATTAATCATCCTTTACCTCATTACTGTATCACCCTGTCCTAATTGATGTTCTGAGTGCATGAATACAAGATGTAAAGTCCCAGTCACCCATCCATGCTGCAAGATGGATATATGATAGATTGATGATATGATAGATTGATGGATAGGTAGATATTGTAGTAACTCCATATCTTAGATCACATTCTTATAAAATAATTAAATTACTAGTATCTGATGACCACCAAAGATCATGCTGTAAAATTAATGCATAAATAAATAGCAACAGCAGCTATAGTTTCTTCATGGTAGAATGTACTTACAATCTAACTCTAAACAATGTAGTAAACATATATAACACATACTAGGGGATTTTAGAAATCCAGATGGGACTCATCAAAAGAGTAACCAAGGGACTTGGGCTATAACAGGTCATTTTGTGGTTTGTGGTTGAATTAACACCCCATTTGGGCAAGGTTGTAAGTTGCTCACCATGATATTTCACACATGTAGCATTTCTTCACTTCTTTTAGTGAGTTTTTTTGGGGTTTTGTTTTCAAAAGGTCATGTTCAGCACTCAGAGACAAAATATTGTAGGCAGGGATGCATAAGTATATGACAAGGCTATTAGGAACATATCCGGGCACGCTACATGCCTGGAAACCTGTCATACTCGAGATAACGGCTAAATAAACGAATGGGTGAAGTTTGCAAGGAACAGGTGGCCCACAAGTCATGTTATGTGTGACGAAGTCCCCAGCTACCATGACATTCCTGACACATTCCTCATTGAGAACAGTAGAAGGTGAGAGAGATTCTCACCTAACAATCATACACTTATCCTAACCTCAAGAAAGCTTTTGTAATGATGGCGAGCATGTTTGAGTCCAGCTTTGGAGCTCAACTGATTTGGGAGTGACTGTGGCCCGGATGGTGGCCATTTTTTTTTTTTTTCAGACAGACGTCACATTCCAGTCTGGAATGAGTTAGTCTCATCCTGCCCACTCTGCACCTGGATGCCTCTGAGGAGTGGAAAATGCAGCTAACTAGCTGAGAGTGTGTCTGGCCCTGGTTTCTGGAAATATTCACCAAAGAAGATTTAGCTTACTGGAATGCCCAACCAAAGGTGGCAGCAATGAAAAAATGAATAAATTATAACAGTAATAATTGCTTTGCAAAAACTTTATTTGGAAAATTGTACATCAGAAAAATGTGAAAACAAAATTGTATACTGTCAAAGTATGGTAGAACAACTAGAACATGCAAATTTAAAGGCTCATTTCAATACAAACTCCATCTAATTGCAAACAACAATTACCTACAATCAATCATGGCAGGAAGCGCATCAGACTATCCTCACAGGGCAGGTTAACAGTGTCAACATTAAAATTTCGATAAAATAAAAGGCCTTTTAGGTCCAAAGTTTGATACTGATTTTAATTTGTCAAAGTCCACAAACAAAAAATGCTAATAGCTTTTTTTTTTAATTAAATTCGATGCATTAGAAATTATGAAAATAATTATTTGCGAAGTACAAAAAAAACTGATTATACATAGCGGTGTTTAATGGCAAAACACAATGGGAAAAAGTTAGATACAATACAAAGTTACTCAATCTATTTGAAGTGAATAACTTATACAATAATACTGTTTTAAGTTGTCATGTTCTTATGGATTCTAAGGAAATTTCAACATTTCTGGTGCCCAATGATTTCTGACGTTTTTGATTTAATAGTTCAATTCATAACAGATAACATCATTAAATGTCTTGAACACAGATCATATACAAATAGTTTCTGTATTTCTGTGTTCAATAGAAGTTGAGACATTAAGTAAGAGAAGTAAGTGATTGTAGGAATAGAAGTTTAGACATTGTGTACAACATACATTTGTACAACAATGTGGTTCCAACACAAAATTCTATATAAAACCTGTTACTACATGCTCCTGGGTTCATTACAAATATCACATTCAACAATATTAAACACTACAATTGTCAAATTACAATAGTCTTAGCATGGCCACTTCACACAACAGCGATGTCAGAAACTGAAGAAATTGTAATTTTAAGGAACCTTAGTCAAGCCTTATATATTTTTATTAGCTTATCCACAAGGCACAAACTTATGTCATTGGCAGGAGGGCATCCTTAAGACAGTTCCCTGTCCCTGTCAAGATGTCCCACAGGGGATTCAGAGAGTACTGCATTCAGGAAAAATACTTTTACAAATAAATATCTGTATGCATGAAGCCCAAGCAAAGATAAATCTATCTGGCACTGGTTGCCCGAGTGATCACTGTCCAGGCTTGTTCCACTGCGGGTCTTTGTATCTAGGAGTTAAAGCAGGCCCAGACAATGAACCCAAGAAGTTTTCTTTGAATTTTCAAGACAAAGTCACTGCTGGATGTCATTCAAATGAATCCTATCAGCTGACCCTTGCGCTGGGCAAGTATATGATCGTTCACATGGGCTAACCCTAACCCTCAGTAGCAGATCCAGGGGAGGGGGTTTAGGGGGTCCAAACCCCCCCCCCCCTTTGGCCAGTACATTTTAATGTAAAAAAATAATTTACTCCGATATTTTTAGTACATTTTCATTCGTAAATCCCCCCCCCCCGTCCGACATTTTCTGGATCCGCCCCTGACCCTAAAACTAAATCTCCTTGCAACTGCATTTCACTCCTTACCAATACATTATCCCATATCAAAAACTCTTATCAAGAAAGCAGGCAATGTAATTGCAATTAGCAAGGAGCACAAAATATAATTAATATAATTTTAAAAGGTGGTTTAAAGTAGGTAAAGGTAGGAAGTGATTCAGGGGTAGCCAAAATGTGTGAAAGGGTAAAGTAGTGGCTGATCCTTCCTTCCTGTTGAGGCAGTCTTACTTTATTTTTGGGTTGTACTGTATGTATGTATGTATGTATGTCACATGAAATTAACAGAGGATCACTACACAAAAAGTAATGAATTTCTGAATGACTAGAGAGATAGAGAAAAAGTTGAAGTTTGAAGCAAATTCAGCACTTCATTTAAAATAAAGTACCTGGATAACAGGACCAAGAACGAATCCAGACAATTTACATGTAAAGTAAAAATTTGAGATTGCATTATAAACATCTTTAATAATGTAAAACTTTAATTTCACAATTTATAGTTTATATGTGATAATATTGTGATATATTAAAGACTTCTACAAGCTAGCAATATATTACCACTGATTGAGACTTATGCCTTTTCTTGATATTCTGGAGGAGGGCAACAATCGCTGTACGTTGGCAGTGGAGCAGGGGCTTCTTTGGGGGCAGGGCTCTGTCCAGGTTGTCCAGGATACTGTCCAGGTCGTCCAGGGTAAGGTCCAGGCTGTCCTGGGGCAACAGGTGTAGAATAGAACTGCCCTGGAGCCGCTTGGTACTGGACAGCCGAAACTTGCACACATCCACCAGTGACCGGAATGATAGATAGAAATATTGAAATGGCAACCACAGAAACTAAGTCCTTTTTTAGGAAATATTTTTTTATGGGAGATATTTTTGGAGGAAGTTATAAGTGCAAACTGAGGGATTTTTCCATCACATGATTTCAGAATACCGAAGTGCAGAAGCAGCTTACAAGCTCAGTGCCAAGGAGAAAAATTCATTTCTTGTGGAGGACACTCCATGGAGACAAATGTGAAACAGAGCCCGCTCATTATAGGATAAATCCAGGACTCTACATGATGATATATAAGGTGGTATATGGACATCCAAAATAATCATTTATTCCAATACTACAATAGGTAACATAATATTCCTAAGACAAATTATGAAATCCATTTGTCAAGAAATACAAACACAGACCAATCAACCATCAGCTTCTTTAATCACATCTGCAAGAACTAGAAAGCCTGTGACACTATGATTGTGGTTGAGAATGAGAAAATAAACTAGGACTCACCCACTTGTCCACCTCCCAAGCCAGAGTGCTGTCCAATAACAACCTGTCACAAACAAGAGAATGAACCTCAAACTAAAAATCCAAATCATTTGAAACTTTTGTTTAGTCACTCTGCATTTCTGGGACTAAATAAACCAAAAACAAATATTTTGTTTGCATTTTGGTTTCAAAATGAACTAATTGTAGAAACAGAGTCCCAAAAGAACCTTTCAAAAAAGGACATACCCCAGGTCTTTGGTAACAGCCGCAACCATGGCAACAGTAAGCAGCTGCAAGTATTGCCATGATTGCTTCAGTTATTCCTCCAATGAGAGTGAATGCATGGAACGCAATAGCAACATGATGACGCTGGAAAAACAAGGGGCATATCATTGTTATAATTCTATGCTAAAAACAAGGGGCATATCACAGTTACAATTCTAAGCTAAAAACTAGAAGGCACACAGGTGTGCAATGGGCGCAAGAGAGCGCCTGCATGAGACCCACGGAGCCATGGGAATTTAGATGTATGGTGTGGAGGGGAAAGAACCATTATTCATAGCGAAATGATGCACAACAGCTGTTGTTATTGGTTTACAGAGGTGACTCCCCTAGGTGACCCCCCTGAGGTGACCCCTGACGATGTTTATAAACAGATCTATCTATCTATCTGTCTTCTGTCCATCCATAATCTAAATTTTACAGATCTATCTAATTCTATCTATCTATCTGTGTGAGGAGACATTGGAGAGGGGGCACATTGGGAGCAGGGGCGTAGATTTTTCATTTTTGATGGGGGGGATGATTTGGGGATCACAAACTTCGCGCGTGGCCCAACGGGCCGAAAGTCGCGCAGCGGTAGATTTCGAGGGCCACTCTAGGGCCCAAAAGCCAATATATTACAGATTATCAAAGGTTAGTTTTGAGACTTTTTTTTCCACACAACATGCAACTGGCATCATGGAAAATTGCTAAATATGACAGATAATTGTCAACACCAAGTATTAATAATTTGAAATTCTAGGGGGGATAATCATATGATCATCCCCCCCAGGTTCATCCTAGGGGGGGATGCATCCCCCCCATCCCCCCAGGATCTACGCCCCTGATTGGGAGGGGCACACATTGAGAGGGGCACATCGGGGAGGAACATTGGGCACCTTGAGAAGGGGCAGCATAGTGGAGGGGTTACATTGAGGGGGGCACACCAGGAGGATCTGAGGAGGGGTGCCTTAGGGGAGGGGGCACATGAACCTCCGAGGCACCTTTGGGATGGACACCAGAGGATCTGGGGAGGGGGCACATTGGTGGGGGGTGGGCAGATTGGTGGGGAGAGGGCACATTGGTGGGGAGTGGGCACATTGGTGGGGAGGGGGCACATTGGTGGGGAGGGGGCACATTGGTGGATATGGGGCACATTGGTGGCAATTCTATGCTAAAAACAAGGGGCAACATCACTGTTATAATTCTATGTTAAATACAAGGGTCGTATCACTGTTACAATTCCATGCTAAAAACAAGGGCACATCACTGTTATAATTCTATGCTAAATACAAGGGTCGTATCACTGTTACAATTCCATGCTAAAAACAAGGGCATCATCACTGTTATAATTCTATGCTAAATACAAGGGGCATACCACTGTTATAATTCTATACTAAAAACAAGAGGCACATCACTGTTATAATTCTATGCTAAAAACAAGGGGCAACATCACTGTTATAATTCTATGTTAAATACAAGGGTCGTATCACTGTTACAATTCCATGCTAAAAACAAGGGCATCATCACTGTTATAATTTAATGCTAAAAACAAGGGGCATATCACTGTTATAATTCTATGCTAAAAACAAGGGGCATATCACTGTTATAATTCTATGCTAAAAACAAGGGGCATATCACTGTTATAATTATATGCTAAAAACAAGGGGCATATCACTGTTACAATTCTATGCTAAAAACAAGGGGCAACATCACTGTTATAATTCTCTGCTAAAAACAAGGGTCGTATCACTGTTACAATTCTCTGCTAAGGATTGACAGTAACCAAATGGTGCTGAATGAAGTGTGAGGCAGGTAAAAATTCAAATGTAATATGAAACTGATCTGTCCTTTAATTAATGCAATATACCAGAATGAACGCACTTATATTTTGTTGCTTTATGCAATATCTAACATACAGTGGCAACTCACAGTGGTTTGAATGCAGTGATCATAATAATATCGTCCATTATAGCTGGTGTGACATTTTCTCTGCACGCCAACCCCAATGGATGCTTGAGTGATAGGACCAATACTCAGAATAATCGCAATTATAGAGAGTACCATAGTAGTGACAACCTGAAATATTGAAAGAGATAAGCTTGCAAAACACTTTAGTTAGTTGAGTCTGTCAGAAGGCTCTTAGGCAATTTACCTTCAAAACGTTTTCAAAAACTAAAAAATGATAATTTTTTTACATCTAATATGTATTTCAAATTACTGCTATTTTTAGAATCCACTGAGGAATTTTGCTTATTGGCAGATGCTGAGAGGTAAATTGTTGCATACAGTCATATGACATCTTCGGTAACTGCTTTTAATATGTGTAAGTTATAATTCACTCATAGGCACACAAGTTATCAATATAATTACCAAATTTGGTTAGGGTCAGAAATTCAAGGTGTCTCTCACTTTTCATAGGTCAGAAAAACAACTTACTAAATAATTATCAAACTTACTGTGCATGTTGATTTAGATTTGGACGACTGAACACCAAATGCTCCAGCAAGAAGAAACTGAAATTAGGGTTGAGATATGATACAATAAACATATCAACAGCAAAGAATAAACATGCAAGCAAAGGCCATTTTCGCAAGTGTTGCTTTGTTGTTGATTGATATCGTGCCACACTACAGCTTGCACTATTAAGTCTATGATCACGTCTTGGTAAATTATTGTCTTACTGAATTTCACATACCACTGGAGGCGCCCAGAAACCGGCCATTCCCTGATAACCTCGAGCATTTAATGCCGTGAGCACAATCTGAGAAATTAAGATGACAATGCCACATGCGATTTGGATGAAGCCCAGGATGCGAGCTGCCCCAGTCTTGTAGCCGTGGAAGGTTCCCTGAGAATGACAATAACAAGTAAAAAAGTTATAATATAAGAGAAAGAAATAACACTGAGAGATGATAATGACCTTGCCATTTGGATGAAACAAGTCTTGAAGGACATAAACTCATACTCTTCCCAATTTGGATGAAGCAAGTCTTGAAGGACATAAACTCATACTCTTCCCCATTTGGATGAAGCAAGTCTTGAAGGACATAAACTCATACTCTTCCCCATTTGGATGAAGCAAGTCTTGAAGGACACAAACTCATACTCTTCCCCATTCGGATGAAGCAAGTCTTGAAGGACATAAACTCATACTCTTCCCCATTTGGATGAAGCAAGTCTTGAAGGACATAAACTCATACTCTTCCCCATTTGGATGAAGCAAGTCTTGAAGGACATTCTTATATTCTTATTTTGCCAAGTATTTAAACTATTTTTCAGTGGAATATATCCCGCCCATCTCCTTCCAAGCAACACCCATGAATTATTATGAATTACGTTGCATTTGACCTGATACTATACTCACATCACTTGCGGGTATGCTAACTATTTGAATGGGAGTCCCAGAAGCAGTGTAGAGGGTCGTGTGTTGGCTGCTGTGTGGCTGAGTGAATGTCATAACTTGCTGTTGGGGAGGAGCAGCATACGGTGGTGGTGCACCAACTTGCTTCATCATTTACTGGAAATGCAATTAAATGCAATTTATCAAAAATGTTTAGATTCCAAGAAACAACAATATTGCAAAAATAGTATGAAGTACATTTACTACTGCAGCTGGTACTGTGTATAACAATAAATAATTTTTAAACAGATGATAATAGTCCAGGCCCAACATTTTAAAAATTAGAAAAAACCACATTAAATAACAGAATAATTTATATATATATATTCTCAATTTTTTGAGATAACTCAATTTATTGCCTTTAATGAATATCTAACAAAAATCTAGAGACAACTGCCCTCTGATTAGTCAAACTACAGGAAGTATGGTTTTTTGCTATGTTATTGGTAATGATCTTGATTTTTAATAGGGTCAGAAATATGAAAAATTTTGATGCCAGCCTTTATCAGGATCTGTGTTAATAAATTATCACCCATCTATTTTCTTTGTTTAAAATGGTAATATGTTGAACTTATGTCTTGGTCTCATAGCAATGCTTTGGACATTTCCAGGAATAAGTACAATCTTATATCACTTGCTCAGGCATAGACTCACCACAGATGAACGTTGAGGGCAGCAAACCCCGAAAATTTAGGAAAGGCACTCAATTTTGACAAGGAGGCTAAACCTTCTGGCAGATGATCAAATTAATATAAATTAAAATCAATGGTTCCCAAGATATGTCATTTGAAATGAACAGTAGGCAATCTAAATTATGTAATTTGGGCAAATTCTGTCCACCTTCCAAAAACTTGTGGTGTGTGGTCAACTAGACGACTGCTGACTAGGCGACACCATGCCACGACCAACTAGGCGACACACATTTTTCAAAACACTTATCACTTCCATCCAGGCGACAGACACTCCCATCCAGGCAACACAGCACTTCATCCAGGCAACAAAGTACTTCCATGCAGACGCGAAAATTTTGCACTAGGTGACACTAGTCTGTTTAACTAGGTGACAAAATCATTTAATTGACTGGGTGACAGTCTTCTTTTTTTTTTTCAGAAGCAAAACAAACTTATAGGAAGCACAGACATCCAGATTGCATCATGATTTAATAACAGAGGGCGCTGCTGAATTTTTGATATTTTGGCTTGTTATCTATTATTTGTAATAATACAGAACTGGAAATAAAGATAAATGACTTTATTTATTTATAATCTTAAATTTACTGCCCATCTCGATTAATTTTGACTACACATTAATTGAAATCAATGGATTTTAAGGGGCTTAAATTATTCACCGGGTGGCATGATTGAGCAGGATTCAGTGAGCGATATTCTGAAGCCTAAGTTGTTGATTTTCTTGACCTGCTTGTCGCCTGGTTAAGCTGAAATAAAGTGTGTTGCCTGAAATCGGGAATATGTGTCACCTGGTTGGTTTGTCATTTTAAGTATCTGTCACCTAGTTGGTACTTGTTGTCGCCTAGCTGGTAAAAATGTGTCGCCTGGCTAGTAGTGGTGGATGGTTGTCGCCCAGTTGGTAGTGATGTCACCTGGTTGTCTGTCGTCTGGCTGACTGGTACTACATGGTACTCCTATGACTAACGGCTAAAGATCCACAAAATACTACATTGTTTTCATGGTATGTACTGATCGCTATTGATTGCATGACTGCTTCTCCTTAGATTTTTCATTATAACACATAAAGGAATATCTATATCTCAATAGTACCTAGATGACATTATATATTTCTTACAGGATCAATTCAAAATACACGTATTCCTCAAAAAATGTAAAATTAACTAAATTATAATGACAAAACAAGAAAAAGATATATGCCAAAGTTCCACAATCATCATTGGTGCTATCACAACCTACAGTACAACCCAAAAAATTTTCCGAGCTGATGCCCTCACTTGAACTCCCCTATACTCCCTGACACATCCACAACTTTTCCCTCACTTGCTAGCCCTTGCCCTCCTGAGCAAACAAACCATTTTACCCCTGCCTGGTGTCCCCATCTATTGCATTATGATCCAACAACCTTATTAAACAGCTGCTGGTGATGCTTTAATAACAATTTGCTTAATTGCAATTCACAAAATAATTTTGTATCATTGAAATAATGTATAACCTAACGGTATTTTCTCTTAAGAAATACAACTGGATATAATGAAAACTTATCACAAATTTAATGTTGAACTAGACATCAATATTACTGGTGAACCAGTAATGAGCATTCACCATAAAAAAGGATTTACTTGATTATCAATTTGCTTTAATTCTTCATATTGACTTTTATATTGACACTTGAATTGACTTCATTTTGACATTCATATTGACATTCCTTTTGATATTATTCATATTGACATTTATATCAATATTCATATTGACATTCACTGACATTCATTTGACCCTGATATCAATTGACAGTGATGACACTGATAGTGACACTGATGACACTGATATCTACACTAATATTGACATTCATTTTGACATTCATCAATTTTGACATTCATCAATTTTGACATTCATGTTGATATTCATGTTGATATTCATATATATTGACATTCATTTTGACATTCATGTTGATATTCATGTTGATATTCATATTGAATTCATAATGACATTCATAATGACATTCATATTGAGTTCATATTGACCTTAATTTATTCTTTAATTCATTGTATTCGGCACTTATCTCATTTCTTCATTTTTCCTGTCTTTGACTGGTGATGACCTTGACAAGTGATGAACTTCTTCACAAAGTCAAGTTTATTTTAGATCATTCAAGTTACTCTCTGTTGGAAATGATAGACCACAATTGAACAACCTTGCTTGAAAAAATTGTCAAATGTGGCTTTTCATTCACTTTCTGTGACCTTGACCTTGATGTCAAGGTCATGGATGTTTAATGAAAATATTCCTCTATCACAGGGCTATATATGTGCCAAGTTTCATTGAGTTGTTTTCATTTGCTTGAAAAAGTTGTGAAATGTGGCCTTTCATTCACTTTCTGTGACCTTGACCTTGATATCAAGGTCAAGGATGTTTAATGAAAATATTCCTCTATCACAGGGCTATATATTTGCCAAGTTTCATTGAGTTGTCTTCATTCAAAGCAAAGTTAAAAAATATTTTCACTTTTGGCAAAATATTCTAATTTTGAAAGTTGAATATCTCAGTAACCCCTTGCATGATTTTCACCACATTTCTTACTGCACTGGCCCATGCTATAGAGCACCTTTAACTATAATTTCATCAAAGTGTTGATTGTAGTTTTCCGTGCGCAAACTGGTTTTCATTAAAAGGGGTTAGGGCAATTACCCCTTTTCGAAAATGATCAATTTCATGGCTGATATGTGTTCAGTAGGGGTCTACTAACTTCACAGTGAAGACCAGGTGTCTCTATCTTTATTAGTTCAGGAGATAGACCTCCAAAAACAGTGACTTTGAGGTGACCTGTGACCTTGAAAAATAGGTCAAGGTCAAAAATATTTTGCGAATCATGTTTTCTCATCTAGGACTATCTATACACTTACTTTCATGTTGAAATTCCAAAAAAAAGTGGCAGAAAAATAATAATAATACGACCAAAATCAATACCATTCACCATAGTGATGGTGAATGCTAATTAATGAACATGAAATTACCCAAAAGATTACCATTTGTGTAAATTTGCATTTTTTGTTGAGTTAATTGGATAACATAATACATGTATATACTTTTTATTTTTAAAAAAATGATTCTTAGCACTGCATGATCAAGAAGTTTTTAGCAATTCAGCATAAATTTTGGGAAAAACATAAATACTTGAAATGTTTTTGCAAGCTGATTTATTTAAACGTCACATGTATGCAAAATTTGGGCCATCAAATTCGAGTACTTAAAATGCATTTCTCACATAGAAATAATTATCCTACAGAGCCAAAACGTACATAAAATTGAAGGAAATTACATTTCCGAAACATTAGTGTCCATTGGAATATGCTAGACGACATTTGCAGCGTTATAATGTGCTGTTACCCCGACCTGTTTCATACATGAAATAATTCCTAAAGAAAAGGATGCATGTATATTAGGGTGTGGCTGGTGCCCCAAAGTTGTCAGATCCCACTGTACCTTTTTTTGGTACTGTGTCTTGGTCCAGAAAACATTTCTGGAAAGTTTCATGGAAATCAGAAAATGCTTTACTTGAGCACAATCCAGTTGAAAATTCTTATTTAATCTTCAAAAGCTCAAACCGCGGTATTATATAACTTTGTCAATATGAGTCATACATTAAAATAACCTGTATGGTTGAACTGCCCTCAATTAGAGCTTCATTTTGAATACCAACTTCAATGATCTCGGAAAATTTTACGCAGTGAAACAAATCTATAATTCAAGGATTGTTTGAGAAATAATTTGCAAATTATATAAAGACGAAGATTTGGTGTTAATCCGGTTAATATTGCATGGCAGAAAGTCCCAAAGGTACTATTTAGACATATTGAAGAAATTAGATTATATATGGATATTTTGGTGCACTGTTGTAAGAAGTTTTACTGTTATTTTAAAATCTGAAACTATAAGGCAAGCAAATTGAGAGTGGCTAAAATCAGCCTATGCCTATTCAACCCAATATCTTTATTCATACACAGTGGCATTAGGCCTATGTGAACATAAAACAACAGATAAATAAAACCAATTTAAGCTGAAAAAAAAAATTAAATCATTAAGTTGGCACCAGGTGGGTGAGACCTTAGTAGTCCATATGCAATACGTCTCAGTAATTCGCAAGAACGTTGTATATTATCATAACTTCATAAGGTCAGGGAAAATCGTTTCTCAGTCAACTCGTGATGATCTAGCACATTTTCAAGCTCACAATGTCTAATAAAATCGAAATTTTTGACTATATTGGCATGACAAGTGGCCCATATAGCTAGCTACATTTTAAAAATTTGAGTTGAATAATGAATTAAATGACACATGCTGAATGTGATGCTTATAAATACTGATTTTCTCTCTTGTCACATATTCAGGATGCAATGATCATGACAATGTGTGACATCTGAAATATATTTATCCTCCACAAAGCATTCTAAACTTCATAAATCAGGTTTTTGAAGTCTTTTGCTATGTTTGAAGGAATTGTGATAAATGGCAACAAGTGACAATATTATGGTATTTAAAGAGATGATTAACACACTGCATACATTATTTTGTGTCTTTATTCAGATGTCACAAAATAACTGAATTCTCAATTTTACAAGCGAAAGTATTGCTTAATCATCCTTGTTTATCAATTTTACCTAGCTTACCTCAGTAAGTACTGATTTCGCATCTCAACTCACTTTTGAAAAAAGACAAAACGGTTAGCTGGTGTCAATGTAAACTCTTTTGACATAATTAGACCAAGTTACTCTTACCTTTTACTTTTCTTTAACCAAATTACTCATAGAATTGCTGATGATTGACAATTAGCTAATTCACATATTTATCAGTATGTCTGGAACTGAAATCTTTTAAAAGCACCACTCATGAATCAGCCACCAAAATAGCCGGCAGCATACACTGTCTTTACGTGTCAACCACACTGTATTACCATATATATTATATATAAGTGTAAAGCCTTGGTAATATTAGACAGATACTAACTTTTTTTCAATCAAAGTCTAGCAAGACATTTTCATTGCTTCATTAAATAGCATAATGGGTGACACAGGCCAGTTGACATTTAATATGAAGGTTGCCATTACCAATCACACAAATTACGAAAACTGCAGTCAAATTATGAATTGAAACACTGCTTAAAATTGTCTGATACCATTGAAGTTGGTATTCAAAATGAAGGTCTTCTTGAGCCCTGGCCAACTGAACATATTTTATTATTGTTTAATGAATATTGACAAAGTTACGGGAAACCGCGACTTTGGGTTTTAATAAAATGAGATGAAACTTCAACTGCATTGTGCTCAAGTTAAACGTTTTTCAATTTTCTTGAAACTTCACAGAAATGTCTCTCAGATCAAACCACAATACCAAAAAAAGGTACAGGGGGCTCCTCCAAAATTTTCCGATTTGATGGGCAACAGCCACACCCTAATGTATATACTGTGCACTGTTAATCTAAATTATGAGTTAATACATTTATATCAGCAGCATAAATTGTCAAGTTACTCAAGCTTATTGCCCATATTGGTTGAGGAGTTGTTGCACTTCAAGGATCCAATAGTAACTTCCTTTTTTTAACAGGCCATGACCAATCATGTACACTTGGATATTTAAATGATTGTGACAAATACTGAAGTTATTTATTCTTGAAATAACCAAATTTGCATGAAATGAATTTCACTTATCAAGAAATCCTGTGTCAAAAATAGCCTATTCAGGTAAAACTCTGAAGGGAATTTTGGTGAGCACTGGACCTTGAAAGTGTGAATGGATCAATTGTCTTACAACAACAGAACTGGATTATTTTACCTGAATTGCATTAATTCTCTTACTGCATTTTTAAAAATGGAATATGAGTGACCCAAATTAAAGCAATTCTAATTATATTCTAAAAACATATGCAAATCCAATTGATTACAAATATCTTATCTTAATTTAGATATATTTCTTTAATCCCATATATAGAATATACTTAGATGCATGCATTACAAATTTTTACTAGAATTGGCTAAATAAATCATGAATGAAAAATATCTAAAACTGCCATTTTTAGGTTCATCTGTTTAATCATCATAATTTAGTTTCAATTGACTCTTGTGGTAGAATTAATGTACCAGCATAATTGTAAAACATTGAACAATATTACAAATCAACAGTTCCCACTTTTGTTGTGTTTAATTAGCACCAGAGGACAGGAGTGTAGGGAGTCTTCCCAGAAGGGCATGGAAGTGCCAGCAAGTGAGTGCCACAGCATAGATGTGAGTGGTTGGAAGGGAGGGCAACTTCCTGAGGGCGTGGGAATTAGGAAAATTTATTGGGTTGTACTGTAGTGCTATCTGTTTGGGCTTGAAGGCGGCAAATTGCGATCGCTTAGCGATCCTTCCCACACTAGTCACGTATGAACTGAGAAAGTGTGGATATGAAGCTTTCAATTAAAAGGGCTGATCGCCATCTTGTTTTTTGACACTGAACTTCTGACATTACTTTCTCAGCATGTTTTCGTAAAATGGAAAGTGATAAAAGCTATAGAAAAAATGTATTGAACTAACTTAAATATCAATGAAAAAATATTTCAAAATTTTAGAACACCCACTCCAGAGTTGTTCAGGAGAAAAACATATGGCAAGCATTACGAAAGTGATTTTGACAGAATTTCACTTCATTCTTTCACTCAAAGAGGGAGACGAGAGGCCTTAGAAAAAAATTTTCCAGAAAAAAAAAAATTCCAAAAAATAAAATATTCCTGAAAAAAAAAAATTATAAAAATCAGAAAAAATAATCATTTGAAAAAAAAACATTTGTGGACTTCAGTTTCAGTCAATATCAGCTTTTACAGACCTGACACAGTGATACCTCGGCGTTCCGCCTAGGTGAATATCCCCTGATATTGACCTCAACCGAACCACTACCTATAGGCCTATAAATTATAATGTAGGCAATACAATAGATCAGCGCAGAGTACAGGCAAATAGAAATAAAATACAGCAGTGTTGTAGGCCACCCAGGCCAGTTTACCGCTTTCCCCTGCTTTGGCAGATTACATATTATGGTCCTTTAATCATCAGTTGAGTTATGCTGACACTTCCATTATGGTCCCAGTCAACATTTGAGTCGGCACAGCACTCACTGTGAGATCACAAGAAACTCACATGGTGATGTCATGCTTGAGAATGTCATCAAGACATCACAGTGACCTCACACCTTGTGACCTCATGCATTGCTACCTCATGCAGAGCTCTCTGAAATCTCACATACTGAGGTCAAAATGTGAGCCCACTACGAGCTGACATTGAGCTCACATATGATGGTGTCACTATGAGATCTCTCAGGGAGGTGACAAGAAAATCACACAGAGATGTCACAGAGAGCTCACATTGTGACCTCATGCATTGTTACCTCATGCAGAGCTCACAGAAATCTCACATGCTGAGGTCAAAATGTGAGCTCTCCTTGAGCTCACAGTGACCTCACAAATGACGGGGCCACAATGAGATCTCACAGAGAGCTCACACTAAGAGCTTTTTGTGACAGGAAGTGACATCACATGGCCACCACAACATTCCATCCACCATTTTGAATCAACATGTAACAGGGAAATTTGGGAAGTGAAATAATACATGTAAGTACACTTTTATATAGTTTGTACATTTGGAAATTATGTTAGCACAGGTTTAAACACTTAGTGATTCCACGGGCATAGAAATTAAGCATCCGGAAAATGACAACTATATGTGTTTGACAGTTAAACTATACAGCAGTTTTGGCACAATTTTTTAACTGCCATGTAGTATCAGGAGCCATTGCACTAAACAAACACATAGAGTTTTGACATGTATACGAACTACATGTAGTAATGTTTTCCATTTTAATTGACAATTTATCTTGGAATAATTAGATAATAAACATCAACCACACCCACGATATAGGATAATTCAGCCTATATATATATGGGACATTATTGAAGTTGCTGATATATTACATGTAGCACATACATGTATGTATTTGTATTATTTCTATTTTGTTTCTGGTTGCTGGATGATTTATGTGGGTTGGACTACAGGAATGAAGAGATTTGAATAAAGCCCCCTCAAATCCAGCAATGTGATTTGACAAATAAAATGAGTGAACAAACTTGCTATTCTGTATGTGTATTTATCTAACTCTTGAAGAGGTCAATGAGGGTGATTTGAGGTCATAGGAAGTTCACCCTGTAGAGGTCACAGAAAGTTCACACTGCAGAGCTGACCTCAGAAAAGGCTAACAGAAAGCTCACAGAAAGCTTACAAAAGGCTCACATGAATCTCACTGTGAGACCTCACATTAGTCTCACAGGGAGCTCACAGTGTGACCTCAACTTTTGAGCTCAAATCAACCTCACTGACTGGCTTCAAAATGAGGTTGATGTGAGGTCTTTCCTGTGAGCTTTCAAGTTGTCTTTGAAGAGCTCACAGACACATCACAGTGAGGTCAAATTGTTGTCTGGGGTATCCTCTATGTCTAAAATGTTGAATTTGCTATTACTAGGAGCTGCCACAGCACATGTATAGTTTTGATCAATTCAAGTTTACCTGAGTTGTTATCTGACACAAATTCCTGGAAATCCAAATGCCTTCAATGACTGATGCGAATGACAACCAGCAAGAAAATGTGTAACAACAATTTGCAACATCCCTGTTTGTTTCTGTGACCTATTTATTTCTTTGCACCAGATGGCTCTGCTCCATTAATAGAAAAAACACATGCTGCCATCTTCTGAAAAAAACGCACACAATTTTAGTTTTAATAGGGCTATTACCGCGACTTTGTTACTGCAACTTCCAATAATTACCTATATGAAAGAACAAAAAAATAAGATTGGCAAACTATAGAAAGGTACAGATAGATTGGCAAATAGAGAAACAGTAAGAAAGATACGCAAAATTGATAGATAGATATATTTGCATAGATAGATAGATAGATAGATAGATAGCAGCCCATTCTCCGCCCCAGAATGAAATACTTACTTCTTTTTGCTCCTAAATATAAAGACCGGTGTTCATTCTGAAGGAACAAAAAGGACGTCCTTCATTCTCATGTATAGATCATAGAATTGTTGAGAATGAACACCTGCTTTCATTTCTTAAGATTTCTACAAAATAAAAGCAGGTCTTCATTCTCTCAAAATGAAAATGAAATTGAAAGATGGTCTTCATTGCAAAAGCAAATTAAATACTGTATTTCATTATTTAACCTATTGGTGAAAATAAGGGACAATCTTCATATTCATTCAAACTGTAATTGGCAGTATTGGCAGTAAACACCAACTCAATAAACTCCAAGTATCGTCAATCCATGTCGAAAATGTCAAAATTGATGCGGTCAATCATGTTAGAAATCTAGGTGTAATCTTTGACAAAAACATGACAATGGAAAAACAAGTCAACAAAATGTGTCAGAATGCCTATTTCAATTTAAGAAATATTTCAAAAATCCGCAAGTCTTTGGACAAGGAAACCTGCAAAACAGCTGTAAATGCTCTTGTGACTCCTCACCTGGACTATGGAAATGGTCTTCTTTATGGAACATCAAGTCGCTTATTATATAAACTTCAAGTGGCCCAAAACTCAGCAGTTCGACTCATTGAAAAATTGAAAAAGCATGACAGTGTAAGCCAGTATAGGAAGCAGCTACATTGGCCAATTCCAGCTAGAATAAAATTCAAACTCATGTTGATAACTTGGAAAGCAGTAAACGGACAAGCTCCTTTGTATATTCAAAAGATGATTCAGCCAAAATCTGAACGAAGCTGTAATCTGAGAAGCAATAACAAAATGCTCTTAAATGAACCAACTTCCTTCAACAAAAACAAATATGAAGACCGAGCCTTTTCGCACGCTGCTCCAAAACTGTGGAACCAACTCCCAGAGACTGTAAAGGTCTCTAAAACACTTGAAGGCTTCAAGAGAAATCTGAAAACTTATCTATTTAAGAGTTTCTACAAATAAATCGATCATGCATAAGCGCTAGTGAGCAGTTTACTGGAATTAGCGCTATATAAATGCCTATTATTATTATTATTATTATTAATTACGCCAGACCAGTAGCCAGAATGAATATCACTCTTCTTAGGAATTAGTTTATTCTTGCATAAATGAAAGACCTATACTGAAGTTTTTCAGGATAAGGGAACTTAGCTGGCTACTAAGACACTAAGGCCCCTTATGCTTGGCGGAGGTTCCTTAGAGGGATTACAGAACTGTTTTTCTCAGCTTTTATATAATTTCATCGCAAAGTTTCTGTGTTTGTCATAATATTGAGATTAAATATAAATATCCTAATGTGTGAAATAAACAAAGACCAGATTGTGTGCAAGCATAGACTGCGCTTGAGCAAACCCACAGTGCAATATGACAAGGTTTACATGCATTACAGCAAATATGAGCATTTAAACCTTCGGTAAAGCTTTAAATTACGTACACAAAAATCAAACTTAATCGATACATATAAGACCATAAAACATAGTTAAACCGAGGCCTTCTGTTAACACCATGGATTTGGTGTCTGAATCCTCCTTCTTCAAACATGTACATTTTTTTAAACATAAATATTGTGGAATGGATATTTCTAACATTTGTCAGTGGGCCTGGTACATGTGCAGTTGTGTATTATTCAAATTTTTACTAAAAAAAAAAAGTAGGGGAGACTTAGGTAAGTTGTGTCGTTTTTGCCTTGGGGTGATTTTCTATTTAAAAAAACTTACTTTGTGAAGCAATTAAAACAATGGGACACAACAATTAGGGAGATAATGGTGGACCTTCACAAAGAGTTCTAGGTTGCGCATCTGAACCCTGTGTTGCTGTAAGGTTTATCACTGGATTAGTCAGGTTGGTTGATCCCTTTTTTTTAAACTTACATTTTATTTTACCTTTTTTTCACATTTTAATCATTCATACAATATTTGCAACATATAACTTGTTTGTCATAGTATTTTATATTGACACAATTTATTGGTTATCTAAATGTATCATATCATGCCACTAGTCACTCCAAAATTGGTTTGGGGACAATGTCATTCAAATTACAGCTCAAGTGTTACTTACAATTCTGACGACATATCAGTTAAACATTTTAAATTATAAGTTACATGGGGCCGGAGACATTCACGATGCCAATTCAGCACTGGCCAATTGTAAGTTTTATCTATAAATTTTGAGTACAGAATTTTCACAATCAAAAATGACATTTTTGTATGGTGCAGCTGAGACTGAGCCAAGGCCCACACCATCAGAATATGACCATCAATGGAGGCAGGTCTCGAACCTCCAACACTAGCTTCATGTATCAAATTAGGGAATCATCTGCCTGATTTAGTCAAATTAACGATGGTTTATAAAAGTTACAACCTGCCCCAGTCTCCCCTAGTGAGAATTAGAGTAAATTCTGGAATGCATGCAGCATTTACAGTACAATTTAATTTTTTTGGTTTTCGAAGATTATCTAACTCATTGGCAATTTTATTCAATTCAAACCAAAATTATTGATTTAGAGTCACTGAAAATCAAGTAATGATGTTTTGCTCTAGACCCCACCCCTCGTCCAACATCCTTCCAATAAACAGTTTGATTGTACATATCTGAAACTTTGGCATGTATATCAAGGTATTTTCTTACAGAAAAATTGATGGCACATGCTCCATCACATTGTTCCAGCAACAGAACTGTGCAGTCGTGGGTTTGCTGCTGCGCTTCTTGATTTTTCAGTTTTATCAAGATTATGTATGTGTTGGTAAAACAATGCCAGTTAACTGGTGTGTTTTCCTCAGTATGGGCTTGATGAACCAATGCGAAATGAAATCTGCAAAGTTTGTCAAACAAAGGATTTTCACCTAAGGCATTCTCACTTCTGTAATCCTTCTAAGGGGACATTCTTAGTAGATTTCATGCTCTGCAAGTGGATGGAACTAACATAAGTACCCATAAGTACTTGTGTTTGGCTGTTAGTTGATTCTTAGGTGCCTTACAGTTGTTATAAGTTGCCAAATGTGCTGTAAGGACCCATTTAAGGGGCCGTGGCTACTAGTGTTAGTACTTAAGTAGCTCATAAGTGGGTGTTTCATGTCTTAGTAACCACCTTAGTTCCCTTATCCTGAAAAACTTCAGTAGGCCTACCTTGTTTTTGTAAAAAAAGATTGCATATGAGGTTCATTTTTCAGTAACATCAATATTGAATCCTATTGCCCTAATTTCCAAAATTTTGGTAGGTTTGTTGAAATATAATCAATCCACGGAGGTGGATCCAATAATTTTTGTTGGGGGGGAGGCAGACGGCTGTAAATTAATCATTGGGAATGTTTTGTTTTTTTGTAAAATAGAAATAATGCCATACTTTTGAAGGGAGACAGTTGTGGATCCAGCCAGTGGTCTGGGGAGGGCGGGGGGTGCCTCCTGGATCCGCCACTTGGGGGGGTTTATTAATTTAAATGACCCCCCCCCCCTTTGCAGCTTTGATATTCCATGGCTGTTTCCTTTTGGTTGGGGGAGATGGGGGGGTTAACTTTATCCATAAATGTTGTTAATCTTATACATTTTGTCATTATGACATTTAAAAATATCATGATTTTTAAAAATAACACAGGCCTATCAGTAACACATTGGTTAACATAGTGTATTTTAAAAAACTTTATAAAACAGTTGAATTATTATAGTGTTTCCATTACCCCTTCACTGATTATGCAACCCATTGAATGCATTGTAGCTCAGGTCATTGTCAGAATATTATAGGGGCAGTGTCTTATCACTTCTTGCAACCCCTCCATTGTAATACATGTATAAAAGCAGTTATTAGATAAGTATAGCTGACCTATTTACATATTTGTAAGTTATATTCAATATTAATAGACTGTATTACTCCTACAGAATAGAACAATTAATTTTGCCATATTTTAATTATCATCAAAACTCAGACCTTCTCAAATTAGCAATAAATAATTCACCAAATTTGGTTCTACTTCATTTTAACAACCATATATATACCACAATAATGTTGATTTTATAATTTTGTACAATGTACATTACCTCAATTAAACCTATTAGCAGTTGATTAGGTCTGCCTATTCAAAAGTCTTGTCTTATAATGTGTGATAGCTTTATAATAAAACTGACTGGAGTCCTGTAAGTCTAACTGAGAAGTTACCATGCTTTTACTATGCACAGTAGTTCATCATTTCTTGTACAATAAACAATAGGCCTACACATGATACAGGCACACCCAAATCTAGGCCCATCTCGAATAGAGGCCTCCTCAAATAGAGGCCCTTTCTGAAAGTCTTGTAGTAATACTGTAGGTTTTATGGAGGAGGGGGGTGAAGGGAGGATTAGTGAAGGGGGAGGAGAAAGAAGGAGGAGAAGAAAGGAGGAGAAGGGAGGAGAAGGAAGGAGAAGGAAGAAAAAGGAAGGAGAAGGAAGGAGAAGGAAGGAGAAGGAAGGAGAAGGAAGGAGAAGGAAGGAGAAGGAAGGAGAAGGAAGGAGAAGGAAGGAGAAGGAAGGAGAAGGAAGGAGAAGGAAGGAAGAGAGCAGGGAGGAGATAAGGGAGGAAGGGAGCAAGGGAACAAAGGGAAGAGCAGATTTAATATTATTAAATTGACTACAATTTTAAAACGGAAAAAGGTTCTGTTATTTCAATACTATAATAACCAAGTCATTAAAAAATTTTTGACTGGTAGAAATAACATCCCAGAATACAATTAAATGTTAATTTGATTATGGTAAATTCGACATAAATATGTAGCTTCAATCAGTATGTAAGTCCCAGCATCTCAATAGAAGTTCAATTTTACATTATTGCAGGTTTTATTCAGGGAAAATAAGAGTCAAAGAGGCCAATTCAGCACAGAGCAGGTTCATTTTGGGTACTTACCCATACTATAGGCATATCTATATCGGAGAATGAATGACAATCTTTATCTTGTACATGTTCCTTCAGAATTAAATACAACCTTTATTTCCAGGTGACAAAAGTCCACGAAGAATGTATTTAATTAATTATATGTGGAGAATGTGTAGATAGATAGATAGATAGATAGATAGATAGATAAATAGATAGATAGATAGATAGATGGATAGATAGATGGATAGATAGATAGATAGATAGATAGATAGATAGATAGATAGATAGATAGATAGATAGATAGATAGATAGATGTTGACACGTAGAAGTCAAAGATTGATTGCTCTCGGCCATAAAATCAGAAATAAGTCTATGTTTAATGAAGATAACATAACCTTAATTTTGTGATGCTTTTATGTCACCCTTGGTATTGGCAGCAATGAATGAATTAAAAATAATAAAAACAAGAACAGTTTTTTTGCAAAAAGTTTAATAGGAAAATTGTATGTAACATAGAAAATAAAATCTTATACGGTCAAAATATGGTAGAACAACTAGAACATCCACATTTTCATTGGCTGCCAAGATATACCTCATAACATAACTGACCTCGGCTGACCCAGCAGCATTACAGTCATCTTATTTCAATAAACTCAATCAAATTGCAAACAACAATCACCTACAATCAATCATGGCAGGCAGCGCATCAGACCTATCCTCACAGGCAGGTTAACAGTAAAAACATTAACATTTCACTAAAACAAAAGGACTTCTTATTTAAAGTTTGATAGAAAAGTTGTTTGCCATCAAAAATGAGAAAATATTTGAAAAGTAAAAAAAAATCTGCTTTTAAAAATAAGATATATCTATGTAGTAGTGTATAACAGACCAATACAAATGAAAAAAGTCAGGCCCAATATCACATTTCTCAATTTATTTGAGTGACCAACAAACACAATAAAACTGTATAAAGTGAAAGTTTAAACTTTTGTTCTCAACACACAAAAATAAAATTCTAACCTGAAATTTTCGACTGCACACTGCAATCTTTGTCAACAGAATGAATGTGGAAGTTGAATTCTCAGTTTTTGTTTAGCTTTCCCACTTTGTTGTGTACAATAGAGTTTACATAAACACAAAAATATCATGCAATGCATGCATTGGGTCCTTGGTCTATATCGACAATTTGTACCTAAATAATCTACCGAGATTAGTATAAAACATAGGCTGCGCAGCAGCAAACCTTCAGCGAATAACACCTTTAGAAGATTACAATAATATCATAAAATTGGTGTGTTTACGAAACTGCTTATAGGTATGCAATAGCGGTTATTTGCCCGCTGCCCTGCCATCTTCCCATCTGCTTGCCAGGATTTGTAAAATCAGGAAAAGGCCTTATTAGACTAATTTACGCATATTATGGTATAGTTTCATGCATGTACAAAGCATAGGTTATGAGGTGTCGGTTGAAAACCAAAAAATATAACTCTGTTGTAATTTTCTGAAGTTTTTCCAATGATTCATAAAGTGTTATACGCATCTAAAAGCACTGCTACATTGTATAGGTGACTTGTTTAGAAAATTGCATTACTGTATATGCAATTGTGGGCGAGTTTTGGCTCCGATATAAAAAAAATTATTTTAAATATTTTTTCTCAATATTACACTATAGAATAGCCATCTGTCAGACCATGAAAAGGCACAAATAGACCATATAAGGCACATGTGTACCAAACTTCATCCTTATATATGGAATTGTGACCGGATGTTTGGCCAGAAACAAAAAATAAATTTTTATTATTTTTTTCAATATTTCAAAAAGTATATAATATTTTCCATGAGATCTTTCAAAAGGCACAACTGGACCATATTGACCATATGTGTACCAAACTTTATCCATGTACATGCAATAGTGACCGAGTCTTAGCTCAAATAACAAAAAAACATATGTTTTCATATTTTTTCTCATTTTTTCAAAAAGTATAGAATATCTGTCAATGAGACCATCAAAAGGCACAACTAGACCATATAGGCCACATGTGTACCAAATTTCATCCATGCACATGCAATAATGACCGAGCCTTGGCCCGGAAACGAAAAAAAAAAAAATTATATTTTGTTAATTATTTCAAAAAGTATTTAAGATTTATTTATGAGACCATCAAAAGGCACAACTACACCATACAGGCTAGATGTGTACCAAATTTCATCCACGTACATTCAATAGCGGCTGAGTGCTTGGCCGGAAACGATCTATCCGCCCGCCGCCCGACCGCCCGCCCGCCCGCCCGGCGGACGGACAGCATTTTTACCCAAGTGATTACAATACCTTCCTCGAACTTCGTTCGCTGAAGTTAAAAAGGGAAAGATTAGAAGACATGTTAACTTTGCATTTATATAAAACTATTGTTGTTCATTTATTGAACAAGAAACCCAACTAAACTATAAGCACTGACTTTGAAATGAAATTCCTGTAAAAAAAATAATAAATAAGTCACAATGGAGTTTATTCATGTTTGACAAACTTGTCATGACACCTTACACTTTGGCCAAGTTGTAACAAGTGCCTAATAACCGTGTGAAGATTAATGCTTTCTTTTGTTTTTGACACCTTCTGCCTCAGACATGTCACTCACTTGAAGTTTGTCATATACAATCATCCACCAAGTTAAATAGTTCAGTTGTACTCTGCAATCTGCACTGAGCCTTGGACAATCAAAGCACCTCCAAAACATATTGCATAAAGTGGTGAGAATTAGCTTACATAAAATTGGTGATGTTTCAGTATAGGGTGAAGAATAAAAACATACATTATTTTGTTCAATGTCAGGTGGATAAGGTCTGAGAAATTCTGTTTGGGTTGCAAATGCAATGGAGCATGAAGTGATAAAACAGAGCAAATGTTTATACAATTGTTAAACACAGAGTTTATTGGATTAAAATACAACATTAAAGTGTATTGGATCAAAAGACAACATTGAAAGTGCTTTACATTTTGTAGAAAAAAGAATATCTGTCTATAAATCTATTTGTGTACCAGTCTGTGCATATGTCCATCTCTTTCCATTAATTTATTTTTCTGGCTATCTCTGGGGCTTGTGGGTCCAGGATTCAATACCTGCTGTGACCAGGTCACCTGCACTTGTTGGAGAACACAGTTTCAATCATCCTTCGCCTATTGCTGTGTCGTCCTCATGCCCGAATTAGTAGGCATGTGGATTTTTTTTTTGGGGGGGGGGGTTTATTTGCCTGAAATTCTGAATCTGACATATATAATTATGAAATTCCTAAAAAAACCCTAATTTTCAATAATATATTATTTTATCATATGCCCGAATTTTTAGCCTCCTTGCCCGAATTCGGGTTTTCTCAAAGTTTGCGGGCAGCTCAAGAAAGCGCATGAGCAGAGATGCAGGACGTAAAAGCCGAATTCATCTATCTATTTCTTTGCTTCCTTCTCTGCCTGTCCTTCATTATTTGTCCCTTCTGTCCTTTCATCCATAGCCAATCCCATGCTTTGTAGGCACGGGGCTTGGGCCCCTATAAATTTTGCTCCTGTCCTAATTAGCCTACCCAAGTACATAAATACAGGAAGTACAGTCCCAATCATCCATCCACCCCAGCTCTGCTGATGGTGGCATGCCCAACTGTTAAAATCTGGGGCCTAAAACTAATATCTATGCTATGCTTTGCTCCATCACTATTGCCTGTCCTATTAACTGGCCATTGCACAAATGAAGGATGTCAAGCCATATCACCCGGCCATCCATCCTTCCTTCTGTTCTCTTAAATTAAGTTAGAATTCACACATTTGATCACACTTTATGAAACTTCCTTTTATAATTAATTTTGCTTTATGATCTCTTTGTTTGGTTTTGTTGAAACTGTGAACTCTTAATCTGTAAGTTTGTTAATCAGTCATGGTGGATGAGCAACCTTCACTGTCCAGATGACAACTTCTGAGGCAGCCAAGCACGACTGTCTGCCGGACTATTTCTGGTCAAACTTGTCAAAAACAAAAGAATTGCTCAAGCATGACACAACTTAAACTTGGCGTATGCAAAGTTGTCAAACATGAATAAACTCCAGTGGACATTACAAGAAAGCTATTTTGCGTTGTATATTTTAATGAAATGAACTTGCTGGCAGCTGTGGTATGCAGTGACTATGCACAAGAGGACAGCACATTCCAACATTCAGAACCAGTTTTAGTGTGAAGTGCTGACTGCTATCACAAGGAATAATATTATGTCAATTAACATCAATTTAAGCACTGAGAAGTACAATATTGCAGCCAGGGATGCATAAGAACCATTTTGATGATCAGGGTACGTCAGTTGGGATTGTCATTTTGTCTATGAAATGTTTTAGTGAATACACTAACTTTACTTGCTAACAGGAAATGAAGGTAACGACAATGGTCTTGGAATGAATTCCAAGGACCCAATAAATCTGTTGCAAGTTGTCAGACTCTTGTGGATTCTAGGGGCACAAAAAATGTCAGATCGTAAAAATACAACATGCGTCCGACGGACCTTGCATGAATGAGGTTCATTGCTGTGAACTGCAGTCTCATTAAGTGTTGTTTATTTCTGACAATAAAAGTAGACCTACAGTCAAGAATAATTAATAATTACGAGAGGTATGTTTTGTTTGATTGGCCCAAGAAAATCACAAATAACCACACCGACCAATCAGAGCCTCAAATCTTTCTGACATCATCATTTCACTGCCCACTGTTTACATAACAATGTCAGATAATTACATGTCTACAGGTATCACATGGGTTTTTGCCTGAACTTCACTGACTATTGTGGGATGTTAGGGGTATCCCAATATTACTGGTGCCCTTTGCTTTCTGATGACGTTTTCCCTTTCACTCCTCAAATTTCAAACCAAATAACAACATCAAACATCTGCAAGTTAAATCATTTCTGAGTATAATGCTTAGTAGAAGTTGAGATATTGAGTATAATATCAGTTCTCACCGGGACAGTACAATGAGTGGTTCCAACACAATTCAAACCACATTCCTCTTTGAACATCTGTGGACAAATGTTGTAGGATTAGCAAAAAATATCTACATTCAACAACCTGCAACACTACAATGGTCAATTCACAATAGTCTTTAAATTGTCACTTACAAAGTCATATCTCAAGAAATTATAATTATAATGTTAAATAAGAATAAAAATTGTTCACAATACTTATAAATAACAAATTAATATCTGTATTTCTAAAGCCAGTTCTTAATATCATATTTACATGAAATCTCAAATCCTTTTCTATGCTATTGAACTGTTATGTCAGAGATATCAGAGATGACTTCTAGCATTGCAATATATGTAAAATAACTATAAGCTATGATGTAATTTCAACCCGGCTTCCAGCCAATGTGGATCCGCAAAGACTGAGCATCACAGTTTCAACACAGTGTCAGAGTAAGCATTTTATCTGGGATAGCTGCTGTAACCACATTGTCACAGCTTGCCAGCCAATGGGCTGACAGTAAAACCAAGATGGATGGATGGATGAATGGGGCTTTACGTCCTTTATTTGTGCATTTGGTAGGCTAATTAGGACAGGAGGAGGACACGGAAATGAGGCGTAGGATGATTGAAACAGCCGTCCAACATAGGCCCATGTGACCCGGCAAGAGCTGGATTCGAACCCTGGACCCAGCAATTGGCAGTCCTGCATGCTACCACTAGACCAACCTGCCCCCCCCCCAGTAAAACCAAGCATCGCAGTTGAAATAATATATTAAAAGGAAACATTATATTTGTTATCCCAATGATCTATCATTTGCAATCACCAGTCTAATCTGACAAAATGGCAGCCTCTTGAGCATTCACAGTAGACAACTGTTATAATTCCCACAGAGTTGTTTGACTAATCTGTAAACTTGCGACTTGACAACTTTAAACTTCGATGGACCTCGCAATAAACAAAAGGCTTTTGACAACTTCTGTAAACACATGGATTATGTGACATATGGTTTGTTCTAGTAGCCCATTGGCTAACAGACTGTTATGTGGAACTTGCATAGGTTTTCCCAGACCCAATTTTACTGTGTTGAAACTGTGATGCTCAGTTTTGGAGGATCCCCATTGCATTGAAGCATTTCTTTTCCAGCTATACTGTAGACGAAACTTCAGATCTTGAGTAAATATCTAAGGCATGCAGTACAAGGTAATGAGAATTACCACAGGGTATAATAGTATCATGCATTTACACATATTTATTATTTTATAAATGTGGACTATTAATGAATTCTTAATTTTAACTAAGTTACCCTGAGAGATAGGTCAGGTTTCAATCAAAAATTTATTAAATTTTCAAGTTTTCTGATGCAATTCCACTATGATACTCTGTATGAAAAGTTTCTTTGCTGTTGGATTAATCTATCTGGCTCTAATAATTTCATAAATGCCCTCAAAGACGCCTGGATTTATTTCGGGTACGCACAGTAATAAATCAACACTTGCTTGCTGTTAACTTTATGATGTCATCACCATTGCATGAATTTGATAACTTGAAGCTATATATGGTTAAATAGTTTCATTGGATCTCTGATTGTATATTACGATACCAGCATGCAATAGGGGCGCACCTACGATACAGATACCAACATGCTATAGGGGCGTATATGCTATACATTTATTGTTAAAATGCATTATTACTGTAACAGTCAGTGAGTAATTTTAAAATGGATCTAACTCAAAAGAACTGTTACTAATAATAACATTGAAGCTATATATGTTTAACAATGGTTATTGTGAAGTCATCAGCAATGATTTCCCAGGTATTGGAAGAATCCCATAAAGACATGTAAGGTTGTAAAATGAATGATCACATTTTTCAAGGAATTCATAAAAAGTATTGAAACTGTTTTGTCATTCAGGGTAACTTTAAATATTCCAATGACCATAATTGGAAGGATGTGGAGGGGACCTGCATTTCATTTTTAAGAAATCCTCACAACAGTATTTAGAGTATACATGCCATATTTAAAATGACTCCTACAAACTGGCAAACATCTCTCATGATTCATGTCAAGGCTTATGCCTTTTCTTGATATTGAGGAGGAGGGCTGGAATCACTGTAAGTTGGCAGTGGAGCGAGGGCGTCTTGGGGTGCCGGGTACTGTGCAGGTTGTCCAGAGTAAGGTCCAGGTTGTCCAGGATACTGTCCAGGTTGTCCAGGATAAGATCCAGGGTAAGGTCCAGGTTGTCCAGGGGCAACAGGAGACACTGGACCAGATGGAGAATAGAACTGTCCTGGAGCTGCTTGGTACTGGACAGCCGACAGTTGCACACCACCACTGGTGACTGGAAAGACGGATAGATTTTTCATATTCAAGATAAATGAGCCAGAATGTTGATATGGCAACCATAGACCCCATCACTACAATGCAGCATCCACTGTCAACAGGGTACTATTTGGATGTTTGAAACTAGCTCGTTTTTAAGGAGATCTTTTCTCTAACGGAGATATTTTTGGAGGAAGTTAAAAGTGAGAACAGCTTGATCCTGTCATCCTATGATTTCAATCATCACAATAATGACGATGCTCCAATCTGCTCAAAAGCAACGCCCTTCAGAATAGTTATATAAATTACTTCAGTGTATTATGAAACCCAGCAATCATGAAATCAAGACACAAATGCCTAAACAATTAAACATTCTGCTTCAACTTGATGTTTTGGTTGAGAATGAGAGACTAAACTTGACTCACCAATCTGTCCAACTCCCAAGCCGGTGTGCTGTCCTACAACGACCTGAAATCAACAGAGAAGGAATGTCAGACAAGAAATCCAAGTCAGTTGAAAATTTACTGTAGTTGATTTCATTCAAGTAATTTTAAAATCAACCAAAAAACATATCTGATATGCATGACCTATGCAAGAGCTCCAATCATACTTTGGTTTAAAAATTGAATTATTATGAAGAAGAATCTGAAAGGAATCTTTAAAACGAGACATACCCCAGGTCTTCTTTCACAACAGCAACCATGGCAACAGTAGGCGGCCGCGATTATTGCCACAATTGCTTCAATTATTCCGCCAATGAGAATGAAAGCATGGAATGCTATAGCCGCACGGTTTTGCTAGAAAAACAAGGTACATATCACAATTATCATTCTTTGCTGAGGAATTACTTTAACCAAAAGCTATTGACTGAAGGGTGTGGCATGTAAAACTTCTTATGTAATATAATTTAACAGTCAGTGGATCAGGCTGAATAAAAAGGCTAACAGGGGGGGAGTAGAATTCTCATCAACTATAATTTTAATTTTGATGCAAATGTCAAAATGATACCACTTATTTCCTGTTACTCTGTGCAGAATGAAACACACAGAGGGCACTCACATAACAGTAGTATTGATAATATCCTGAATCATAGCTGGAACGACATGTTCTCTGCGAGGCGAGCCCAATTGATGCCTGAGTGATTGGACCAATGCTCAGAATAGCAGCAACTATGGACAAAACCATAGTGGAGACTACCTGAAATATTGAAACAGTTGAGCTTTGAGAAAACATAATCTTGTATACCCGACAACATAAACAATAGTAAATATATAAATATTAATGACTTGTCTTGGGAATTAGGAATCACGAATATATGTCGATATGTCATGGGCTGTCAACTAGCCAAATGATCATCAACTTACTGTGCATGTTGATTTAGACTTTGATGATTGAACACCAAAAGCTCCAGCAAGAACAAACTGAAATTAGAATGATACAATAAACAGGTCAACAACCTACAATTTCACAATAGTCAAAAGTATATCAAAGTCTTGGTAAATTATTCACTGAATTTCACATACCACTACAGGTGCCCAGAAACCGGCCATGCCTTCAAAACCTCGAGCATGTATGGCAGTGAGAACAATCTGAGAGATGAAGATGACAATGCCACATGCGATTTGGATGAAGCCCAGGATGCGAGCTGCCCCAGTCTTGTAGCCGTGGTAGGTTCCCTGGGAATGAGAATAATTGCAAACATATCTTCGTAGTCAAGAAATTGAATGCTCCCTCAAATTAAAATATTATGCAAATCCTGATTGGATTCTTCACATCTTTAAATAAGTACGATTATTGTCACAACAATATTTAATACTTTAATGCGAGTAACAACACTTTCAAAATTTTGTTTATCATAACTCATAAGTGGCATTTTTAATGAACTGCTTATACTGGGTCTGATCGAAACTCCATGCCACTCATTTGTCATTCAGCTGGCTGCTTACAGAGCTCTAGAGTCAAAAGGACTGTTTGAATAATTTCTTAAGAGGCGCGGACACTAGAGTCTTCACGGTTTCAAGCCAGTTGATTGGATTAATTAGCATAACATACCTTTTGATTGGGTATAAAAAACCAATGTAATGCTGAGGCATCAAGCTACGTACACACTACACAGGCATTCTCCACCAATAGAAATCACTCGTTTATGAAAGTATCATTCAGAAGACAAATCAGTGCTTTTGACTTTGGCAGTTACAACTTTTGTGTGGTAACAGGGACAGGACGGGAGGAGGACAAGCTATGAAACAAAGGATTCATCTGGCTGTTCATGACTGCGGTGAAGATCAACGAAGTTGTCCTTTGCAGGAATCAAACTCAGGGCTCTTCAATGGAGCAGGCCTAATGCTCTTGACCAATGCATTAATCAACTTTGCCATCTAGTGGACTTTGACCTGAGAAGACCACTTTTATGGTCCAACATCAGTATATGGGTCAGCTTATAAATGTGTCCAGATGCCAGACAAAGAAGTAGTGATGATACGACGTTAAGGCTGGGGGTCCACGGCAAGGGTCCACTCACTGCACCAGGTCAGAGGCTTCGTTGCAAAGGAGAGTCTACATCATTGTCACATCACAGTGAATATTTTGTATGGGGGAATGTCCCATAACAGCAATGTGCTAAAACTAAATTTTGAAGAATTTATACAGCCCATCCATTATCAAACCCATGAGTCATCATAAATTGTATTGCATTTTACAAAGGAGAATATACTCACATCACTTGCGGGTGCGTTAACTATCTGGATGGGAGTCCCAGAAGCCGTGTAGAGGGTTGTGTACTGGCCGTTCTGAGGCTGAGTGAATGTCACTTGCTGTTGGGAGGGAACAGCATATTGCGGTTGTGAACCAACTTGATTCATCATTTACTGGAAAAAATTTAGTCAAATTAAACTGAATTTATTTTAAAGTATTGCCCCGTGAAATATACCAATAACAGCCTGATAATGTAATGTTGTTGTGTTGTCCATGTAATACATGATTTGTGAACTACATTTATTATACAAGGTCTACGTGAGTTTAGAAGTAATCTACTAAGAATATGGGCCATGAGTCTCACTTCATACATTGCCGTGACAGAAAATTCAAAATAATTCTGATTCAGGCAAATTATTCTCTTATCTAGTCATTTCAAATATATGTCCATGTCTGTAGTAATGACAATTTCTAAAATTGCTTGAAGCTGCACCAAATTAAATTTCTGAACGATGAACAAATAACATGGTGGTAGGATCCGACATAGAAGTTGTTTGATTTAAATGAGAATGAAGAGTCAGCCCTGAACAACCTATATTCTTCTATCTTGTGTGTCTGCTCATCTCTTGATCATTTCTATTTTTCCTGCCTTTCATAAAGTCATTGGTAATTTCCTTTCTTGGTCTGATTATTTGTTGTCTGACTGAAACTCCTCGATATTACTTTTGTCAATATGAGTATATATATATATCGGCCTATCCTCATCTACCTGTAATTAGCAACATAAGAAATAGCATTTAACTTACCAAATTGACTTACAGAATTATGTTGTAGGTTCCACCTCTTTTAAAATGTTAACATGGCATTACCCTCCCTGGACTTATATTACTGCTTCTCCCCTTTACTCTCATATTAGCACTGAGCATGCTAGTATTAAATATTAAAAAGACCACTTGAAATCAATAGCTCGGAATATATACTATTGATCATGACTGATTGCATGACTGCATCTCTTCAGATTTTGCATTACTGCACATTAAGCAATATCTATTCTATTCTTTACATTGTATGTACATTAAATTTTTATTATGGTGAGTCCAGAATATATCGATTCCTCAAGAAAAATTGCTGAATTAACCGAACGGTTAAATTTGAACCAACAAATAAATCTAATCACTGAGTGACAGCACTCCCTGAAAAAACCATTCTGTCTGAATGGACTTGAACCCAGGAGAGACATGACAGAGAATCCAAAAGCACTTTCACTGAACCTTTATGAACCACATCGAAGCTGGAATTTGCTGTGTCTGGACAACAAATTAGTCTTGCTGCACTTACCATTCTCTGCTAGTCTCTATTTTTAATGGTATAAGTAAACAGGTAATCATGATCATGTGCCTAGAAGATTATATATCACTTCTACTCTTCTGCATAAATAGCTTATTAAGCTTTACATCACTTTTATATTGAAGTCTAGCCATAATGTCACAAACTGTAGTGTACAGCCTAAAATATGGTCCTATCATCATCAGCTGAGTTAGGCTGACAGTGACATTATGATACCTTTTACATGTAAAAGTGGAAATGACATGCCTGCAGCGACACAGAATGGTACGATCATTCCAAGCTTACCTGATGGGTTGACTGACAAGAATTCTTGAAAATCCAAATGCCTTCAATGACTAATGCGAATGGCAACCACCAAGAAATCTATAACAACTGTTTACAACATCCTTGTTTGTTTTTGTGACCTACTTATTTTTTACACCAGATGGCTCTGTTCCGTTTATGAAGCACATGCTGCCATCTACTGTATATTACAAGTATTGCTGCTGAAAGACTGTGCTGCAGCAGCAAGTTTTGGAACAATCTTGATACTAATAGGCTAATATAATAGTTGGGTTGCAGTAGGTTATTTTTGTTTTGTTAAATTTCATATTTTCAGAAACAGATGAACGTAACCTCCTCTAGAAAAGGTGACAGTTTAAATAGTGTACCAATTTTATATTATCTGCTTCAATATTCAACTTTCAGACAAAACTCAAAATAAAAGTATAAGTTCTTCTGGACGCAGGAAACGTGTCCTCTATATCCAGATCCTTGTCCTCTCGGTGTAGTGCATGGAATGGAGATAAAAACTTGCTAAAATCATCTTTATTAAAAACTCAGGGAGGGGCCTCTACTGCTGCCTTTTCCTATTAATTAAAAAATAATATGTACATATAGACATGTTCAGAGCTGCGACACTAGCTCCCGCTGCCATTTCAGGTGGGCCGCTACTACTGCCTCACTCAAATAAATAAACCTGGATTGTAAATGGGCCGCTACTGCTGCCTCATTTATCCAAAATAACCTAAAATGACTAGCTAGCCTTATCTTTATATCAAATAAATAAATAGTAATCCAAAATTTGGGTTTGAGTTGTCCTTCTTTTAAATAGTTGATGAGTTTGAGCGTTGAAGAAGGGGTACGCAATGGGGATCATACAGGCCGTGCAGTATTTTATATACCTCAATCATATCTCCCCTGCCCTACGACGTGCCAGGTTTGGGAGTTTTAATGACTGGAGACGTTCCCGATATGTCATGTCTTTAAATCCATTTATCTGTCTTGTAGCGCTTCTCTGGACTGCCTCAATTCTCTTAATGTCACCCTTGGCCTGCGGATTCCATACCGCTTGCCCGTACTCCAAGTGGCTACGTACTAGGCTGGTATACAGTGAAACAAAGGTTTCCTTATCCAAATGACTAAATGTTCTTCTGATCAACCCCATGTTTCTTGACGATTTTTTAATGCAGCCCCCAATGTGTTCTTTGAAGCTTAGTTGGCAGTCTACAACAACTCCTAGGTCTTTCTCGGCCATCGACTGTGGGATCTCCCTATACTCTTTGGTGTTTGGGTCCCGTAGGTATCTTACTTGCAGGGATGGCTCATTAGTTCTTCGGATTACAAGTTTTTTACATTTGCTGGAATTGAATTGTAGCAACCACTTTTCCGACCAATGATCCAGATTCCTCAGGTCGTCTTGAATAACATTGTCCTCTTCTTTGCTAATTACCGGCCATGCATCCTATGCATAGGACGGTAATGCAGTGATATGCATCCGATGTGAGTCACGAGCCTCCAGGCCTAACCAGTCCATTCCAAGGGTTTATTTTATATGTATTTCTCAGTTATAATATCGTAGATTATGCCAATTGTGTCTTTTTTTAGTTAAATGCAATAATATTAGAGTTATAAACATCTCCTCTAATGGCTAGCGCTGGGTATACATGTAGGTCAGACTGATCTGTGCCGCCATTTTCTTGTGTATTTGCGCTGTCATACACATGTCACACATGTGGAGTGTGAGCATTGTATCTTAATCTTTCATTGTATTTCCTCAATTCCAATCTATTTGTATTTTGTTCATTTCAAGCAGTCATGTTTGGGCAATCAATATTAATTGCTCTCTATTGAACCCTACATATTGACACTTCTGTCTCAATAGCAATCAGTAGCTATCAGTGCCTGCATCTTACAGGCAAGTAATCAACTCAATTCCAATTAAACATATACCCACCCTTGTAACATCTTACATTTAGGAAAAAAAATAGCAAGAAAGGGGCAAAATGCAAAAGTGGTTAAAAAATTAAATTATATAATTTTGTTAATATCTATCTATAATCTGGTTAATATCTATCTATATATCTATCTGCCTATTTGCCTATCAATCTTTCCATATTACTTTCTTTCTATCGTTTTATTTTATTTATTAAAACCTTTATTGCAGGCAACAATGTACCAATATACAGTTGTCCATAGCTTCTTAAAAAAAAATAATAAAAGACTGCATAACTAGGCCTACTTGTTGAGAGCAAGGCATTGTTAGCACCTGCGACCAATATTTTGAACTTTCTTTCTTTTTTCCTATCTATAATCTATAGGCCTAGATATCTTCCTGTAAATCTATCCATCTCCCTTTCTATCTCTTTATCTGTTTATCTGTCAAGGAATTAAATCCGAATTATTCACACAAAAAACAAACACTGTAATTCAGAATCATTGGGCCCAATTGAGGTGAAAGGAATTTGATGGCAATTAATTACTGAAGAAGTTTTGAACAAAGGTTGAGTACATTGCTTGATTAGCTCAGTTCTTTCATTGATTGTACTTATTACATTCCAATCAAATACATGTGCTAATTGCTGTTGGGGCGGGGGCCCTTCATATACACCTAGGCCTATTTAAAATCATGTGTATTACAATGACAAAGCATACACTTGTGCATGGGCGGTCCTGCACCTCTAAGAGTGCTTGTTCTACATAGCTTTGTGTCGTCGGCAAAAATGTAAGCATCTAGACTGACAGCATTTTGCAAGTCATTGATATATATAACGAACAGGACTGGTCCAAGGACCGAGCCTTGGAGGATTCCGCTTGAAACTTCGATCCTGTCGGAGCATTTGTCCCCAATCTTCACCTTCTTGGTCCGGTCTTTCAGGAAGTCAGCGATCCAACTTTTCACTGGATTTGTGTTGCCATAAAATTCGATCTTTTTTATCAATCTCTTGTGGGGCACGGTGTCGAAGGCTTTTCTGAAGTCTAAATTGATTGCTTCCACTTGGTTCCCATTATCCAGGGCCTCGGTCCAAACATTTAAGATCATCTAGACATTCATTGAAGAGTTAAGATTCACAAAGATTTAGATAAGAGATGTACACCATAATTGAAAAGGCATGAAATTGGATTAAATTATTTGACATGAGGCAGTATTTACTTATCTGTTTCTCACTTTTAGTTTGTATTGCATGTGACAGGTCTAAAAACAAGTAGGTTCTCAAACCTTCTCACAATCATGAGACATAATTTTAGGCTTTGCTGATATGCAATGAAAATTTATGCGTAACGTATCCAGTTTCTGGATTGAGCATTTATCCGTGTTACCCCCCCCCCCATGATTTGGAACAAGTAAGGCCCCCGATTCATCAGCTGTTCTTGTTTCATAGGCAAATTCAGCAGATCTGATAAAACATAAAGCTACAATGCAAAGGAAGATTGTCTCATGAAAAATGTCAATAGATTTGGTTGTTCATCTAGTCCAAATCTTCCATAAGTCAAAAATTGACAAATGCAACCATTAGAGTGCTTAAAAATGTTTATTGAACATCCAGCCAAAGTATTTTTCATATAATTAAGATTTTAAAATTCAAATATATGATGATTCTAAAATTGCTTTACATTGGAATCTAATTGAGTGAACCTTGAAATGTATTCCCATACTTTAAGTTCCAACCCATTCATAAATTTTGATTGAGAAATTTAATTATATTATCAATTGTCATAAAAATTAGCTCTTTCCAAATTGGGCCATGACAGGGTTAGCACTGGACAGGGAAGCTCAAGGGCATGGTAATGTGAAAATCTGCTAATTATTATGCATCATTTGTTAATGTATAAAAAAAATCAGCAAAATAAACTTTTCATACTAAATCATAATTGACAAAAAAAGTACACGAAAATCTACAAAACAGTGCAAGTAAATAGCAATAAACTGCTGAGTGAAATACAAATATATCAAGAATATTCCTTTCATGCACACTAAAGCTCATTTTAGACATGTTAAACATGCCTCTAAATTTCAAATGCACACTATTCGAAATATCCAATCATAATTTTTACATGAAATCGCTTGAAACTAGAGTTTACGACCAACCATCTACAGACATAAATGTTTAATCATTGCATTTTGCTCACTTTTATATCGGTTCTCTGATATTTTCTGGCCATTTAGTCATTTCAAATACTGCCAAATTGTCGACATTTGATGAAAATACAATATCAATTTAGTTCGATGTTTATAATGCAATTCTGTCACATTTTTCAACTTTTTTTACGAATGAAACAATTGATTGGGCTGCTTTGTTATAGTATGTGAGCGTAGGTCTTTCTTCACCTTGACAAGGTCTCAGCCGATGCAGGTCGTGTATGCCAAAGTGGTGCATGCAGCGTCATCAGAAGATAGTTACAACATATCAATATTGCAGACGTACTGTAGCACGGCTGTATTCAGTTTTAAAAATAAAATCAATTCATTGACTATTAACATAAACACTACAAGTTATGTCATTGACTATTACAGTCCTTTTCATACTTACGTGGAATCTCAAGTTCTTTTCTATGCGTTTGAACTGTGATGTCAGAGATGACTCTATTCTAGCATTGCAATATATGTAAATTAACTACAAGCTGTGATGTAATCTCAAACTGGGTCAGATTCCCCAGCTTCTAGCCAATGTTGATCCTCCTGAACTGAGCGTCACAGTTTCAACAGAGTTTCAAGTAAGAATTTTATCAGGGATAGCCCCTACAACCAGGTCATCACAGCTTGATAGCCAATGGGCTGACAGGAAACTATGCATCACAGTTCAGACATTGAAATATTGAAGGAAGCATTACATTTGTGATGCCAATGACTTATCACAGCAATCACCAGTCTAATCCTACCAAATGGCAGCTTTTTTGAGCATTCACAGTAGACAACTGTTATAATCCCCACAGAGTTGTTTGATTAATCTACACAGCGAGCTTGAACAAACTTTGGGGTTAAAAAAATTGACCAAGAAAACGATTAGTACAGTGATGTAGAGGAAGATCAGGCAAACATTTTGATGTATCAAACGAAAAAATCTGTTGGGAATTTTTTGAGATATTTGAGTTTTAAACTTTTTATTTATCACACCCTATTGTTAGCATGGAATCTCCATCTAAAAATGATCAAAACTGCCCATTTTTCCTTACAACTTTAAACTTTGATGGAAGTTGGTATAAACAGAAAAGCTTGGCCAATTTTTTGTAAACACATGGCTTATGTGATGTATATTTGTACTGACAGCCCATTAGCTGAGAGACTGTGATGTTGAACTTTTCCCAGACCTAATTTTCACTCTGACACTGAGTTGAAACTGTGATGCTCAGTTTGGTGGATTCGCATTGGCTAGAAGCTGGGGAATCTGACCTAGTTTAAAATGACATCACAGCTTGAAGTTAATTTAAATATATTGCAATGCTAGAATAGTGTCATCTCTGACATCACAGTTCAACAGCATAGAAAAGAACTTGAGATTCCACATAAGTATGACGAGGACTGTAACATAAACATGACAAGTTATGTCAGGAATATACATATGCAAAACACACAATATCAGCATGCATTCAAAAAACTTGAAAGTGTCAAAAAGGACAGGTTTTAGTCTGTCTCAAAATTCTTAAAGATACACATTCCAAGGGAATATATGTTCATCGCCTTCATCCATGGTCTTGAGCATTGCCTGCTTATTGTCATCATGGTTGCTAAAATATAAATGGGACTCCTGCTGAGAGCAATCAACTTACAACTATGTGCTCAGTTGTGCTGTATATATAGTAAGATATATATGATAAATAAAGTCTTACAAGTTCAATTAAGGCAAACATTAGTTGGTGTGCCCTTGCCTTCTTTGGAGAAGGCGATTTGAGTCGTTGCAGTTGAATGTTTTAAGTCTAAGATCTCCTGGTCGTATCTGAGTTTGTGCAGCATGCTTTGAATGCTCACTCTTACCCCACGGCGGACCTGAGAATGAACAAAAAATGTATTTGAGTTAGGCCTAATCATTTGAACATTGCTATTAATGTGGAAATAGCCGATGGTTATGACAAAGTGACATACCTTTTCATTTAAGGCACAATAGAAAATGAATATGAAAAATCCCTGGTAGAAAAAAAAAGACGTTGATTGTTAGTCACAGATGGCCCGTCATATTGATAATTTACATTGTTCATGAAAAAGCACAAAAGCAGATAAGAAACATGTAAATGAGTTCTTGCCCACCTGAAGGGAGTTTGCAATGGCAAATACATATTGGAAAATGACGGTTCCTTGATTGACAGAGAGTAAACCAAATATCCAAGCCACACCCAGCAAAGGCAAGATGACCATGATGTTCCAAATGACTGCTCTCATCCTTCTTCTTTGCTCGTCGAATTTCGAAGTGGCACATGTGTTCTTTTCTCTGACCCCCTTGAACTTCGAAGTGGCTGCAGTGTGGAGCACTTTCACGAGCACTGCAACGTTGGCCTGCAGATAGAAGGATCAAATAGCCATACGAATATAGTATCAAAATATGCAGGAAAGATAAATAAACAAATAAAATTCCACTGCTCGTATTTCATTTATGGTTTGCAAACCATGCTTACCACAATTATAACTGCAACGGGTGCTACAAAGGCTGTGTTGAGAATGCCTCCCCTTTCAAGCCAGCAACTGAAGAAAGATTATAAATGTACAATGTCAATTAAGAGGGGTATTCAAAAAGTTCTGACCAAATTTTTTTCGAGCCTTTCCTTTGAAGCAGCAGACTGAAATTTTCACAGAATAATTTCCAGGTATTTCACTATCTATTTTGAAAATATTATACCTATACCAGGCAGAAGCAGAATACCTATAGGTGTTTATATTACTTTCAGTAACCATGAACACGAGAACTACACGCACCCAGCGCAGGTCAATTTTTTTCAATAAATAAAACAATGTAGTATATATTCATGAAAATACATGCAAAAATGCAATTGATTATGAACGAAGTATTTCTTGACAATTCAACAGCATTTAAAAAAGTTCATAATCGCATTCCAAACAAGTATGCACATGTTCAACCCATTTGCTCAGGCAATAAGCGATGCCTTCCAAAATGAGCAGTTCCCAAATCTGGATATGTGTGGCCCCTCATTTCTCATGATGATATAGGTTCCGGGGCAATACCCCTTTACTGCATAGTGGATTGTTTCCACAATAGCACCTCTTTGAGACACCGCTTTGATCGAAAAGGTATTTGGCAATTGCTTCACCAAATTAATTTGAAATATAAATATTTGTTTGGAAGGAAACGACTTATACCTAAAGAAACTTAAAGCCTGTCAAGAAATCAGGGTTGCTTGATTTAAATTATTTGATTTAAATTGTGATTTAAATCAGTGATGTTAATCAATGATTTTTATTGTAAATCACTATATGTTACAAAACTGCAAATAGTTTGCATATAAATGCTATAATGGATCAGTTGACACCTTCACACTTGAATTGGTAAGGAATCACTGCTGTGATGGAGACACCAGGGTGGTTTTTGGCTCACTTTAATCCAGTTTAAACAGCAATCCTCTTTCATGCGACAAATTCCTAATCTCGTGCCAAAAGTAGCACTCATTAAACAAGAAAACAACAATAACAAACAATAGTAATAAAAAATACTGATTCTATGGTCATGGTTAGTTATTTCAATCATTCCTTTGCTCCTAAGTACAATATTCTACGGACAGTGGCTTCCAAGTATTCAAAAATTGTGACTTTGGAATAGGATTAAACACTGTTAATTCTGTCTTGGAAGCCAAGTAAAACTTTTCCTATTTCATCTGTCATTCCTAGCAATAGCAGCTCCAAAAAGTTGACAAAATTCCACACTTGAATTGACATTTAATTCATATTCTGAGGGAATTTGTTGCAGCTGGGAAAAGTAAAAAATATGAACGATCTACAACTTCGAATTTCAACTTAATTACATGACTTTTGGGGAGTGATAGAAATTTTTCCCATTATTGAAGAACTAATTAAGAACAGTTTATCATTTATTATGACTTCAATTTCTTCGAAAAACATTATATTTGAAAAAATACGACTGCTTGATTTAAATCTGATTTAAATCAAAAAATCCAATTTAAATCAATAAATCCGATTTTTTGATTTTTTTGATTTAAATCGTATTTTTTTGCAACCCTGCAAGAAATACCGTTTTGCATTTTAAGACATCTATTTTCTAATAAATTCTAGTGTTTTAGTAACAGGGTGACTGGTGTCCCCACTGTACAGTAAAATTTGTAACACAAGAGGGCAGCAGTTTCTAGTTGAAACTGCTGGCAGCTAGGTGGTGCTAGTGAATAATTTGCCACTCACTTTTTGACACAGAAGCCATGTGAGAAGCATGTGGCCTGCTTTGTGATGTTTGAAGATATTATAAAATACTTGCTAATTAGTTCTGGGATCCATGCTGTGGATATTCAATATTGTGCTATACAAGTGTAAACCATGACCAAGCTCAGGGTTTTATTTATGGATTGGAATTAAAGCCTTGGTGCATTGGATTGGAAACTGGTGATTCCTAGTCGATCTGTTATACTGGGTGCTCGTGCGGGATTCCCTCATCGCTCCAGAAGAAGCATTCCAGGGGATTCCATTGAACTGGCAGAATCTACAAGGAGTCATCAGCTGGCTAGATCAAGTTTATACAGCATATTAGACTGCATCTACACTTCACTTAAGGACTTAATGGCAGCTAATCCTTAAAGTTGTTAAGGCCAGTATATAACTGTAAAAACTTTGGAAGGTCAAAGCACTGAACTTTAATAGACTTGTGCAATCTTATGCAACATTGAGTAATCCAGTTGTTTACATGCTGAATGACCTGACCTGGCCCATATTATTGTTTACATGAACTGTCAAACTCAGCTGATCTGCAGTAATTTGAAGAATTTGGACATTTTCTTCAACTTTAACACTTATAAAATAATTTAATTAAAAGACTGACATTACTGCGTGATTGCAGCTGCCTGTGGATTTATGCTCTGAATTTCAGAATTATTTTTCACCAACTTTTGATTGTTTGAGAATTAATTTGGACTTTACATTTTTTTATGGATTGAAAATTGACCTATGCTTGTTGAATGTGATTGTTTTGGGGAATGTTTATTTCTTGTTGACCATTGACTGCATTGATGATTGTTGATGGTTATTGAATTGATGAATGTTTTGCTTATGTTGTGACATTATTGTTTGATTGTGATATTGCGTATTGTGAACTTAGATATTTAATTTTTCACAGATTTGCCTTATTTTAGAATAATACTTGGACTTAGAAATATTTTGAAGTTTCATTGATATTGTTTAGTAGTTGGTTATCCTAGTTGACTATTAGCATTGTTGATAGTTACAATTGTTGGTAGTTATCATAGGTAATAGTTACTATTGTTCATAGCTACCATAGTCATTGAATTAGTTAGCCACTATTGTTACATACAACCATGGAATTCTCAGAGGAGGAGAAGAACCAGTTGGTGGAAGTCTGCAAGCAGTTGGGGACTAAGCCGAAGTTTGACTCCAAGGATGACCTCGTCAATTGGATGAAGGACTATGTCAAGGGGTTGGAACCAGGTGCAGGAGGCGGAGGAGATGTCAAGCCTGAAGTAGTTAACACTAATGATCAACAACCTAAAAAGGAAATTCTACCGAAAGTCCCTATCTTTTCTGGACACCCACCTGTCAAGTCGGATCATGTGCCCTTTGAAGTTTGGCTTTATGAGTTACAGTGTCTCATGAATCAGCAGCGCTTCACTAAAACGGCAATCCTTAGTGCCGCAAGGATGTCACTTCGCGGGGATGCCAGCAAGGTTGCAGTGCGCCTTGGCCCAGACGTCACCATTGAACAACTCGTGGGCAAGATGGAACATTTGTATGGCACCATCGATAGTGGAGAGGATTTACTAGCCAGATTCTACTCTGCCACTCAGTACCCAGATGAAGATGTTGTCACCTGGTCTGGGAGACTGGAGGACCTAATTACACCTGCCATAAAAGAAAAACTCTTCACCAAGGACTCAGCAAAGGAGCCATTGAGAAACAAGTTTTGGGGCGGCCTCAAACATCCACTGAAGGAACTCTCCAGCCATAAATTTGACAGCATCAACAATTATGAAGATTTATTGGTGGAAGTGAGAAAGATTGAGAAATCTCTTGAAGCTGAGGGCAAGTCAAAATCTAAAGCGAAACAGTTTGTTCAGCAGGCAGCAGACACCGAGACTCCGGAAGCAGAATCCACCACTTCGGCACCCACTTTGATTCAACTTCAGGCACAGATTGCGGAACTATCGACGCAAATGAACTTGTTGACTACTAGGAAACCACCTAAGTGCTGGCGGTGTGGAAAAATTGGGCATGTCCAATCTGTGTGTCGCAACCTGAACCAGCCGTTAAACCAGTACAGACCAGCAGAGAGGGGCAACTGTTGGCCGCACAACCCAGCGCCCCAGAAGGATTAATTGGACAGAGTTGTGAAAGCACTTTAACCATCCAAGGAATCAATACTTCAGTTCTTCTTGATACTGCTGCTACCATCTCCACAATGGTTCATTCATATTATATGAAACATTTTGCTAATTTGCCTATTGTTCCGATTGACTGTGCAATGAATGTAGAAGTAGCCGGTGGACATTCTTTGCCTTACTTTGGTTATATTCAAGTTTCTATTGTGCCTGATGTTCTAGACATTTCTGAATCACTCACTAGTTTATTGCTTGTTGTGGAAGACACAGAATATGGCAAGAGGGTACCTGTGATCATTGGTACTAATGTACTGTCAAGACTCAACCACATCAGAGGACAGCGCCGCATCCCAAGTGCCTGGCATATGGTTTTTCGCACCCTGAGTTTGAACACAAGGAGACTTCGATGCACCAAAGGAAGGATAGCATCACTCCATTGTGACCAGCCTACCACCATTTCCGCTAATATGGTCACCACAGTTGATTGTTCTGTTGTGAATGATGTTGCATTTACTGGTGCAGTAATTGTTGATTCATCACCAGGTAGTAAATTGCCCGATGGACTTGATGTTCTGCCTATGCTTTATCACCATGTTGTGCCTTGTGATACCATTTCAGTGAAGATAGCCAATTACAGCAGCCGGCCTGTTACCCTGCAGTCCAAAGCCTTGTGTGCCCAACTTGAAGTTGCTGATGTGGAACCAGTACAATGCAAAGAGCCAACTTCTGCTACAGCACCTGCATTCAAATTTGACCTGCAGCACTTATCATCCCAAGAGTCTACCAGCGCCGTGGGACTACTGGACAACTGGCAGCATGTGTTCTCCACGGGTGATACAGATGTGGGATATACGGATGTTTTGCAGCATAGGATAGATCTTCTTGATGACCGGCCATTTAAGCAGTGTTACCGCAAAATTCCACCTGCCATGATAAAGGAGGTACGCGATCACTTGCAACAATTGTACAATGCAGGCATAATTAGACCATCATGTAGCCCTTATGCCTCTAATATGGTGCTAGCTAGGAAAAAAAACAATTCGCTTCGCCTGTGTATTGACTTTAGACAATTGAACAGGATAAGCAAGAAGGATGCTTATGCTTTGCCACGAATCACTGATATCTTTGATTACCTCTCAGGCTCCACTTACTTCAGTGTCCTAGACATAAAATCTGGTTATCATCAAGTCCCAATACACCCAGATGACATCCATAAGACGGCCTTCACCGCAGGACCACTCGGACATTGGGAATTCCGCCGTCTTGCTTTCGGCCTCACTAACAGCCCTGCAACCTACCAGAGACTGATGGAAGCCATCTTTGCTGACTTCTCTCCTAATTTTGTTCAAGTTTACTTAGATGATGTTATTGGGTTTCAAGGAGTTTTACTGAACATTTGCAACATTTAGAATCTGTGTTTCAAAGACTTTGTGACTTTAATTTGAAGCTTGCTCCGAAAAAGTGCAAACTTTTTCAGAGATCTGTTCGGTACTTAGGACATGTAGTCAGTGCCGAAGGAGTGGCCGTGGACCCTGAAAAGATAGATAAAGTGAGAGACTGGCCTACTCCCCAAAACCATGTCGATTTGCAACGATTCACCAGATTTGCAAATTATTATCGCCGTTATGTAAAGGACTATGCTCACATCGCCAGGCCATTGACCCAGTTATTGTGTGGTAACAAGAAAACCAGAGCTGAATCATCTGCGTGGATTTGGAATAGTGAGCATCAAAAAGCCTTCACTGATTTGAAGTACTACCTGACACACCCTCCAGTGCTTGCCTTTGCAGATGGGAACCTTGATTTTGAGCTTCATATTGATGGGAGCCGCACTGCTCTTGGAGGTGTGCTCTATCAGAAGCAGGATGGAGTTCTTAGAGTCATCGCTTATGGCAGCCGTACACTCAGCCCGTCAGAAGCCAACTACTCTGCTCATAAGATTGAATTTCTTGCTCTTAAATGGGCGATCACCGAGAAATTCCATGACTATTTGTACGGTGCCAAGTTTAAAGTACTTTCAGACAATAACCCGTTGACATACGTCCTAACAAGCGCCAAGTTGGATGCTACTGGACATCTGCTTTAGCTGCTTATGATTTCACCATTAAGTACATCAGCGGACAACAGAATCGTGATGCCGACGCACTCTCCAGACTGCCTGTGGAGATTAGGCAGGATGTTGTGAAGTCAGTATGTCAATTACATTGTGCAGGTTATCTGTTGCAGCATCAGGACGCTCCTGCAGAGCCCACATTTGCATTTGCTTCTAGCTCCTTTACTGGATGGAAGGAGGCTCAACGTTCCGACCCAGCTATAGGACCTCTCTTCCCATTTGTTGCACAGCAATTATCACCTGAGAAGTCGCAAGTTCCTTCCGCTGCTTTACCACTACTTCGTGAGTTCCCCAGACTTCGTATTGAAAATGGAGCCATGTACCGATGTGTAACTATTAATGATCAGGAGGTGAAACAGATTTTGCTACCTGCCGGCTTGAAAGCTGAAGCTCTTCGATCATTACATGATCACTTAGGACATCAAGGTCGTGATAAGACTCTGAGCTTGTGCAAGGAAAGATTTTATTGGCCCAAGATGATGTCAGATGTTGAAGCATATGTGTCAAAGTGTCAGCGTTGCATACAGAGGAAAAGACCACCATCTACTGCACCTCTAGTTCCCATTCCCACTTCCTACCCATTAGAAGTTGTCAGCATGGACCACCTGTCGCTTGAAAACTCAAAAGGAGGATATCCATACATCTTGGTGATCACCGATTTATTCACACGCTATGCAGTAGCTGTACCCGTCCGTAACCTGTCAGCGCTTACAACTGCCAAAGCATTCTTTGAGCATTTCATTGTGCACTATGGCATTCCCAGTCGCATACACTCGGATCAAGGAGGTGCCTTTGAGAGTCGTCTACTCAAGGAACTGTGTGACATGTTAAATATGAAGAAATCCAGGACAACTCCCTATCACCCGTCTGGAAATCCTGTCACTGAGAGATTTAATTGCAGCTTGCTACAGATGTTAGGAACCCTTCCAAATCAGAACAAGGCTGATTGGAAATCACATGTTGCTCCCATGGTCCATGCCTACAATTCTACTCCGCACACAGCCACTGGCTTTAGTCCTTATTATCTCATGTTCGGACGGCATCCTAATCTACCTATAGATGTGGCAATGGGGATCACTCGGTCTGAACCAGATGACAGTCATCACTACGTCTCAAGCCTCAAGTCCAGGCTTCTCAAGTCCTATGCTCTTGCACGAAAGTCTTCGGAGTCTGCAAAGCTTCGTCACAAACACCTGAAAGATGTGAGATGTCGTGCCGCTACCCTGGAGATAGGCGACAAAGTCTTAGTGTGGCAACTGGCTTTTCAAGGAAAACACAAGTTAGCCGATGTTTGGGAACCTAATGTATATGTTGTGATTGAGAAACCTAACCCGGATATTCCTGTTTATGTTGTTGAGCCTGATGTCAAGAAAGGGGGGAGAAGGCGCAGACGCACCTTGCACCGCAACCACTTGTTGCATGTTGGAGATATGTTGAGCTTAGATGCTAGATCTGATTCTGTGGTAGATACTGCGGAGACTCAAGTTGAGGATGTTGCATCTACAGTGGATTCTTCAGAGCATGAAGATTCGGATGGAGACGATACACTAGAAGTTCCGGATGTTGCTTCAGAGCAGGATCCAAATGCGATTGTTGAGGCGGAAGATTCAGCTATAGCAGTTGAGGATCAACCACCTGAACAGGACGAAGAAGAGGAGAGCGGAGATGAAGATGGAGCTCCCGCCCGACGTTATCCTCAGAGGGAACGTCATCCCCCGGATCGATATGAGGCTGTCATGTCGCTTTCAGCTAAGAAGCTGAAGATCGCACAAGATTTGATTACTTTTCTGAATAAGTAGATATTGAGATAGTTAGATAGTTAGGAATATGTGCAACTTTTTGTTGGTTAACCTAGTGCAGATAGATGATGTGTTCAAGAATTTTGTTTGCCTATTGTTTGTGTAACCAATTGTTGATAAATACATGTATTGACTATTGAGGAGTACTGTTTGCAATTTATTATGTTGATAAGTTTTGAAATGTTTATGATAGTGAATTTGATTGCTTTTCATGTTCGGAACTTCAGTCATGATAGTTTGACTTAGTAGAACAGTATTATTTTTAAAACAGGGGGGAGGGTGTAACAGGGTGACAGGTGTCCCCACTGTACAGTAAAATTTGTAACACAAGAGGGCAGCAGTTTCTAGTTGAAACTGCTGGCAGCTAGGTGGTGCTAGTGAATAATTTGCCACTCACTTTTTGACACAGAAGCCATGTGAGAAGCATGTGGCCTGCTTTGTGATGTTTGAAGATATTATAAAATACTTGCTAATTAGTTCTGGGATCCATGCTGTGGATATTCAATATTGTGCTATACAAGTGTAAACCCTGACCAAGCTCAGGGTTTTATTTATGGATTGGAATTAAAGCCTTGGTGCATTGGATTGGAAACTGGTGATTCCTAGTCGATCTGTTATATTTTAGTCAGAAAATTTGATCTGCTTTGAATGCACTGACATTTCGTTAGCATGGCAACTAAAAAGTGATTTAAACGTTTCCTACAGGTATGATATTTTCAGATAGATAGTAAGATACCCAAAAAAAGTTAGAAAATATCATTCAGCAGCTTCAAAAAGAAATTTCAGCCAAAATAAATTAGTCAAAACTTTCTGAACACCCCACATACAAATGCAAACATTGCAATAACTTTACATGAATTTTGATTTTAGTTATTGAGATAATAATTCCAAACAACAGAACCATTCACTCACTATTCCTCTGTACCATAACTTTTCCTGCCTGTCACACTGAAAGTGACGCCCACTACGACTGCTGGAACAACTGTGATGACGAAAAAGAAATACATTAAATACACCTTAAATACCAATGATGCGATGGGATGTTGATAATGGTAGAAATTTTCCTGTTCCAATAAACAACTGGACTTTGTGGCTTCCAATCCAATTTCTGGAAACTTTGGATTGCTGACATGACTAGAAGCGTTACTGTCAAAACATCCTTTTTACTGCATCAAACAATTTGGACTCTTCATTTAAAATCAGAGTACTGCAGGAGTGCAGGTACTGTGGGCTACTTACACCAAGCTATGACCAACAGAAGAATCGTTTCTCTTAATCGTTTCACATGGAAGACGTAAACAACATTCAGAATGAACATGACTCCATCCGCGAGCATCACCATGAATGCCACCAGCCAGAAGTAGTGAAGAAGGGCTGCCACTACTGTACAGAGTAGCTATGGGATAGTGAACATATACATGTAAACACAATGACAAAAACTTTTTTTTTTCTTAGACAATTAAGAATATCAGATAATGATACACTGGTCAATGATATCAAATTTTGTTATTAGATTTAATTAATATAAATTTCCTGAATACATTTAATTTATTCAATGAAGAACATGAAGAGTTCTTGAATTAGTTCATAATAACCTTTGCGATTTATTACGAGATTCCAGGCGAATGAAGCGAGACGAATGAGCAATTTTAATGGCTGTACGAAATTGCAAAAATAGAAAGAAGAATCCCGTACATCATACTTAACCTTGTCAATTCCAACCAAAACAGCAAATTTGCAATCATGAGAACAGCGCACAAGTTGAGATACACAATCGCATGTTGGGATTTGGCTTTCCTGAAAGTAGAAATGGGAGATTGGAATTATTGAATGATTTTTGTCAAGTCAGACTAGCTGAGGTGTGATCCATTTAAGACTTACTTCCAAGCCAATGCGTAAGACACAATTGTTGCAAAACAACCAAGTATGGACAGAATACAACCAATCACAGAGATGTAGGTGAGAATTCGGGCATGTATTCCTTCCTATAAAGAGAAAGGAAATGATATTTCTCAAGAGAGATCATAGAAGATAACTTATGTAGGCCATGATTATATGTTCAGCTATGAGTGAGCATTCTTCATGATACAATATACTTGTGTTGGTGAATGATGCCCAAAGCTTCAACAATTTGCTATGACTAGTGAACTATACTCACAGCTATATAAGGACTGACAAGTATAGCAAAGTTGGTCAGATGGTTGCACTCACAAGTTGTCTGATTGGCATTTGTAGTCTTCAGTAAGCAGCCTTCTTGAGACCAATAACCACTGCGAAGTCAATCAATATAAAGGCAATCAAGAATAGTTTACTGGAAGTATCTCAAATATTTCAAACTTTTCATTGAGATGCCTACCTTGATGCTGAAGAGTATTTCCAGAAAGAGCAGTGTATTTCATCAGACAAAGTATTCTGGAAAGAGGTTAAACATTTATGAGGACTGATTTTTGCTTTACAGTCTGTCACTTTGATACACACAAAATGAGTTCAGGTTTTTGCATTCTGTGAGTCATAATTGCCCATAATTTGTCATGATCATTAAATTAGTCTAGGAAACATAATATGCTGTTGATGAATTGTGATTCATAATCATGATACCTGTTGGTTTGCAAGATCCAAAGTTTATATTTAATGAGATTATGAGTCATCACTTACATGATTTGTCATAACCACAGTCAAATACACACAAACAGAGGCGGCTTTCACTTCTCCTTACTTCCATCACTTGCATCAACACATCCACCATGACATGAGTGGCTCCATCTATATTTCATTTCTGGATGTTGCAGTGTTGCATTTTGGTGAGAGGACCATGAGCAATCTGACCACAGTCCATAACATGCTCAATAGATCTTATTTGACAGCTGTTGGATCCGTCATGATAAAAAATAGTTTGTTCAGCTCATAAAATATAGAAACGCCATCAGTATCTGGGGTGTCATAATGCAAAAGTCAACAGGAGCCTGAACTCATTTTGTGTATATCAAAGAGACAGACCGTAATGACAGTAAAATATCCATCTACAAAGAGCTTCTAATCTCAGGAAATACCTACATTCAGCTGCCGGAAACGCAGAGTGATGGGAGGATGAAAGGTGTGTCCTGATTCCAAATCTTTGGCAGTCAGAGCTCTGATTCTTGAATTGATGGTCATGTCCCTGGAAATATGTCATGTGATGTTTGTACAGCAAGTCATTACCAATTTTGTTTGTAAGGGGAGGCCATTTTATTACGATGGGGGGGGGGCTTAGAGTTTTCTCAGCGGGAAATTATTTATTATGTGGTAATTATTCATTTTAAGCGTGCGAAGTCCGTGAATATTCATTCCTAAATCAAGCATCACCTTGTTAATTGGATATTTTAAAAGTGGTCTCCCTCGATTGAGTGAGACATAGAAACATTTATTTGTGTAGGAAATTTTCAAATGTGTTACTTTGCTCCTCACTTGGTAGTTGGCATCAACCTATCCAGAGTCATGTGGTATGTCGCCCACATCACTAGATTATTGGTTCCAGAATCTTGCAAAAGAAAAACTATGTTAATGTATAATCAACAACAAATTGAGCTTTTGTGCGTAACTTTGAATGTAATATATTAAACATCCAAATCAACACAACTCAACATCAGTTAAAAACGCAACACTTTAAAAAAATTAATACCTTATAACATAGGTAGCAATGGTTACAAAAACAATGGCAGGACGGTTATTGCAAGTTACATAAAATCGTCACTTACTTCTGGCCAGTGCTTTCAGGGTTTCAGGCTGAACTAGAATGCTGTCAAGGGCAGTTGAAGATTCAGTTGAAGAATAATTGAGATGCCACTCGGGAGGTCCTTCACTCTCTTCCACATACAAGTAAACTGCTTTGGTCGGGTTCTGCGGCAGTGACATAGCTTGGATGGCTAAAAATAGAAGGTTGTTAAACATAAAGGATATCATTTTGCAAAACCAACTGCTTGAAGTTTCCAAAAGTAAGATATGGGATTAGTCTTTAGTAAAACATCATATATGTTTCATCACCTATCGTTTCTAGAATGTTGCTTCGTAGCATAGTGGTTAGCACGTCTACCTTGTTTGCAGTGGAAGCGGGTTCAAACCCCATTCCGGCCATCAGTACCAGATTGTATGAACACTTAACATGGGTTATCCTAAAGTGTTTAACTCCTATAACTTATCTTCTAACCGGGTTACGGGCACACAATTTTGTCAGGTTGTAATATGAGTTCATTTAAATAAAATTAGTTACCTAAGTCATGTTCAGCATTGACGCAATATCAGGAAGAAGACTTAACCACTTTACTATTACCCATGTTATGCGTTGATACAATCTCCATTACATGGGATAAATGAAGTGGCGCTCGGCGATGTTTACTATCTCTACCATGTTAATTTTTGGCCTGGGAGGGGCATGACCCAATTACCCTCAACCCGAAATATGCCCCTTCCTGCCATGTCCAAAGGTTGACACTATAATGATTGATATCATTGCCGTTCAGTATGGTGAGCGCCGGTGAGCACATTTATCCGGAATGAGCGCTGTATAAAACCATACTATACGATACTACTATAATGTTAAAGTACTAGAAAATGCCCATTAGTGGAAAAAGTTTGACAATGCATTATTGTGAAGTGACACTGCATGGCGACGTGGTCATGTTGAAATAAGGGAATATTTTAGGAAGACATGGTGTTTAGAGTGATGTGCAGGCGTTTAGAAAGTGGCTAATTGTTGACATGTAGATGGCAAGGAGATATTAGCTGGAGACCTGCCTGTTGCGTAAGGTTGGGGCTGGCTCCAGGCAAAAACAGATGAAGATAAGTGCTGCCACCTGTGGGAAAATGGTTATGAGAAGTGGCTCCCTCTGGGGAGGAGTAAAATATGAGAATATGCTGTTTCATGCACTCCTGGTGGGAGATTGGTGGTGGAGTTGGCAAAGGGAAATAAGAGAGGAGTTAGATAGTTGTGGGCTCCCATCTGAAATATGAGTGCAAAAAAGTAGGATAGGTGGATAGCTTGGGTGAGTGACATGCGTGTGACAGGCGTTTATAGCTGGCAAGTGGGGTGGTCATGTGACCTGAGTTTTAACTCAAATGTTAGTGGGGATTGAAATCTTTATCTGAGTAAGAAGCTCCCTTGTTCAGGAAAGAAAGATTCCACACAAATACATTATGCATTTTTGGCATGCACAGATTATTCTCAGGATATTTGTAAGATTAAGATCAACTAACCAAAGTTTTCCAGTGAGACATTTTTGGTAGATCCCAGAGCCAGAGTGCTCGCTATACCACTACCAATGTTGTCTGTTGCATTGACAAGCTTCACGGCTGCGTGCTTGTTTCGCTACAAAGAATATAAGTGAGAGAATTGAATATTAAGAAATTAAGTACAGTTTCTGTAGTGAGGTGGCCCCTCATACTGCTTGTTGCCATTGGAAGTTTCATGGTAAGCAGATCAACTCACCAGAAGAATTTTGTGCCAAGAGCCGGTGTTTCTCGAGGAGAGGAGATGGTCCGCAGAAAATGCTATATTGATCTGTGGAAAGAGTGACAATTGAGATGCTGTTTCAACATACAGTTCAATAACAAAAAATAAGAAGAACATTTTCCGTCAGAAGTCCTGTTTAACTATTTCCCCCCAGCCAAAATCTCCTGACAACTACCTTTTACTCCTCACCACAACTTTTTCCATCTCAAGAACTCTTTTGAGACAGATGGTAATAATTACGATAGCAAGTACTAGAACAAAATAACACAAAGGTGAAGGAGGAGTTTAAAATAGGTGTTGGTTTAAAGACAATTACATGTAATTTTAAAATGTAGTTCAAAATAAGTAAAGGTAGGAAGCGATTCATGAGTAGCCAAAAGAGTTGAAAGGGCAAAGAAGTGGCTGATTCTTCATTCCAGTTTGGGTAATCATCCTATTTCTTTGGGTTGTACTGCATGGAAGAGCCCAACACTTTGTGTGATGGTGCATGCCCTTATAACAGTTCTTCCTCATCTGTTATTTAGGAGTACCCAGGCAAAAAGCACTTTTTTATATGTCTACGCCCAAGTACGAGGCCATTTCGTCTGTGTCAGACAAACATTCTTCCTATTGAAATGCTGCACACTGATATCTGACAAAGATTAAACTACCGTGTAACATGTTAAAATCGCAAGCAGTCAGCATAGGCGTATTTCACAGGGGGTCAGGGGGGACTGCAGCCCCCCCCTGGCATCTGGGCAAATGGCATATATCAGGGCAAATCCTGACCAATCAGGGCAGATCCACTGCCCTGGTCACATCCGTGCCATGTTAAAATTTCAGGGCAAAATAGCGACAGCCCCCTGCAAAACGGCTGTCCCGTACGCCTATGCCAGTCAGCTTGGACTCTAGGAATATTAATATCCTGAATGAATATTTTCTCTCACTTACCAATGTTTCTTGGATGATTGCTGGGTCCACTCCTGCTCCATGGAGGTCCAGTCGGCTCATAGCAAGTACAGCCTGAAGAGAAGCATTCAAGTTGCCTGGGGTCAGCCCCTTGTCTGGAGCCATGTCCACACGAATGATATTTCTCAACTCTTCAGAAATATCTTCAGTGTTTTCCAATGAGTTTTTGTTGCCTGGTAAAATAGCTTCTATCTGAAATGAACGATTAGAATAACTTTCTTGTAAACAACCTAGTTAAATAGGAAAATATCGGAATAATAGGATAAAAATTTATTTTGAATTTTTTTAAGAACGTTTCTTTTTAGACTGTTTAGAAATGTACAATTTCAGTAATATCTGTGATGGAGTTTAGTTTGTGAAGGTCCAAGTAAAAAACTTTTTGTTTCCAGGATTGCTATTCAAAATTAGGTTGCTTACAGATGATTTCATAATTGTAGATACAAAGACTGAATGTGAATTTTTTTTTCATGCATTTTATAGGGAAAAGTGACATCAAAAATTCCCAAGAAAATAGCATGTATAGAAAAAAATAACATTTGATCCGTAACGGGAACTTGTCTCTACTTTTTAAATTCTAAATAATAATCTAGAGGAAACACTGTCAATAACTTTGAACTTGAAAACATTTTTAATCATTTATCAGCACACTAGCAATTGTGCAGCGTACGAATTACGTACGTAAATTCTACGTGCGAAACTCACAAAAAGAGCCGATCCGTAGTACGTACGTACATTTTCGTACAAATTTCGTACAAATTCATAAAAATTTCACACAGGTACTTTTCAGTTACTTTGGCACTCATAAATATATGGTCATCATAATATATGGTCATCATAAATGGTTTAAGTTTAGACCTTGCATTGGCCTATCTAAAAAAAAATCAGCAAAAAAATCAAGTTAAAGCCCCAAAAACCAACTTAACACGTATGAAATCCGTACGAAAATGTACGTATGTTTTACGTACGTATTTCATGCGTGAAAACAACCGATTTACGTACGAAATACGCAAGAAAGAGCATCGTACGTTTTACGTACGCTGCACAATTGGCCATGTAGTTACTGTTAAAAAGCGTAAATAAGCTTAATACAATACTTCTTGTCTGGGCTAAGGAGCTTATTGAAAACAACCTGCACTAAAAAATATTAAAAGAACGATATTGACGGGCCATTTAAAAAAACCATACAATATTTGGAGCTTGTATTATTGATTTAATTGTTTAATATTCCAAGATTGTTTACTTGCTTGGTGATCTGTTTACAAAGAATTGAGATATGCCTATTTGTCAAGTATTTTTTAACATTATCAGAGTGTTAGATTCAAAATAGTGACAATAATGTTGAGAAAAAATTGCACAATGATGCATGTCACCATCTTTCTAACCTTGTTCAGGATATCCAGATATCGTTCGTCCACAGGAAAATCTACATCTGTAATTGAATGTTGATACTCTATAGAAATAAGAATGTAATTATCTTATAATAAGACCTTTCACGCACAACTTCCTAAATACGGGAAAAATTCATATCAGCTGTTTTGTTCTGGTTTAAAATGACTAACTAGAATGCCCGTTGGAGAGACAGGTGGCCTGAGAATGCATTTGATGTGACATTTATTGAATTGCATGGATTTTTGCTATAATGATCTATCTATGTATCTATCTATCTATGTATGTATCTATCTACCTTGGTTGAATAAGATAATTTTGACACTTAGACCATGATAGCTATTAGCAGTGAGGGCAAATGAATGTTGTACAATGTGTGTATTCGGATATTCAGATGTAGTGCGTGACTGGTAGTCTGATGAGTTGAGAGCTGTTGAGCTGTGTCATTTGTGATTGCTTTAGAATATATCAATGGAAATATGTGTGGATGGTAATGCATTGCATATATTGAGGCTAAGTATTTTGATTGAATGTAGTGTGTGGGGTAAGAAGTGGTAATCAGTCCATACGCTGAACATGAGATAGGCCAGCACATAGGTGGTCATTGGGTTGGCCAAAGCCCGCGAAAATGCTTAGGGAGAGCGCAGGCCAGGGCAGGCTGTTGTTTTAGTGGCTGTGCCTCCCTCCGAAATGCATTGGGTGTCTCAGAAGAGCAGGGGGAGTAGGTGGAAATAAGGTGAGGGCTGAATTAATGGCGTCGTAGTGGTGCATGAAGGAGTTTCGTGAAAAGGGCTGCAGAAAAAGATGATTAATAAGAAATAAGGGAGGACTTCAAGGGATTTTATTAGCCACACTCAAAGGCAATGTCAATAGGAATCGTCATGCAAAATGTGGTCTATGTGGCTGGAGTGGCGATGGAGGAGAAGAGGTGACATCAAAGTTGAATAGATAGACTTTTAAGAGTAGGATTGTTGAATTCTTTCTCTCAAGGCACTGTATCTTGATTGAACCCTATCTTGGGCAGAATTAATGCCGTATGAATACATCTGTCAGCCACTGAAACAACATTCTAATTTGTCTAACAGCTGGGTGGTGTAGCGGTTAACGTTCCCGCCTGCTCCGCTGAAGGTTTTTGCCTGCATGGGTTCGACTCCCGGTTGGGGAACCCGAAATTTTCGGTGTACCTTTATGAGCAAAATCCCAGCTGGATGTCATTTGGATGAGACGTTAAATTGGCGGCCCCTTGTATCAGTGTCTGTGCTGGGAAAGTAAAAGATCCCTCACATGGGGTAAATGTGTAACATGTTGAGGACTCCTGCTCTCTCTCTCATCTCATCAATCAACCCTTGTGAGTGCCCAGAATTCGGCTTAGAGGGCTGCACTTACCATAACTATCTATCATGATCTATCTATGTTCTTTGCATTACTAGGATCCAAGTAAATATGAAACTACAAACAAAGCATAAAGTTGTAAAGAAAATCACAGAATTTTGAAAAAGTACCATTTATCAATTTATAACAAAAGTTGGGTTGATATAATTTGTATCCACCTGACTGACCTCTTCTGGGTCCAAAGGTTGTGACAACATCTTTGGTTGTCCCAATCCCTGTCACGGCAACAGCTCCCAATGTACTTTTTCCAGGTGAACTTCTGGGCCCTAAATTTGAGAAAAGAAATGCTTCTATTCAGATTACTTATTTTGAAGTAAATACATGTAGACTGCCCAGTGGGCAATTCCATTTTCAATAATGCTACATTAGTTAAAAATTGTTTTCATTTGTGAAAAGGGAAAGGTACTTTGAATGTGATTTTTGCAGATGAGCAGTCTCAGAGGGTCTCTCTGAGTGTCTCTTTTTTTGCTTATCCACTCCAACTGGTCGTTGCTTGTCAGATTCAAAACTGCTACTCTACGTCCTTCCTTCACTGGATGGCCTGCAGCCCAGCTCATTTGTGTGTAGTTGCAGCCTTTTCTGTCCTCCCACACCCAATTCTCCATTTTGTTGCATTCAGTGTTGCAAAAATATCCAATCTGTATCATATAAGAGTAGTTGAATTTCCTGAAGAAACAAAAATTATTATTTTTTTGTTATTTATATTACAATAAACATTCCTCGTTGAAGAAGAGTTCAGATCAAGCCACCCTGGCATCACATTGCGTGCTTTGAGTATATGTGACCTGCTCCACCAAAATTGGTTCAAAGTCGGCCTGCTAACATATTCAACTGTGAAAATGACTTTGTTCTACTGGAATTTGGCTTTAAAATGATGTTTCATTTGTCTTGATATCTCCACCCAATTCAAAGATATGGCACCCCAAACATTTATGATATGAATTGTCGAACTTTGAGAAAATGGCATTTGAATTCCCGCCATTACAGTAAAATAACTAGGAAAATCAAGAATGATGCCCAATTTAGATACTCTAAAACCAGTTTTTGGTTAAAATGGTCTTAAATAATCAAAGCAAATTACTTTTAGTAACACGTGGTACCAACAGCTAAAAATCATCAAAATGTGGCCTTTTGACACATTTTTGCTCACTTCTGGAAAATAAAGGTTGCCTACTTTGAACTCATTTTGGTGGAGCAGGTCACATATGCCATTGGCTAAATCATAATGACATGGAACCTTCCAATATTAATTTCTACAGCACAATCTGTGCTGATTCATCTGCTTTTACTGAACAGTCACCAATCAAACTTCACACATGTTCCACTTGATGTGTACAGTTTCAGAATGAATCATAATTATATGCCTGGCTTCTGTTCTGCTCCTGGGATATACGTTTCAAAATATTACGTTGTCATAATGCTGCTGTTATGTCCATTACCATCGCCGCACTCAGGAATGTCTTTGTGACATCATACGATTGTATCAATGACGTCACAAGCTGCTCAAGTAAATTCACGTCAATGTGGCTTCGAAACAGTGAAGTTTTTCACGACTTTTTGTTGGTAATTTGTTGATTTATCAATCATAACTAACTTGTTACATTGTAGTTATTCCAGCGACACTGTATTTTGGGGAGATCGAGCTCAGTTAATACAGCTTGACATCACACTCGAGCATACAGAAAGCTCAGCATGACATATGATTTTTCTGCTCATAACAGAAACTGACCAATATCCAACCAGTCTCAGCATGATATCATGCTTTCAGTTCATGAAAAAAAATTAAAGGATACATAGCTATTGGATGGATAATAAATCTGCCAAATAACAAAAATATGATTTTTGCCCCTTATATTAGTAGAAACTTGCAATATTAAAGACCCAACCGAAACTATAAAAGGAGACAGAGTCAAAGATGGCAGTCTGAATCTGACCCCCAAGAGTGAACATCTCTCCAATTCTCTCACATTTTCCTAATTTCGGAAGTTAAAAAGCAACTTACTAGCGTGAATTTTATATGTATGGATAGATACTTTAATACAGAAAACGAAAATACCATTTTTAGCACAAAGTACACTCTAAGCCCAGACCACACACTTGACATAAATTGTTTAAGTGGAATCAACTATTTTTCTTTTTTTAAGCTGTGTCAGCTTATATACTATTTGTCAGTTTCAATGGATTGATATTTTAAGTCAACACAACACAATCTTTTTCAGCCATACTCATGAACTTCTGAGACACAAACAGATTAAGTTTACTCAGCTCAATTCGCTAAAGCCAGATTTGTTATGCCAACAGTTGAACATCCTATTTATGTTCGATTCATTGGACAAGCAAAAAATAACCTTGTCTTAGCTACTTACTCTGTGGCCACATGAGTTGGTGGTTTGTTTTGTAATCTGAAGGTGTTGGCTTCAAAACAAGTGAGATTTAGATATTTTTCGTTATACCTTATATTTATGGTACAAAGGTTGGAGCAAAGGTCAACATATTTTAATATTTTGATTTGTTTGTTATTGTGGACCCTGGTTAGTGTCCTGTCCCACTACGCAGAATCTGAGTCAAATCACATATTTGTTTTTCATAATCTATTTATAGAATTTTTGGGGACACTAGGTGAATCAGCTTGTTGCATTTGCTTGACATCGTGGCCACATTGGTTAAGTGGCTGATCTTGTAATGCAAAGGTCTTGAGTTCAAATCTTGAACAGAGTGACATTTTCTTAACAATGCAATCTGTTATAAAAAAAAAGACTTGAAGAAACAACCTGGTTGTTGACTGGACATTGTGGCCACATTGGTTAAGTGACTGATCTTCTAACGCAAAGGTCCTGAGTTCAAATCTGTAACGGAGTGACATTTTCTTAATAACACAATATGTTATAAAAAAAGAAGACTTGAAGAAACAACCTGGTGTCTTGTCTGGACATTGTGGCCACATTGGTTAAGTGACTGGTCTTGTAATTGGGAGGTCTTGAGTTCATATCTGTAACAGAGTGATGTTTTCTAAATACCCTCTGTTATACAACTTATGAGAAGACTAGCAGAAACAACTTGTTGCGTTGAGTGGACATAGTGGCCACTTTGGTTGAGTGACTAGCTTTGTAATACAGAGGTCTTGAGTTCAAATCCGCAACAGCTTGACATTTTCTTAATGATACTATGTATTGTAGAATTAGTGAGAAGACTAGAAGAAATAACTTGGTGTGTTCATCAGACATTACGGCCACATTGGTTAAATGACTAGTGTTATGATACAAACTTCCTGGGTTCAAATCCCTGACAATCAGACATTTTCTGTTATTATGTAATTTATTGCAGAATTTGTGAAAATATCAATAGAAAGAATGTCAACTTGACATTGTGGATGTGGACATGTTGATCATCTGTGTGCATTTCCTTGACATATTTGCAGCAATTATGAGCAACAATTCCAAATGTTGTTGTAATTTAATGGAATTTTTTTCAGCAGTTCAGTTGAACTTGGAGATATTTTTAAAAGTTGTCTCACTCTTGAAGTAGGATCAAAATATTGAATTTTTCTTTTTCACACACTGCAGGGTGTATTACCACCATAACTTTTTAATAATTACTTCAGGAAAAAATATGTATGTAATTATGCTTCCGTTGAAATACTTAATATTGGTTTGAGAGCGGCCTTGTAAAAATCTTTGAGCAAGCTGAACTGGGCTGCAGGCCATTATTTTATCTTAATTACAACCACGATGATATGATCTACAGATTAGAAAGATCACTAAATCATTACGATAAGTTGTTTTAATAAATGTGACTGTATATGAATGTTTTTTTAAACATTGACTGGATATCTTGTTATAATAAGTAAAATGCTGACATCTATATGTAGAAAGTGGTGTTACTGACACTCCAGATGTTGTTAGCAGTTTTTCTTGTCATAATTCCTCTTGGTGTTGTTAGCAGTTTTTCCTACAGCCTCCAAGTGGCTTATTGCCTTAAGGATCATTTCTGACACCTTCAAGACTGTTAACTCGACACAGTAAAGCCATCTTATTGATTTTTCAAATTAGAAGAACTCAACATTTTTAAAGGTAAGAGAACTTGGATATTCTGTAGCAATTAATGCATTCGTCAATATTGAATACTTATTTCATCATTATGAATATCAATAGAGCATGAACATGTAATTTTTTAAATACAAAAACTAGAAACTGTAATGCTCAATTTAGTATTAAACTATTGTTGCCGATAGGTTCATTACGGGTTAAAGGAAACCAAAGTCGTCACATTTGTTCCATTATTTATTTCACGAAGAAAGTTCACAGGAGAACCAACCCAATTCCGTTCCATACCATATGGAAACCATAAGAAAACACCTGAAACATTGTACAAATAGTTAACAAGCGGTTCATCACTACTTTTCCTAAATGTACTAAGTTCATAAAGAATAATCACATAATAACATTCAATAAACTGATTCTATTAATCAACATACCCTGTTTGGATGTTTAAGTTGAAGCATTAGACCATTGAACCAGCATAGAACCCGGATAAAGGGACAAGTTCCTTATCCATTCCAGAATACCTAAATAGATACCCAGAGTTACAATTGTGCCTAATTATGCTAAATGTGGCATATATTCCACAGAAATAAATGTGAAGAGTTGCATAATATACAAAGGAAATACAGTGATAAATATACCAAGTGTGTCTATTAATTAATTCCAAATGGAAGCATTGAATTAATCAAATGAGTAATTAAAGTAAACTTACATTTTAACCTGGAGTGTGTTGCATGTTAAACAGCACTGGGGACTCAAGAGAGCTCCAACCCTTTGGCTGACTGATGTTCAATGATATCAGAAGATTTTGAAACTGAGTTGTTAGCAAAATGACCACAAGGTGGCAGTTATTGCAATTTGTGAAAAGCAATGCCTCACTGTGGCCTAAACTGTGGGAAAGCTATTTTTATGCCATCTGGTGGATGGACAGATAGTCAAACCTTTCCTACTTCACATAATTAGATTCTAACAGAATTCAATAGAAACTACGTAACTTTACGGCAACACACTCCCCCTTGTTAATAAATGACGTCCTCGTCATTACCTTAGAGAACACAAATTAATACAAAAATTTATAACAAAACATTTTCAATCAACAGAACAATAAACATACAAAATGAAAGTTAAACAAATGAAAACCAACTGATAGAACAGTAATTCTTATCAAAACTCATAATTCAAAATTAAACCACCTCATATATTCAATAACCAAACATTTCAAATACAATTAATTTGGCATCACATGACTCAATAGCATTTTGATCAGCAACATTTGCTGATTGCAAGTTAAAGAAAGATCAGGTCCAGCAGTGTCATTAGTTTGCTGAAAATTTGTTACATAATCTCCTGAGGTCATCCAGGCAGGAGCCTTTCTTTCTCTTTGAGACCTTCTTGGAGCATTTACAGGATCTTTAATTAAAGGAGAATCAACTTCTGCAGAGGCATCAGTATCCTGTCCTATACCCCTAGCTTGGGCTTGTGGCCCTGGGCCAGCTACCTGAGGAACTTGAACATGAGGAATTTGAACCGGCTCTTGCCGAACACCCTCCCCCTGACGACCGTTGCCTACTAGCTCCCTTGCATTGGTATTGATGCAAGGAGGCAAATACTCATTATCAGACTCATCATCTGACTCTACTAGGTCAGATTCTAACTCAAGAACTGCTTCCTGGTCCTTCTTACTCAAGACAAAAGGATGCAGTAAGTTGTGGTGCAACCTTCGAACCTTGCCAACTCCAATTTCTGGTTGGACTTCAAACACAGGGATACTCTTGTCAGGTTGACTTAAAACAACATGAACATCTTTTTCCCATTTATCCACCAATTTATGTGTACCTTCAAACCTCACTTTCCTTACCAACACTCGATCACCAACTCGGACGGTAGCTGCTCTTGCCTTTTTGTCATAGAAACGCTTACCTTGAGCTTGATGTTTCGTAATATGGTCGGAAGCCAGTTTGTATGCATGCTCCAGCCGTTCTTGCATTTTCTTCACATATTCGGTGTAACTTCGCTGATCTTCATCAGACTCAATGCCAAATTCAACATCAATGGGAAGTCTTGGTTCTCTTCCGAACATTAAATAGAATGGCGAATACCCAGTTGCATCATTGACTGTGCAATTGTACGCATGAACCATAGGGCCAATGTATTCACGCCATCTGGACTTCTTGTCTTCAGGCAGGGTGGACAGTAGATTAATGAGTGACTGATTAAAACGTTCTACCTGCCCATTGCCCATTGGGTGATAAGGGGTTGTATGAGTTTTATGGACACCCAACATCTTGCAGAGTTCCTTGATCACACGGCTTTCGAACGCGGGACCTTGATCGCTGTGCAGCTTCTCTGGTACCCCATAATCATTGATCATTAAATCAAATAAATGACGAGCTGTTGTAGTTGCTGTCTGATTTCTAGTTGGAATGGCTTTTGCGTAGCGAGTGTAATGATCTGTCACTACCAGCACATTCTCATATCCACCAACTGACCTTTCCAGAGACAGATAATCAATGCACATAATTTGCATGGGTTGCGAAGATTCAATGTTGACTAATGGAGCAACCTGCTTTGTTGAAGCTTTTCTCCTGTAGCACACTTCACAATTCTTCAACCACAATGAAATTTGATTCTGCATTCTTGGGAAGAAAAATCTGCCACTGAATAGTTCATAGACACGGTCCCTACCCAGGTGACCCATTTCATCATGAAGCTTATGGAAAGCTTTTTCTTTCCACTTTTCAGGCAAAACCAACTGCTTGACGTCACCCTTGTCGGTACATTTCTTCCTGTACAGCACTCCCTCTTCTAGCATAAGGCCCTTAGTCTTCAGCAGGATCCTGGTGTCTCCGCACTGCTGTTTTCTAGGAACCTGTTTACCCAGAAGCTTGTCGATTGCTGCACTGACCACTGGATCTTCTTGCTGTGCAGTCTTCCACTCTGCCTTCTTCATCACAGCGGTCACATTTCCAAGATCATCCGGAACATTGGTACTACACAAAGAAGCAACATCAGGACTACTTGAACCTTGAAGAAGAGCTCTTACCGTATCTGCTTGGATAGCTTCACCAGACCTTTCATGGCGACGAGACAAACTATCTGCATCCGCATTCTTGGAACCAGGCCTATACACAATATCAAAATTATAGTTGGCCAATTCTGCGACCCACCTATGCCCTGGACGAGGGATAGTGCAGGGAGCTTTTTTTACTTTTTTACGTCAATGTATAGTGTATATAATGATATAATGGTATAATATTCATATACCTACATACAGTAAAGGCCTGGGTTGTCCTGGCTATTCCAACTCTGCTGTTCAACATTGAACCAGACGAGGGATAGTCCGGGATACTTTTGCATTAGTGTGTAAGGTATACAGTAATTTCATTTCATACTGTTATACTATTATCTCTGTTTGTATAATGTATTAGAAAGTGTATACACATATATAGCTATTTTTGTATATTCATATAATTAGAACAATTACCTGATATATTGTATTTATTTACATATCATTGTTTATCTTGGGTACATCTAAAAGGGGGAGGGGGTGCACCTACCCTTTGGGTTACAGCAGTTTTCTGCTCAGGTGCCCTCCTGTACAACATTTTACTTTAGTTATATATATATTTATGTATGTTCAGTTTTCATTATATTGTAAGTGCCTACGTTGTGCAAATAAAGTATCCTATCCTATCCTATCTAACTTCAAACTAGAGGTCAAATACGTTAAAGGATTATTATCCGTCACGATTTCACACTTGAGTGATACAGATAGTCCTTGAACTTTTCTGTCACTGCCCATTTCAGTGCACAAAACTCTAGTTTGTGAGCTGGATAATTCACCTCTGATGGTCTAAGACCATGACTACCAAAAGCAATGGGACGTAACTTCCCTTGCTGGTCAGCTTGATACAATATGGCGCCGAGTCCATTTAGACTAGCATCTACATGGAGCTCGAAAGGTTTACTGAAATCTGCGAATGCCAGAACGGGAGCTGAAGTAATTGCAGCTTTCAATGTTTCAAAACAATTTTGATGTACAGCTGTCCAACAAAATTCAGGAAGATCCTGTCGACTGTGCCATTTGTTGCCGATAGGTTCATTACGGGTTAAAGGAAACCAAAGTCGTCACATTTGTTCCATTATTTATTTCACGAAGAAAGTTCACAGGAGAACCAACCCAATTCAGTTCCATACCATATGGAAACCATAAGAAAACACCTGAAACATTGTACAAATAGTTAACAAGCGGTTCATCACTACTTTTCCTAAATGTACTAAGTTCATAAAGAATAATCACATAAATAACATTCAATAAACTGATTCTATTAATCAACATACCCTGTTTGGATGTTTAAGTTGAAGCATTAGACCATTGAACCAGCATAGAACCCGGATAAAGGGACAAGTTCCTTATCCATTCCAGAATACCTAAATAGATACCCAGAGTTACAATTGTGCCTAATTATGCTAAATGTGGCATATATTCCACAGAAATAAATGTGAAGAGTTGCATAATATACAAAGGAAATACAGTAATAAATATACCAAGTGTGTCTATTAATTAATTCCAAATGGATGCATTGAATTAACCAAATGAGTAATTAAAGTAAACTTACATTTTAACCTGGAGTGTGTTGCATGTTAAACAGCACTGGGGACTCAAGAGAGCTCCAACCCCTTTGGCTGACTGATGTTCAATGATATCAGAAGATTTTGAAACTGAGTTGTTAGCAAAATGACCACAAGGTGGCAGTTATTGCAATTTGTGAAAAGCAATGCCTCACTGTGGCCTAAACTGTGGGAAAGCTATTTTTATGCCATCTGGTGGATGGACAGATAGTCAATCCTTTCCTAATTCACATAATTAGATTCTAACAGAATTCAATAGAAACTACGTAACTTTACGGCAACACTATGGGGCATCATGATGTCAAACTGATTCAAAAGCCGGAGATTAAAACTAGCAATTTATTTTTGGGAAGGCAATGTCATTATTGCAATATTATCTTAGTGGACATAAAATTGATAATGACAATTATGTTGTCTCTGACCTGATAAGTGATTCATCTCAAATGCTAGACTATGGATAGTGTATACAGGCATTAAGGGGATGACCATTTAATATCAAGAGGGAGGGGTTGGAGTTTTTATTAGAAAAAAAAAAAGAATTGTCTTGATCAGTTTTGGTGAAATTGGTGAAATTAATAAATTCCTTTTGGCCAGACTTGATATGAATAATTTTTTGTGGGGGTATTTCTTAACAAGGAGTTGTTAAATTTGATTTAGAAGTGAATATTTGGTGACTTTGCACACTCATTATTTGTAATTGGTGCCGTTAGCCTGAAATAAAGAGGAAACTCCAAGCTCCCTTGGAAATTAAATGGTCGCCCTTTTTGTCTTGGCATTTTTATGATTAGCTGGCTGGCAACAAAGATAAGCAATCGAATAGCTACAGAAATATTTTTTGATGTTCATAAGATTTATTTACACTCATTCATTAAAATGTTCATAATATATAGACAAAAAAATGCTGGTGTGTCTCAAGCAGCCCTTAGGCTTCGTTTTGAGCCAGATTTTGTCAAACTGCATAATTTACTTATAGTAATAATGTCCTAAAATGTGAAGATTATGAAGCCGAGCAACAGGACCAGTTATTGCATATTGCATTAAATTTAAACGGGCCATACACTTTTTTGTAAAACCTATTCTCAGTCACACCTGTAGAATATGCATTCAGTTGGTTGTTGCAAGTATTAATATACCATTACTTAAATTTTTCTGGCAAATATATAAATTCATATTTCGGATCAACTAAAAACACTCAAAATATTATACGGTAATCAGGACTTCAAATTTATTGTTAGTTATATTCCTAATTCCCAATGAATTTGCATATTAATTATACTATGTTTTATATAAATTTTGGGATGCTTGAAAGTGATACTGGTAAAATATATTTCAGATTTACAAGCAGTATTCTTGACATGTCAACCAGAGGAAATTTCACGGAGGCACCAGCTGAACTATCTAATTACATTGGATGCAGGAGACTCGAGAAAATTTACCAGGTAATCATTATAATACATGTTCTTGGGTTTCTGGTCTTAAAAAACTCAATTCTCGTAAATATACTTGTGTGGAAAGCAGAACACAACTGAATGTTTTTATAAATTCCACCTCAGAACAGCTGTATTCTTTTGTGAGATGACATGCTCAACGTAAAAATGACTTTTTAGTCTCTCTGCGGGACTTACTTTTCCATTCATGCTTGTTTGTCTGTCCACTTGTCTGTGCATTTACAACTGACATCATTCTCATGTTGCTGTCAAATGTTGCCAGATAGGGGAAGGGATGCACATGTTGACCATTGGGACTTTTAACTGTTGGTATTTCAAAACTTTCACCAAATTTAAGTTTGTTTCTTTCATATTTGCAGAAGAAAATGCATATGAGGCCTGTCACACCTTAGCAGCGCTCCAATCATGCTACACTTCTTCAGGGATACAATCTGAGGTCAAAAGCACATTTTTTGCAGGTATGTACAATTCTGTCCATTAGATTAGCTAAAGTGTTCAGAAACATTGGAGCAGCTTTCCTCTGTCGTAATTAAATTTGAAAAAAAGAAAGAAAAACATAAAACAATCCAAACAACAGTTGAAGAATGTCAACAATGATTAACAGAGATATCTTGAGATCTATTCTGATTGATGATCAAATGCCATGTTGGGTATCCTTTTTCAATTAGTGCCAGTGAGCCACTGGTCACAAAAGGATGACAATACATTATGCCATTTAAAAAAATTAATAAGGTAAATGAATAATTCTGCAAAGGCCAAATAACGAATATTTTTGAGAAGAGAGAAAAGTGATTTCTGCAAATGTCTTAAAGCCACACAGTAAATGTTGTTTGATAACATTATATCATCTACATGCAATACAATGTATGTTTTCTTTTTCAGGGTACCTTGACTGAGCAACACTGGCTTTGCTTTGTGAGGATCGCGACATTACAACCAACCTCAGCGCTGTCACTTATCACACAAACGGTTCAAGAAATTGCTCATACTTCCTCCTTGATTTCATCTTTAGACGAAAGAACATGTAACATGAAGTTTTGAAATTTCTGATGTCCAAACAATGAACAAAATAATTAACCGCACCTCAGGACGTTTGAAAAATTTTCCCTAAAACTTGCCGATGGACAATTTGCTCATTGAAAATTATCCTTGCTAACTTTCTTCATGAAAAAATGACTGGTTGGCTTTATGTGTAAAAATTGTTTGCTTGGGATTTTTGGTCACTCGAAATTTCAGATTTGTTGCAGTCAAAAATTTGTCTGGATATATGCATAACCTTTGTCAGGTTTTGCTTCAATAAATGATTTTTTATGCGTGAATAATGCAATGTATTTGTTCCTTGTAAAGATCTTACTTATGTACATTGTGTTTTTATGTTATGTCTTTCTGTGTGTTTTTGTTGCTCAAGTATAATTTGTCCTTTTACTTCAAAATCATGTGAATGACAAATCGTCTTTTATCTAAAGTTCATGAAGTAACAGACTTATATTTTTCACTTATGCCTCTCGGCACGATTGACCATTGATTTTATTGACTTCCTGTTTGCTTTATAGAAAAGTAAATGCCTTTTAGACCTATCTCTGGTGCTTTATTTAGGTTATTATTGATTAAAAGGGTGTTCAAAGATGTCCAATTTCATCTTGGTCCATCCAGACCAATGACCAGTGGTTGTTTATCATCCGGTCACTTTTTCTACCAATTATGCTATATCTTGCTAATCACTTGAAAACAGCATAGTATAATCTATCCAGAATAATTCAATTTATTTGAGCAGGCTCATCCTTTTTTAATTTGGCAAAGGCAATATAACTGAATCAATTCAGGTTAATCTAATTGATAAGAGCTATGATAACACCTTTTTATCAGTTTAAACTCGCATAATAGTATTTGTTTAGATGAACTTAAATTAAATATGCCATGTTTCATTAAGTAATTTAGCATAGTACAGCTTAATAAAAGAATGCCATGTTAACTAATTAACATTAAGCCACATTCAGTGACTTGATCGTGTTATTTCAGCCATTCTTGCTCAATTCAGATTCTCCTAATCACATTTTGCTAATCTGCCTTATTTCTATTATGTCATTATAAATTATAAATTTTTCATTTTATAGAGTAAAATTTATTTAGTCAGTCAGCCTCAGCTGTTTTATGCAAGATAAACTTAAAGCCTTTGTTAATTTTGATTTGATTATATTGTACTAGCATGACCTATTTGCAGAATATTGTCTTGTCCAATTGAAAATTTGTTGACTCAACTCAATTCACTTCATGTGAAACACTGAATTCAGCTTATTTAACGTAGGCCAGGCTAGTGTATCTCAGTTGAGTTCCAGCCCATTTTTTAATTTCTTTAAGTCAGGTAAACTTAACTCACTTAAAATTATTGACACTTAAACTGTGAAAATATTGGTAAACTGAGAGATACAACTTCAAATGAACAAGCCGAACTGACTCAATAAATATATTGCAGCACCGTTGCCCTAATTGAATTAAGTCAAGTCAGCTTGCTTGGGCTTAGAGTGTATGCTGTATTAAGTAAGATATTAGATAAAATGTGAAAAATATCAACATTTTCTATAAAGTTTGATTCACAGTTCCTTATGAGATTTTCTGCCATTATTCTCCGTGACTACTAATTGATCTGAAGCTATATGACCAATCATAGTTCACTCATTTGCATACAATTTGGAACTGGCAGTGGCCACTGGTGTATTTATGAGGGGTCAATTACATGTAATCTTAGCCAACAGTGATTAAGAAAGGGCAATTAGATGGAGAAGAATTATATTTCAGGAAAAGTTGAAAGATTTTCAATTACTCTAATGTGATACCAAACTTGATAAGCATACAAATACATTAATTTTCTTAATTTATTAATTGGTGTTTCAAATTCCAAAGAAAATGTCAATTTTAGAGAGAGAAAGTTCATTTCTGGACCCCTCTTACATGCTAATTAATCAGGTGTGGCTAAATGACCCTTGTCCAATGAGAATCCAATGAAAGTTTTATGACTTTAGGGCCCTATTTCGTTGCTCTTGCAGTTGGGTCTTTAAATTTGCTCAATATGACCCATTTGTCGCTACTAACACATTCTTACCTTGTGAACAAGTATTTTCTTTAAAACAGAGGAAGTTTGTACATATGATATAAAGACATCGATTTTCTATATGAAAACCTTACAGATCCATTACAACTGATGGGTATCCTTTTGTGAAAAGCTGGAAAACCTTTTTACGCATGCTTGAGTGCTTTTCGTTCTGAGACTGTATAATCAACAAGACACTCATCCCAATCACTTATTACATGCCTGCCATGTGGTTTTTAAAATCGGTTTTACCTTCCTTTTTTTCAAAGGCTTTATAATATATAGAGATTTTGTTGATAAAATTCCAGGGATATAGACACATGATTTGCGTAAACCTTACCGTATAATCTGTATGATTTTCGCCTCTTCCTGTTTACTGCATATTGAAGCAAGATTGGCATTTTCCTGTCGGCAGTCATCTTTTGCATATTGGTAAATTGTCCCTTGAACCAAAAACACTTTGTACTCAAATTCATTCCAACTTATCCACTCTGAGCCAGGAGTACCTGTTCCTGAATTAAAAAAGAATGCCCTTAACAATGAAAAAGATTGTCATAAGCATAACAATTTTTGCACGTAGTATTTTTGTGTAAAATATATAAAGGGAAGCCAACATAAACAACCAAATGCCACAGTGTAATAAATTGGTTTTCAAAAGCAATGGTGCGTTTTTTAGTCGATGCCCAGGCCCTTAGCAATACAGGATATGTGAAGTAACTTCCTTGCCACAGGCGGATATATGTTCACCACCAAGAGCCCACCAGGTGGATTTGTCAAATGGAAATAAGGAAGCATGTGTGAAGACACATCATCAAAGTTTGTGCAATTTTGGGCTAAATTTAGACATGTTGGGGAAATGTCAGTGTGATACCCCAAGGGGGGCACCCCAGGAATACATGACCAACAAGAGCTATGCTACTCTCGTAGCAGAGCTAATTACATTGTATATATGGGCTAATATATGAAAAAGATCAGTCATGAGGGAATTGAAGCTGTGTCTTTAAAAAATACCCTTATCTAACATGACAAATCTAACTGTTAATATCGCCTATATTTTTTTTCAGAAAAAAATGTTGTTTCTTGTGGCACTAGGGGGCAGGTTGGTCCAATTGACCTTTGGGCAGCCAGGTGTCTCCAGTAGCCAGCCACACTCGGAGCGACACCCAGTGGCATTTTCTAGTGCCACCATTCATTTTCAATCTAGGGATTGCGAAGTTCAGATGCTTGCTCAGACCTTGTCTGAAATGGAATGAGGTATGCACATTTTACTAACATGAGTGAGTGAGTCAATGAGTCTTTTCAAGTGAGTTTAGCTATCACTGTTTTCTACCAAAAAGGTTACATTGCATATTGGCTATGAAGTTAGGCATACCATTACTTTCAGGTTCATATTTTCACTATTTCTTATTGACACATAAATTATTTCCATAAAGTTTGTTACTTCATAGTAGCTTATCACAATATTCTTTATTTTTTTCTGAAAATACTTCATTACTTAAAAATTTCAATTAGATCTTTATCAGAAAAAAAAAAATCTTATTTTAATCAAAATATATGAAGAATATCATGTTAGGTTGTACTTCAGAATAATTTCAATACTTGTTTACATTTAAGATTTGGAAACTCATTGTAACTTCGGAAATTTAATTATACTTTTGACACTCAGTAATACTCAGTTATACTCTGTTATACTTAGTTATGCCTAGTTATGCTTAGTAATACTTATTTATACTTTCTAAAGCCTTTGAACTAGGTAACAGGTTAGACATTAACTTCGTCATTTATACACAATAACTTGGTCATGTGATCAGTAGGGTGCATCGTCTGCCCCTATATCTTCAAAACATCATGCACTTTTGCATGATTGTTCCCCTATATCATAAAAGAAGCCCTGCAAAATTTTAGGAAAAAATTCTAATCCCAAAGGGTGGAAAAACAGCCTTCAAATTCCAATATTGGGTCATATTTTAGCTATTCACGGTTATAAATAATATTGTCAATTTTAATTAAACTGATTTCTGGATGGCACAGTTAGATCCCTTGGAAAAATAGCTTTAATTTGAATACCAACATCAATGGTTTCCATTGAGCAAAAGTCGCAATTGTGTTGAGATTTTTTTTTGTATCAGGAAAAATGTGATAAATTAAAAGAAAGAAGTTAAAGTCAAGAAATATTATTTTGGCAGTAAGTTTTTAGCCAATAAAACAATCCATGATTATGTCTGAGGTTTAATTTTTGGTTTATTAGGGTGAGTACACCATGACCAAGCATGATTTGGACTAAATTTATGTCCTCTGATCCCCCAGCTCCATCATGCAGGCACTTACAATGCTAAATTGCTGCTGCTCTTCAGCACATTTAGAGCTATTTTTAGCCTTCTGTTGTGACGTCATCAGCATTGTTGGCTCTATGACATCACTGAAACAATGGTGACGTCACAACAGCAGCAATAGAAGAAAATGGCTTCTTGAGCTGTGTTGACAGCAATGTTATTCCAATAGGATTACCTCAAAACTAGGGCTACAACATGTCAATACTTCCAAATGTTTATGAAACTGTTTGGTCAAGGTGTCTGGAAAAGGAGGAGACAAGTATTACTACATAATATATATATAAGCATTCCGTATAGCAAGAATAGGGGTGATTTGGGCATGAAAATCACTCATGCGTCCCCCTGCCCAACTTGGGCATTTGTGGACCCTGTGAGATGCTGCTAAGTGTGCACCGGACCGTGTAATTGCATAACAAAGGATCCTTTGTTAAGCTGTCACTCGTCACTTTAAAAGCCATCAATCATTTTTAACCGTTAGAAAATTCGAAATTTGAAATCATAATTTTCCTCCGAGCTAAAAATAGAAATAGTTATTTTTGGTTGTCACTCATTTACCACTAGTTTGTCACATTTTAATCTGGTCACTAGTTTTTCTCATTTTTTTATTTTTCTCATTTTGTCACATTTTTAAGTTTTGTTTAAAACTTCAGTTATAAAAAATGGTAATTTTGTAAAATAATTTTAAATAGTTTCAAAGAGCCGTGTATAATTCTTCTACCTTCTACCTTTACTATTAGATTTATTTAATCACGAATGAAACATCTATATCTATGCATGCTATGGGGGCTTTAGAAAGTGATACAGTTTCTGCTCTGTAACCGTATCACAATTTGGTACTGAGTCTCAACACTAAACAAATGATAGATAGATATAGTAAGTGCAGCCCTCTTAGCCCAGTTCTGGGCACTCACGAGGGTTAATTGATGAGATGAGAGAGAGAGAGAGAGAGAGAGAGAGAGACAGCGGGAGTCCATAACATTTTGCACATTTACCCCATGTGAGGGATCTTTTACTTCCCCAGCACAGACAGTGTCAGACAGTGTCAGACAGTGTCAGACACTGATACAAGGGGCCACCAATTTAACGTCTCAACCGAACGACATCCGGCTGGGATTTTGCTCATGAAGGTACACTGAAAATTCTCGGTTCCCCCACCCAGGGTTCGAACCCATGCAGGCAAAGACCTTCAGCTGGTTAGAATTACACCAGGATATTTACCAAGATCATGAATATAAACATACTACTTTATTCACACTCAGAATTAGTTTATTCGTAAAAGGAAATAAAATTAACAATATTTCCGTCTAAGGAAGTTCTTGCTTTTTGCTTTGATCTTTTAATTTGGGGCTTTTCATGCCCCCTACGCATCCGGACACGGATACAAAGGCCAGTGGTTCGCATTGTTATCCTACTGGTATTTAAAAAAGTGTCAAGTAATAGACAATAATTAGGGTATATTGAGAAATGCTAATTTTTGGCTGATCATATATATTTACCCGACTCGTTGTAACTCGGAGCCGATTTTGAGTATTTTTTAAACAATGGGAGTATAAACACAATGAATGACAATCTGTCAACAATGATCAGTAGCAATCATTCAGGACTTCAGTCTTTC